>JACEFO010001718.1:0-45915 GCA_015342445.1 Digitaria exilis | reverse complement strand
GATCAATATAAAAGTGTATACATCTTAATATGTATGTGATTTTGTAGTTTAAATATTTTTAATTTGAATTCATTTATGACCTCAAAATGTGCTTTGAAACCGCCTTTGCCGAGTGTTTTTACAAATACACTTGGCAAACAAGGTGTTTACCTAGTGCCAAAAAGTGCACTCGGCAAACATCTTATTTTGCCGAGTGCCAAAAAAATAACATTCGATAAAATGATCTTTTGTCGAGTGTATTTTTAAAAACACTCGGCAAACCAATCTCTTTACCAAATGTATTTTTTTTAAAAAATAAACCCTATTGTTGCCGCGTGCCCGATAGTGATAAATCTGCACTTTCAGCAACCAAAAGGTTGACGACTAGACCAAACTATGGCTTTTCCGGTAGGGCACGCATTTCGTGGCGCAGGGCTAACTACCCCGAACGGCTTAATCCAACTTAAGTGCCGACCGCGGGCAGGTCACTCGTGAGGCATCCGTACACTTAAATTGGATTAAGCTGGAGCACCGTCACGTCTAGCTCGATTTAACCACGTACTTTCCGATCGGAAACAACACGGCCTGCACGAAGGTGAGTCCCCAGAGATCTACAACATACCCATGGTTCAATTTAAAGTTACATGACTTTAGTTATGACAAGCCAAGTTCGGAAAGACATAAATAACGTTTTTAGAGGTTCGATGCAAACAGCGGAAAATAAAAGATCTAAACGACGATACACGTAACATCTATGATGAAGCCAGTTCATGATGCTACTTCCTCACGATCCTCGCCGAGGAGGGGCTCCCAAACAATGGACCAACCAGGAGGAAGCTGACTCGGCCAAGTAACAACATTGATGGACTCGACAAAAGCATTACCTGCAACATTAAGCCACAAGCAAGGCTGAGTATACTAATACTCAATACAAGTCATTAAGTAGCCCGTCAGGTGATAGCTACTTCACCAACCTCTAGACATGCAAAGCTTTTTTGGCGGAGGTTTTGTTTTGCCCAAAAAGCACTATTAATGGATCCTTTACTTTTAATATTTTTAGCATCCAATTCCCTAGTTAATTTAATTATTCTAGATGAGCATCCTTCTAAGGACCGGCAATCAATCATGAGTAATGCAATACAATTAGATACAATCATCATCTTTATTAAACTCAAGTTCCACTTGTTACTCAATGCAGCACAACGGTCAGCAGTCTCATTAACCGCGAGAAGCGGACAGTTCGAAACCGAATTTCACTACCTGGCCAGGGAAACCCCAACACGACACGGATAATATTGGCTATAAAGGCACAACTACTATCCAACAATTCCCATCAATCCACAAACCGGGGGCCAACTCCTTAGGATACACGGTTATCGGATACTCGCGGACACATGCCGGCCGATCTCACGCATGTAACCACATGTGTACAGCAAGGAAAATAAATTTCCAAGGGAAGTAGGCAAAGCGGCCCTAGCTGTTTCAATCCGGTACTAGGCTTACCGATTCCCATGGGTCGGCATGTGCGTGGTAGTTCAAAAACTTGACACACAGATACCACACGTTACGACCTTAAGCAATTATCATACACGGACGGGAGATCTACACATACCATCCCGCCCGTCAATCCTTATGATTCCAACATAAGAAATACATTCAACTCCTATATCTCGCGAGTGACAGGAAATCACTCGACTTGTAACGAGTCCTTAAAGCATAGCAACTATCGATCCTATCATACTAGTATTCAAAACATAGGTATTACGGTTATGCATCTAGTTTTCATTCAATTCCTGAAACGTAAATGCACAAGCATAAAGAAATCAAAGTTGCGAGAAGTTTAGAAATTAGGCCATGCTCCGGTGCTTGCCTTCTTGCTCGGCTTTAGATTCCGGCTCCGAAGGAGATGCTTGCTCGGCGATGAGGGCGTTCACTTCTCCCTCCGACACTTCTTCTTCTATGTCCGGCACGAGTTTGTAGTTCCCATCAACGATTTGATCTTCTACACGAGATGCAAAACATGAATGATTTAATTCCGATGATACTTATTCACTGAAAAATTATTGGTACAATTATTGCCATATTCACCTAGACAACAATTGTTATTAATTTATTTCTTCCAAAACAAAGTAGGATTTTATGCATTTCTTTCTTTCTTTTGATGGTGATTGTGTACACATATAATTTGATTATTTCTTTTTCTTTTCAAAAACCATAAATGGCTCTGTTGTATACATATATTTTCAGATTTCCTTTATTGGAAGTCCATTTACCTTTGCTTGCATAAAATGAAAGCTTCTCTTTTATTTACAAATTTTAGGTTGTTTTTTATCTTATATTTGTTTTCTGATTTCTGCACCTTAACTGATGGTAAAATTTTTATGACAAGTTCTTAGGGACATGATTTGATCTTTGCACCAAGTTGAGGTCATTTTGATTTACAGAAAAATTATGATAAATAACACAAGTTCAGAAAGCTATAAACGTAAATAAATCATACAAAAATAATTAAAGCAGATATGAGAGAGATCTATTTTCTACAGCATGTACTAGTCCATACAGAGCCATAACACACCAATTTTTATAGCTCAGTTCAGTAAATCTGATGAGTTAAATAAATGCTACTTTAATTTCAGTTCTCTATTTATTTAAGAAAAACAACATCAGATAAATAGAGTTTGACATTTTTCAAAGGCAACTGATGACATGGAAAAGCTACTGCAGAAAGATGAACTTAAATTGAGCAGTCCATATTTTTCTAAAATTCTTTAATAAAATCAGGGCTGATAACATGAGATAAATCATAACTCGAGTTACGGTCAATATTTTTTGTGCAAGATTTCTTCTGTAGCCTAGTCCTAACCATGGTAACAACATATCCAAAATCACAATCAGGGCAGTAGTAGATTTTGAATTATGCTCAAATGGGTTCAAACTGACTTTCAATTTTAACTCAAAACCTATTCACCAAAAGTATATACTTCCAAAAAATAAGATGTTCTTCGGAAGTTACGTTTGAATTTTAGTTTGAATTTTTAGGATTTTGTTCTGCGAATTTATATGGATTTTTGAACATCTCAGCTTTTAGATCTAGGTTTGAGAAGTTTACGTTTTTTCAGTTTGACCCTCGGAACATTTTCGCGCCCACAAAGAAGTCCCTGGAACTTTACACTGGGAACCCTAGAACTATCGGAGACGATGAAAAGAGGCCCCTACGGCGACGGCGGTGGGTATTCCCGGCCAAACGCCGGCGAGAGGAGGTGGGGGAAGTGGGGCAAAAACGGTGAGGGGCTCACCACGAGTTGATTGGAGGTGGTCTCGAGGTCGGAGGTGGCTCGTGGAGGGCTGGCGACGGCGAGCGGCGGTGCTCTGCTTGCGGTGGCGGATGCCCGGCGAGCTCGGCTAGGCAAGGCGGCGGGGGAAGAAGCTTGAGAGCACCAGGGGGTTGAGGTGGAGGGGGTGAGGAAGTCGGGGCGGCCGGGAAAATCGACCCGAGAGGTGGAGCACGTCGAGCGCCCCCCAATGGCGAGCACGGCGGACAGGGGAAAGGGCGCGGGAAGGAGAGGGAAGCTTCCCCTTTTATAGGCGCGGTGCGAGGAGGTCTGGGTGAAGGCTCGGGAGCTCCTGAAGCTAGCTCGGAGGCTCGGATAGCGTCTGGGTGCGGTGCTCGGCGGAGCCGCGCGGACAGCGCCATGGCCGGTCGTCGAGCTCCACGCGGCGGCCCGGCGATGGGTGTCTGTCAGCAAGGCGGGGATATTCGGCCGAAGTGGAAGATACTCGAGCTTCCCATTGGCGCGGAGGGGCGGTGGACAGCGGCTTCAATGATGGTCTGACGGGGCGGCCATGGTCGGCGTGAGGGTTCGCCGCCGGTTGGGGAGGAGCGCGGGGGAATTAGCGCCTAAGCGCGTTTTGCCGCGGCTGGAGGCTTCGCCGCGAAGCGAGCGCACACGATTGGCTTGTCGCGGAGCGGCGTCAGGCATCGCCGGCCACGTGGAGACGCGGCGGCGACGCGAACGCGCGGAGCGCGGCCGGCGAGCTCCAGAGCTGGTTTTGCTCGCGGGGCGAGCTCCTTGGCAAGCCGCGTTCGTCAAGCAAACGAACTCAAAACTGAAACTCAAAACACAAAAGTTCTTCTCGGGACATTGAAGTTTCATCTTGGCAAGGTTTGACATAGGAAAAACTGAACGGTTTAAGAGGTGACGCGGTGAGAAGTTTGGTTTGCCACTGCATTGGGAAACTGGCAGAAAAGGAAGTTTTTGAGCACCTTCCGGTCAAAATTGGCTCAAACTCAAAAGGAGTCAGATGTTTGTTATGAATTTATGACAACTTCTATTTTTGGATATTTTGAAGTTGTGTTCAAAAATCAAGAGTAATTTGATAATCTTTGAACTCAGCACAGGATTTTTAGAAAGAAAAAGTGGGTTTCTAGAACTTTTAGGGGGTTTTTGAGACATTGTTTCATTCATTTTTGAACAAAACTTCAAACAAGTAGAAATTCAGGTTTGAAATTTTGTGCAACATTTGTTTTGACCAAAATTTGAGTTTCATAGGATTTTTTGGCTTTTGAAGGTGAAATCATTTCAACTTGTCCTTTTTAACCTTGAATAAGTATTTATTATTATTATTATTATTTTTTTAATCTTCTTTTCTTAGCATAAACCCTCCATTAGTGTATTAATCCACAGGGATGTTACAACGATATGCATTGATGGACCTGAATTCGGATATGGACATATCATACCCATACAATTTGCACTCGTAATCTTGATGATCATTAGGTTAGGATTGTTAAACAAAACTATTTGTATTCTAACGTGGACAACACGAGGATTATGAATTTTCATGTTTCTTGCTGATGTGTGATGTCATTCACAGCAGTAGCTTTGAGCATCAAAGTGATAACCTCATTAGATTGGCATATTCTCTCTTTTTTTTCTTTTTAATTTCACAACCAGTACTAGGTGCATCATATTCATGCATGTCCCTCGTGTTTCTTTTAAAAAAATATGTTCATATCAGTCACTGATGGACTGCATCCCCCGACCTGCTGTTGGCTGGAGCAGCCCTTGTGGCCAGCGACAAACCAACTGATCTTACCACTAAACTAATCTTGCTTGCCTACTCCTGCTACACATACACTCCATTGGTACATGTACAGTATTGGCATTTATCAACGGCGCCAATGGCGATGGCACACGAGGAGCAGCGTGCCGGAGCACCCACCTCGTCACCTCCTCCTCGCCTGCGGGTGCTCGACACCACCCTCGTGCCTCCGTCTCCATCAGGCTCCCCTCCACCGGAGTGCTCTCTGCCGCTCACCATCTACGACACCTTCTGGCTCCCCTTCCCGCCCGTGGAGCGCCTCTTCCTCTACCGCCTCACCCCGGACGCCGACGTCCAAGCCATCCTCTCCAACCTCAAGCTCGCCCTGTCCCGGGCCATCCACGCCTTCTACCCGCTCGCCGGTCGCATCCGGCTTACCCCCGGCACCTCCGACCGCTACGAGCTCCACTACCGCCCCGGCGACGGCGTCACCTTCACCGTCGCCGAGTACGGCGGCGGCCTCGCCACCGACGACCCACGGGCGATCGCCCCGCTCGTCCCGGCGCTGCCCGCGGGCGGCGCCGCCGTGCTTTGCCCTGCAGGCCACGCTCCTGCCCCCACACCGCTGCGGCCTCGCCGTTGGCGTCGCCGTGAACCACGCCGCTGTCGATGGCTCGGCCTCCACGCACTTCCTCCACTCCTGGGCGGCCGCCGCCGCCGCGTGCGCGCACACAAACTCGCCACCAGCGCCTGTCATAGACCGGAGCCTCCTCCCCGTCGCCTTTGTTCCAGCCATGCCAACCATCAATAAGATGGAATTCGACATGCCGCCCGGCAGCTACTCGCCACGTTCACTCTGTCCAGGGAAGACATCCAGCGCGTCAAGCACGCCGTGGCCGCCGAGGCCGCGCGCCGGGGGCGTCGCGCCGCCGCCCCGGTGCACCTCGCTGGTCTCCACCCTCGGCTTCGTCTGGTCGTGCCACCACCGAGCCACCACCACACCCGGAGCGAGCACGGGACGGCGACGGCCGGACCTGCTTGCTCTTCTCCATCGACCACCGCTCGCGGATGAGCCCTCCGCTCCCCGACAAGTACCTCGGCAACTGCGTCGGGCCCAGCGCTCGCCGTGGGCACCCAAGGCCGCGCGCTGGCCGCCGGCGACCTGCTCAGCGCGTGCGCCGCGGTCACGGCGGCCATCGACGAGGCGGTGAGCGGCGTCAGGACGGCCAGCATGGGCGCGTGGACGGACCGCTTGAGGGAGGTCGCCGCGCGCGATGAGCATGCTGCCCGTGGCCGGCTCGCCGAGGTTTCGCGTCTACGAGATGGACCTGGGCTTCGGCCGGCCGGAGAAGGGTGGACATCGTGTCCGTGGCGAGGACCGGCGCGCTGGCGCTGGCGGAGAGCCGCCGTGGCGACGGCGGGATGGAGGTGGGTGTCCCCCTGCCACCGGACGACATGGCGCGCTTCCGTACATGCTTCGCCGATGCCATCGCGGGGCTGCACGCGCGCGCAGAGATATGAGCTGATCGACTGAGCGGCTGCGTGATCCGATCTAGCAGATCATCCCGAAGTGTCAATAAAGGTGTAACTGTTTAAGCTTCAGCCTTTTGTTTACCAAACTCTACCTTTCCTCGATACTCTATTTAAACAAATGGAGATTTTTTCCCTCTCTACCACGTGAAACCGTCAATGTGACTTATCTATGATATTTGTTAGGATTAATTAGGATTAATTAATTAGTGATCAATAGACACCCATTTGTATAGACATCCTTTTGTACAGACACCCTTTAGTATAGACACCTTTTCATAGATAGGCACCCTTTGGGGATATATAAATATGTAACAGTTCAACACAATAATCAGTTTCCCATTCCCATTTTCACTCAACACGTTATCACGCACGCTGCTCTCCACGCCAGTTACAATTCGTCGAGACTCTTTGCAACTTCCCAGAAAAGGAACTCATCGATAGAAACTTCCCTGTAGAAGTTCAACAGAGAGAAGTTCAACGGAGAGAAGAAGAAGTTCAACAGAGAGAAGAAGTTCTCAAACCACGATGTCTGTCGATATTGATCCAAAGGAGGAAGAATTATGCCTCGTGGATTCTTGCACCACAAACTCTATTTTTCGAGAGATGAAATATTTCCAAACTCTTAAGAAAAAAGAAGGAAATATTATGACCATCGCTGGTCGAGATGCACTCATAGTTGGCTCAGGACGAGCTACCATTACTCTTCCTATGGGTACACAAATTACAATAGAGGATGCCTTATTGTATCCTGATTCGACTCGTATCCTTTTAAGTTATAGAGATATCCGTAAGAATGGTCTTCACGTGGAAACACATGAAGATTATAAGAAAGAATTTCTTCTTTTAACTAAACTTACTGGATTTGGCAAGAAAATTTGTGAAAAAATTTCTTCACTCCAATCTGGATTGTACTTTACATACATAAAGCCTATAAAATATGATGCTTATAAGGTAATTTTCCAAAACAATGATACATTCAAAAATTGGCATGATCGACTTGGACATCCTGGCATTGGGATGATGAGGAAAATTATTAGCAATTCCATTGGTCATGATATGGAAAAAGCAAAATTCCCACAAAATAAAAGTTTTTGTTGCACTGCTTGTGCTACTGGGAAATTAATTTTAAGACCATCGTCTCTTAAAATTAGAGGTGAACCACTTAAATTTCTTGAAATAATTCAAGGAGATATTTGCGGTCCGATTCAACCATTGTCGGGACCGTTCAGATATTTCATGGTACTAATAGACGCACCTACACGATGGTCTCATGTGTGTCTTTTATTGACACGCAACCATGCATTTGCCAAAATAATATCCCAAATTATTAAATTAAAGGCACATTATCCTGAACATAGGATTCAATCTATCCGAATGGACAATGCCGCTGAATTCTCATCTCGTGCATTCAATGATTATTGCATGGTATTGGGAATTCAAGTTCAACATTCTGTTCCTTATGTACATACACATAATGGTTTAGCTGAATCGTTGATTAAAAGAATCAAACTCATTGCTAGACCTTTGTTGATGAATTGCAAACTACCTACATCTTGTTGGGGTCATGCAGTACTACATGCTGCTGATTTGATCCAACTTAGACCAACTGCATATCTTGAATTTTCCCCATTACAGTTAGTACGTGGGAATCCTCCGAGTATTTCCCATTTGCGTAAATTTGGGTGCGTTGTATACGTACCCATCTCACCACCTCAGCGAACATCAATGGGTCCTCACGGGAAGTTAGGGATCTATGTGGGATATTCATCCCCATCGATTATAAAGTATTTAGAGCCTCTCACAGGAGATCTATTTACCCTTCGTTCGCTGATAGTATTTTTAATGAAGATCACTTTCCGGCATTAGGGGGAGATAAGTACCAAACAGAATGCCGAGAAATTGATTGGAATGCACATGGCATTCCTTTTGCTGATCCACGTACTATAGAAACTGAACAACAAGTTCAGAGAATCATTGATTTACAAAATATTGCAAACAATCTGCCAGACGCTTTTTCAAATTATAAAGGTGTTACAAAGTCTCTCCATCCTGCAAGGAATGTGCCAGAACGAGTGGAGGTACCTAATAAACCACTCAACCCCAAGTTGTAAATAAGAGGGGGAGAAGCACTTCCAGGAAACAAGATGTGAATGCTAGCAAACAAAAGAAGACTACTGTCGGTGCCTGATTTGGTCGCACCGGCACCGACGAGTGATTGCGGTGCTAACCACCCGTTTTTCCCGATGGCGAGAGTGAGAGACAAGGGTTTTATCCTGGTTCCGGCCACGGGGCCGTACGTCCCAGCAGTGGTGCGATGCACCTGGTTACGTGTTGCTTGTAGTAGGGTTTACAAGCAAGGTGGGAGAAGGAGATAAGCTCCTAAGTCCCAGGCTATGGTGTGTGGGTGCGTATGAGACTCGTGTTCTCTGCGTGTCTTCGTGCTCTTCTAGTTCGTTCTCCTTTTGCATGAGCTTCCCTCCCCCTTTTATAGACCAAGGAGGAGGGGAACGGATACATGCGTTCGTGTCGTGACGTGGTCGTGGCGCTGACGTCGTTTGGTGCACTGTGCTGCCCATGCCGTGTACCACGCGGGCGGGAATCGCGCCTTTCTACTCCGGCTGACGGCATGGCGACAGTTGACGTAACGTCCTCGAGTGACGGTCCACGGCTTCGAGGGTAGAGGTCTTCGTACGGCCGCCTGGGTCGGGGTTCGGTAGCTTCCTTCGAGGGTTGCTTTCGAGGGTAGTGGCGCATCCGAGGCGGGCGGAGTCAAAGGAGTGGTTGGCACAGTGTTACTGCCAGGTTAGGTTTGCCGTGCGGCGTGGCGCTCAGAAGTCCACTGTGCGATTGGATTTGACCGATGTCTTCTCCGTGGCGTGGGTGGTGACATGACGCAGCGATTTCCCCGCTTTTTGACCGTGGAGGGACGACATCATGTCTTGAAGTGATAGATCGCAGAGCGAGGGCGTCGTTCCCGGCGTGGCGGGCTCGAGCATGGACCGCATGCTCGAGCTAGCCGACCCTCGTACGAGACGGAGATCCCCGCTCGAGGGTAGTTGTAAACCTCGAGCTCGGTTAGGCTCGATCGTCACGGACATCCCTGCTCGAGGGTGGTCGTCTACCTCGAGCGGGATGGGTTCCAAGGAAGGAGTTGTCGTGACGGGCCTTTGCCGGGCCGCAGAGCCAGGCCGACGTCGTCGTAGGCCTTGTTGCTAAGTAGTTTAGGGCCCAAGTTAGGGTACCCCTTCTCCAGGGTCCCGACAGTAGCCCCCGAGCCTTCGCAGGGATGAGGTTTTCATCCTGCGAAGGCTGGAGTTCGCCGAGGCTTTCGAGGCCTTCGTTTCTTCGTGGGTTCCGGGAGTCCGTGGGGGCGCGCTAGCGCACCCGCGGGTGTAGCCCCCGAGGCCTTGGGAGAGTGATTGACACTCTCTCAAGGTCTCAGCCTGATGCATAGAGCATTTGCTGCTTCCTCAAGTGTGGGTTCGTCCACTGTGCCTGAAGTAGGGGGGATTTCGAGCTTTCTACGTGCCTCGAGCCCCTGTTTGAGGGTGCTGAGGAGGAGGCGACCCATGCTTCCCTCGGTGGGATCGAGCCACGGGTGCCTGGTTGAGCTGTTAACGGGTGGTTCGAGCGGACGTCCATACCCCATTCGATAGGGGTAGGCTCGTGGTCACAGGACACGCCCGTAGAAGCCTTTCGCAAAGTATGCTAGATGGGACTCGACCTCATTCGATAGAGGTCGAGGGCTCGATGCTCCCCCTCGAGGGGTCCCTCGGTCTAGGCACTTTGCCCGGCCTCGAACATAATCGGCTGGCTCCCTCGAGCGTTCGAGCTTCGAGGGTACCGTCGATTATCCCTGACTCGGTTGATCTGAGGCCCTTGTCGAAACCCTTCGTAGGCCCAAGGTTCGAACCCCTGATCAGTAGCACGATGGCTTCTTCAATTCGAGGAAGAAACCATCGATCGTGATTGCATGGTTCCGCTCCGCGCGGGTTTTCGAGGCTTTCGAGACCTCTTTCCCTCGAGGGGGCATCCTCGAGCCTCCGAGCTTCGAGGTCCCTCCTTCGAGGGTGGTCGTTTTGAATGCGCCCTCGTTCTGCGCGAGTCATGATGACCTGTAGCGAAAACTTCGCGGTTTCGTGCGATCGTGGGAGAAGTGGGCGCGCTTTCTCGGGTGAGGCGTGCGGGCGCAGTTTGACACGACCGCACGTCTGCCGCGCCAGACTCCTCGAAATTTACGGCGCAGTTACTCGATTGCGCGGTTGACGCGGCCCGTGCCGTTACGTCTCCCGGGGCAGGCCTGGCTGTCAGTCTAGGGACTGTTGCGTCAAGGCTGGAGTCCTGCCGTGCTTAGCTCCGCGGGGGGAGTATAAATAGCACGGCAGCGCCCATGCCAAGGGTACGCTTCCCTTTGCGTTTTCGCCTTAGCCTTCATTTCCCTTTGCCCTAGCTTTCGCCTTCGTCATGGCCCAGTTCGCCGATCCCGCGCCATGGAAGCCGTCCAACGCCACCAAGCATTGTTTGGACAGCTTGGTGGAGGTCGGGGTGCTGCCGCCCAACGTCGACGGCGAGCCGCCCGTCTGGATCTCGCCGGGGGCCGCTACGGAGCCTGATCCGCCGAGGGGCTACGTCGTCAGCTTCGCTCGTTTCCATGAGCGGGGCTTTGGAGTTCCGGTGGGGAGGTTCATGCGAGCGTTGTGCTTCCACTACAAGGTGGAGCTGCACAACTTCTCGCTGAACGCGATCTCGCAGGCGGCGGTCTTCGTTCGCCGTCTGCGAGGGTTATCTCGGCATCGAGGCCCATTGGGACCTTTTGGTGCCACCTCTTCGTCGGCGAGCTTTTCTTGGAGTACGTCTCCAAGGGGGTTCGTCGCCCTGCTCGCGCCGGCGGCTTGGTGCTCCAAGTTCGGAAGGGGCGCAAAGACCTCTATATCCGAGCTCCATGGTTTCCAACAACCAGGACTGGGATAAGGGATGGTTCTACCTCCGCAACGACGGAGGACATCTGCCGCCCTATACACCGGCCTGCTACTGACGGAGAAGCAGCCCCGACTGGCACTTTGGCGTTCGCCGCCGTCGCGGAAGAAGAAGCTCGACCCGCTGGTGGACGCGCTTCAGCGGCTTTCGAGGCTCGGCCTCACCGCTGGCGGGGTCATTGCCAACTTCCACCGGCGGCGGGTGCTTCCCCTTATGCGGCGGAGGCTCTCGTTGTACGAGATGACTCCCGATGCCGACCTCACCGGCACGGTGATGGCGGCGGAGCCATTGCCCGTCGCCACCGACCGCCGTGCAGCGGGCGCGGGCGCGCCGTCGACAAAACTGCCGGACGACCCTTGGGCAGTGCCGATGCGGCCCGAGGATGGCTATGTGGCCTCGTAAGTGGTTCCTCGATCTTTGCTTTTGCTTTTTTTGGGTTTGTTCTCGTGTTTCCGACTACGAATGGTTGCCTTGCAGGGCGTATCGCGTGGCCGCTACTCCAAGCCTCCCCGTCCCCGAGGACAAAGCCGTCAACCGCGCCTCGCCGAGAAGGCGAAGGAGGCCAAGGCTCGGAGGGAGGCTCGATCGCAGCGGAAGGAGCGGAAGAGGCAGAAGCTCGAGGCGGAGAACCGCGAGCGGGCGAGGCGGGGGCTCTCACCCTTTCCGCGCCAGAATCCTCCACCGACCGTGATGGATCTGACGAAGACGGCGGGCGAGGAGCCGTCCCCGTTCGAGCTTCCCATCGGTGGGCCCGCCCCTGCTCGGGCGTCTGGGGGCAGTGGTGAGGAGGTCATCGACCTCGGGACACCGCCGTCGACCGCGGTGCCTTACGTCGAGCGTCCGAGGGAACCAGGGCCAAGATGAGGCCCCTCCGTCGACCGCGGGGCCTTCCTCTGAGGGTCCATCGGGGGCAGCACCGGCTGCCCTCGAGGAACCTTGGGGTGGAGGCGAGGTCCCCGAGCGGCCGAGCGCCGTCGAGGAGGCCCCGGCCCGTGGGGCGGAAGCGGAAGTCCCCCAAGTAGAGCCCGTCGACTCTACGAGGGGCGAGGAGGCCTCGAGGGTAACTCCTCAAGGGGAAACCGGCGCCACCACGGGAGGCGAAGTCCCGGGTGCAGCTCCCGTCCGGCCTTGAGGCCAAAACGGAAACTCCCCTTCGTGCGGTAAGTTTTCTTTGTCGCTTGCTTGTCGTTAGCCGTTTCGTTTTCTGTTCTGACCGGCTTCTTTTCGTGTCGCAGTCGATCTGGGGGGCGGAGCACGCCTTCCCTCGCGCCAACCAAGGCCCTCAAGATCGGGCCTAGTTCGTCGCCGCCACCCGTCCTGGCAGCTCCTGGGCCCGACGAACCGAAGTCGTGCAGGACTTCGTTACGTTTTTCGACACCCAGGCGGAACTACAGGCCCGGCAGCAGCCGCGCGAGGAGGCGCCTCCGGTCCTCGAGGGCCAAGGCCGCCTCAGCTCCTCGAGGGCGCGGTCGAGCCCCACGTCGAGGCAGCTCGGCCCGAGGAAGCCACCCCGCGGCCTGGGGAGGCTCTTCGCGTCGAGGAGCCGTCTGCGGCGCCCGTGGAGGCGGACGCCGTGGTGGTCCCTCCGCATGAGGGGGGAGAGAGGCGAACCCATGGCGGCGGGTTCCCCACTTGACGGAGCTGGCGGAGGCTCTGGGGTTGGGGCCCCCGTGACGCAAGGGCGCGAGAGTGGCGGGGCCGCCGCCGTCGACTTCATCACGGTTCAGCCAGGGCCATCGGCGGCCTGGTCCTACGAGGCGCATGCCCGTGGAAATGCGGAGACGTGGCAAGCCCGCAGCGTGCTTCCCCAGCGGTTCGTCGACGAAGCCGTGGCAGAGGAGACTCTGTGGGAGGTCCAGTCGTCACACGGCTTGGACGTTCGCAGGGCGCTGCAGGACATCCTCCGTCTTCACGACGATGCCGGCAAAGGTCCACCGGGTACGTCTTCGGTGTGAGTGATGTTTTTTGCCATGCCTTATTTTTTCAAAGAAGGCTTATCTCTTTTTCTTTTCGCAGGAACTCCGCAAACAGGCGTTCGCGAAGAACGACCAGATTGCGGAGTTATCGCTGGAGCTCCGTCGCTTGTCCGGGGCGCTCGACGCTCGAGACCGCCAGCTGGACGCCCTTCGAGGTGCTCGGGACCAGGCCCTTGCCCAGGGTCGGGAGAGGGCGAGGTCATCGCTTGCCTCGAAGGCTCGGCCAGCGCCCTCCGCGAGCAGCTCGCGACCCGCAATGACTGGCTGGAGAACGAGCGGGCTGCGCGTCGCGCGGCGGAGCTGGCGGTCGAGGAGGAGCGGCGTCTCGCGGTCGAGGCTCGAGACCGGCTCGAGTAGGAGCAGACTGCTCGGGCCACGGCGGAGCGGCAGGCGCGAGAGGTGGAGCAGCGGGCCCAGGAGGCGGAGAGGGCCCTCGAGGCTGCTCAGGGACAGGTCGAGGGTAAGCTGATTTGGCTCGAGCTCTGACCCTTTCGTTTTGTTGCTTTTTGACTGACTCTTGTTGGTGCAGCATTGAAGCAGGCGCTTCAGGCCGAGACCGAGTCGAAGGAGGCCGTGCTGGTGGCGCAGACGGAGACCCAGCGCGAGCTCGATGAGCTGGTGCAGGCGGCCTCGGCCGCCTGCAACAAGATTGCTGGTCCCGGCCTGCAGTTTGGGAGCACCCTCGCAAGCCGCGTTCGAGCGCTTGGGGGCCACTTCACTTCGCGCGTGAAGGAAGCCCTTCTGCTCGGAGTTCGGAAGGCGCTTGGAGTGGTTACGACCCACTACCAAGCGGACCTCTCCAAGCTCGCCGCTGGGTACGTCGTCGCCGACAACCTCAACGACGAGGAGGCGGTGGCGGCGATGGACGAGGCCGATGCTGCTGCTGACGGGACGGCGCGAGTGCTTGCCGGCTACTTCGAGGGCGCCCTCTTTCCTGGCGAGGACGGCGGCGGCTGGGACGACCTTGGCGGTGGGGGCGATCCCTGAAAATCTCAGGCCATCGAGCCCGATTGTAAAGAAGTAGATTAGGATTTCGAACTCCTTTTTTGTAAGACTGATTTGCTCGTATCTTACTGAACATCGTTTATTTTGCTTTAAACGTGATGTTATTTTTATGCGGTGCCTTCGCGACATGCATTAGTCCGATGCTTGTGCCTCGAGGGGAGAGCGTTGCTAGGATCGTTCGTACGTGAATGACTTGGGCGGAGGGAAGTGAGGTGTTGCCGTAGCCTCGAGGCGTAAGCGAACACTCGGCTCAGGCGACCCTGCCCTTGTCCGTTTCACGCCTAGCGTGTCTCCTTCGAGGTTTCGCAAAGGATTTTCTTTTGAAAAGCGACGATTTTTTCGAGGGTTAGCCCCCATGTAGCCCCCGAGGGAGGGATGGCTCTACCGAGGGTAGAGCCAAACCTCCCTTGAAGCTTGAAAGAATAAAAGTTCGTTTTAATTTCTTCCAAACTGTGGGGTAACAGCGTCGATACTTAATTCAAAATAACTTGCACAAAACTAGAGTATGTACAAAGATTTCGAGGGCCGCGGGGCCACTCTAGGGATAGAAACGACGTAGCTGTTGGATGTTCCAGGCGTTCGTGAAGACGTGCCCGTCCTCGTCAGCTAGCTTGTACGTTCCGGGCTTGAGAACTTCGGCGACGATGTATGGCCCCTCCCACGGGGTGAGAGCTTGTGCCGCCCTCGGTTGTCCTGTCGAAGCCTCAATACGAGGTCTCCTTTGCAGAGATCTCGGTGCCGGATCCTTCGAGCCTGTTGTCGACGTAGGCTCTGCTGGTACCTTGCCGAGTGGAGTAAAGCCACGTCTCGAGCCTCGTCGACCTGGTCGAGCGAGTCCTCTCGAGCTTGGCAATTTCGCTGCTCTTGGTACGCTCGGAGCCTAGGGGACCCATATTCCAGATCCGTAGGGAGGATGGCCTCTGCCCCAAAGACGAGGAAGTATGGGGAGAATCCTGTTGCTCTGCTTGGGGTCGTTCTCAGACTCCAAATCACCGATGGTAGCTCTTGCACTCACTTGTGTCCAAACTTCTTCAGTTTGTTGTGAATTCTGGGCTTTAGGCCTTGTAGAATCATGCCATTGGCACGTTCTACTTGGCCATTCGTCTGTGGGTGAGCCACTGCTGACCAATCCACTCGGATATGGAAATCGTCGCAGAACTTTAAGAACTTCTTTCCTGTGAATTGCGTACCATTGTCGGTGATGATGGAGTTGGGAACCCCGAACCGATGGATTATATCGGTGAAGAAGAGCACCGCCTGCTCAGACTTGATCCTGCTGATGGGTCGAGCCTCGATCCATTTGGAGAATTTGTCGATGGCCACCAGCAGGTGCGTGAAGCCCCCGGGTGCCTTCGCCATTGGCCCGACAAGGTCGAGGCCCCATACGGCAAAAGGCCACGTAATGGGGATGGTTTGCAACGCCTGAGCGGGTAGGTGCGTCTTGCGCGCGTAGAACTGGCACCCTTCGCAGGTCCGTACCACCTCCGTGGCGTCCGCCACGGCAGTGGGCCAGTAGAAGCCTTGTCGAAAGGCGTTACCCACGAGCGTTCGTGGAGCGGCGTGATGCCCGCATACGCCCGCGTGAATGTCAAGGATAAGCTCTTTTCCTTCGGGTATCGGGATGCAGCGTTGCAGGACCCCCGAGGCTCCCCGTCGGTACAGCTCCCCCTCGATGATGAGGAACCGCTTAGCTTTCCTCGCTACGCGCCTTGCCTCCGTTCGATCGCTAGACAAGACGCCTCCGTCGAGCCAATCGAGGTACGGGCTCCGCCAATCTCGAGGTGCCGAAACCTCGTCAATTTCCATTGCCTCCGCCTCGTCCTCATCTCCCGAGTAGGCTTCGTATCCCATAGGCTCGTCCTCGTCCGCCAAGAGCTCCGCGCTCGTGGGGTCGAGGGCGGACGTTTGAGCGTCGGGTACGGTCGAGGCTTGGGTCGAGGCGGCGAGGGTGATCGAGGGTACGTCGATGTCCTTGGCGAAGACGTTCGGGGGAACGGTGGCCCGCCCCGACGCGATCTTCGCCAATTCATCGGCTTCCTCGTTGTACCTTCGCGCGATGTGGTGGAGCTCGAGGCCGTCGAACTTGTCTTCGAGCTTACGTACCGCCTGGCAGTACGCCGTCATTTTTTCGTCGTGGCAGCTTGATTCCTTCATCACTTGATCGACGACCAGTTGCGAATCGCCACGAATGTCGAGGCGCTTAATGCCGAGCTCGAGTGCGATTTTCAAGCCAGCAAGGAGCGCTTCATATTCCGCCATATTGTTGGACGCGGGGAAGTTGAGCCGCACAACGTATCGAACGTGCTCCCCACGGGGAGAGATGAAGTGTAGGCCAGCGCCGGCGCCGGTCTTCATCACCGACCCATCGAAGTACATTTCCCAGCAGTCGAGGCTGGACTTCGAGGGAGGGAGCTGGGTGTCGGTCCACTCGGCCACGAAGTCGGCCAAAGTCTGGGACTTGATGGCTTTCCTCGGTGCGTAAGCGAGAGTCTCCCCCATCAGCTCTGTCGACCATTTCGAGATTCGCCCAGAGGCCTCGCGGTTCTGGATGATTTCGCCCAGCGGAAAGGACGACACGACGGTCACCGGGTGGGCCTCGAAATAGTGTCGCAACTTGCGTCGAGCCAGCACGATGGCGTAGACCAGCTTCTGGATGTGGGGATACCTCGTTTTGGTCTCAGATAGGACCTCGCTAATGTAGTACACCGGCCGCTGGACTGGCAGAGAGTGTCCTTCCTCGTTCCTTTCTACCACTATGACCGCGCTGACGACTTGAGTCGTTGCCGCGACATAGAGGAGGAGAGGTTCGCCCTCTTTCGGTGAGGTAAGGATCGGCGTGTTTGTTAACGTAATTTTGAGTCGGTCAAGAGCTTCCTGAGCCTCCGCAGTCCAGGTGAAGTGCTCTGACTTCCTCAAAAGTCGATACAGAGGCAACCCCTTCTCTCCGAGACGAGAGATGAAGCGGCTTAGGGACGCTAGGCACCCCATCACCCTCTGTACGCCCTTCAGGTCACGGATCGGTTCCATCTGTTGGATGGCCGTGACTTTCTCGGGGTTGGGCTCGATGCCTCGTTCGGAGACAATGAAACCCAGGAGCATGCCTCGAGGCACACCGAAGACGCACTTCTCGGGGTTGAGTCTTACTTCGTGCGCCCTGAGGCAGCCAAAGACGACCTCGAGGTCGCGCACCAGGTCATCCGCCTTCCTGGTTTTTACGACAATGTCGTCGACATACGCTTCTACGATACGACCTATATGATCCCCGAAGACGTGGAGCATACAGCGTTGATACGTGGCCCCGGCGTTTCGAAGGCCGAAGGGCATCGTAACGTAGCAGTACATGCCGAAAGGAGTGATGAAGGAAGTCGCGAGCTGGTCGGACTCCTTCATCTTGATCTGATGGTAACCGGAATACGCATCAAGGAAACATAAAAGTTCGCATCCCGTCGTGGAATCCACAATTTGGTCTATGCGTGGTAAGGGAAATGGGACTTTTGGGCACGCTTTATTCAAGCTGGTGTAGTCTACACACATTCTCCACTTTCCACTTTTCTTTTTTACTAGCACAGGATTTGCTAACCACTCGGGGTAAAACACCTCCTTGATGAATCCGGCCTCCAAAAGCTTGCGTACCTCCTCACCGATCGCCCGCCGTTTCGCTTCGTCGAAACGACGGAGACGTTGCTTGACCGGCTTGGAGTGGGGGCGGATATCAAGAGAGTGCTCGGCGACCTCCCTCGGAATGCCTGGCATGTCCGAGGGGCTCCACGCGAAGATGTCTGCGTGAGCGCGGAGACAGTCGACGAGCACCACTTCCTATTTGTCGCTGAGGGAAGAGCTGATCCTCAACACCCTGCCGTCGGAGCTATCGGGGTCGAGGGGAACAGTCTTGGTGTCCTCAGCGGGCGCGAAGCTCCCCTGCTGCCGTTCGTTGGCATCAGGGAGCGTGTTGACGATTGCTTCGAGATCTGCCACGAGGGTCTCATCGAGGGCAAGAGCCTCTGCGAGCTCAATGCTCTCGATGTCGCACACGTAGGCGTGCTCGACCGTCGGACCGACCGTGATGACTCCGTGAGGCCCTGGCATCTTCATCTTGAGGTAGGTGTAGTTGGGGATGGCCATGAACTTAGCGTAGCACGGCCTTCCCAAAATGGCGTGGTAGGCTCCCTTGAAGCCCACGACCTCGAAGGTGAGCACTTCCTTGCGAAAGTTTGCCGGGGTTCCGAAGCAGACGGGCAGGTCGATCTGCCCGAGGGTTTGGACGCGCTTTCCGGGCGCGACCCCGTGGAAGGAGGATTTGTTGGGCCGCAGCTCGTTGGTGCTGATCCCCATAAGCTCCAAAGTTGGAGCGTACAGGATGTTGAGGCTGCTGAAGCCATCCATGAGCACCTTGGAGAAGCGCGTGTTGCCGATGACGGGGTCGACGACGAGAGGATACTGCCCGGGGTTCGGGATATGGTCGGGATGGTCTTCGCGACCGAACGAGATGGTCTCCGATGACCAGTCGAGGTACGAGGGGGTCGCTGGGCGGACCAGCATGACCTCTCGGCGTTCCCTCCTCCGCTGCCGAGGCTTCAAGTTAGCCGCTGGACCTCCCGTGATGAAGAACACGTGTTCCACCTCGGGATATCCGTCGTCATCCTTGGCTCCACCATCCTTGGGCGGACCGCCATCCTTTCGAGGGATGCGGTTGTAGAACTTCCGCAGCATCTCACACTGCACGAGGGTGTGAGCGACTGCGGTTTTGTGGTAAGGGCACGGCTTCTTGAGGAGGTCGTCGAAAACACCCCCACCACGCGGGGGACCTCGAGGTCCCTTGTGGTTAGGGTCGACCGCGAGGGCCTCGTCCTCGACGTCGCCCGTCCCGCGGGGGGCCCGGGGCTTCTTTCCCTTCTTGCCGTGTTTTCGTTTTTTCGAGGGGCCCTTCGCCTTATCGTCCTCCGCGGACGCTTCCTCGGGGCGTTTCCCCTTTTTGTCGTTGAAGATGGCGTTGGCCGCCTCTTCCCCCGAGGCGTACTTCGAGGCTATCTCGAATAGCCGGTTCGCGTCGGGGGGTGGGCTCCTCCCCAACTTGCACACCAAGCTATAGCAGGTGGTGCTTTCGAGGAAAGAGTGGATGATTTGGTGGTCGGAGATGTTGGGGAGCTCGGTGCAGCGCTTGGAGAAGCGCCGGATGAAATCCCTCAACGACTCGCCAGGTTTTTGCCTGCACCCCCGAAGGTCCCACGTGTTTCCGGGGCGCACGTAGGTGCCCTGGAAATTTCCCACGAAGGTCTCGACCAGGTCATCCCAGTCGCGGATCCGGTTTGGGGGCAGGTGCTCGAGCCATGTCCGCGCGGAATCTGCCAGGTGGAGTGGCAGATTGCGGATAATCATGGCGTCGTCTGTGGCGCCGCCGAGCTGGCACGCTAGGCGGTAGTCGTTGAGCCATACCCTGGGGTCCGTTTCCCCAGAGTACTTGGTGATGGTTGTAGGCTGTCGGAAACGGGGGGGAATCGGGGCAGTGCGGATGTTGCAGCTGAACACCCGCGTGCCTGCTGGCTCTGGGGCCGCATCCCGGTTCCGCCCTACGTCGGTGCGCCCGCGCTGGTGGGTCCAGGCTCCCTCTCGCCGCCTGATTTCGTTCAGGGTATTGCGAGCGTCGCCATCATCGTCCGTGCCACGGGTGTCCCGGAGGCGTGACCTCGCGGGTTCCCTTGCTGGAAACGTTCGTGTTTCGAGCGCACGTGGCTCGCTGGCGTGGCGTCGCGCCGTGTCGCGGCGGGAGTTGCCCCGGGATTGTGCTCGCGCCCTGCCGTTGGGTCGGGGTGAGCGTACCGAGGATTCCCCTCCCCGTTCGCCCTTCGAGGCTGAGGAGCGTCGAAGGCGGGAGGCCGAGCTCTCGGCATGCTGTCGGGCAGCATGCTCGACCAGCTTTTGAGCCTCGAGGTGCAGTTTTCGCCCTTCGGGGGTGGCTGCCTCCGGCATGGCTCGGAGCAGCGCGGCCGCCGCGATGAGCTTCTGGCTCGTTCTGGGGGCGAGATCGTCGTCTTTGCCCTCGGCGATGATGCGGGCCTGAGCCACTCGTCCCGCGTGTCGGGCGTCCGTGCCGCGTTCGTCGTCTTGCTTGGCTGGTTCGCGGTCGGAGCGCGCTGGTGGCGAAACGTCACCACTAGCTCGTGGCCGATGGCGCGGATCCCGCTCGTCCTCGGAAGGAGAGTGATCCGATGGGTCCGACGGCTGCGCGCCTGTCAGATCTACGCCATCGTTGTCCCCCTGGCCGTCACCTCCGCCGTCGTCGTCGGACGTCGATCCTTCGCTGAGCTGTCCGTCGTTGATGACGAAACACTCCTTGGTTGGGTCGTACTCATCATCGGAATACCCGAAGCAGTAATCCGCCGCTGTTTGAAAGGCAATAAAGGCCTCTGGGTCGCGGAGACCCGAGTAGTCCCAACCAAGGTGTGTACGCGTAAATGCGTGTCTATCATCGGACTCTATGCGGGAAACGGCGGGTAATGGGTCGGCGAAGTCTTCCTCGGAGACGGGGTGGCAACCAGGTTGGTCGCCATACGCACTCATAGTAGTGCGGATGGAGGGGGCATACGCATCCGCGGAGTTGCGTAGCCCGTAGGGATAGAAATGCGCCGTCGTAGCGCGTGGTGGAGTCATGGGCCCTGGGAGGAAGGGAGCAGCCCTCTCCTGTGACCCTGACCGCAGGGCGTCCCCTTCCCTCGTGGGATGGGGGTTGCCGACGTCGGCGGCGCGCCTCGCGGCGCGTGCTCGTCGTGCACGAGGTCCTGGACGACTCCGTCGTCGTGGTGCCGCCGGAAGCTGGTGACGAGGCTCCGGTTGGTCGCTGGGATCCTCTTGGAGGATGCGCATGTGGTAATCGTCGCCACATGTTTGGAACAGCAGGCTCCCGAACCGGATCTCCTGCCCCGCTGGGAGCAGATCGCTCTCGCCCAGCGGAGGCCGTCCTTCGTCGGAGTTCGCCATCGGGAAAGGGAGTAGCGCAGCGCTGGACCCCTACCTGGCGCGCCAACTGTCGGTGCCTGATTTGGTCGCACCGGCACCGACGAGTGATTGCGGTGCTAACCACTCGTTTTCCCGATGGCGAGAGTGAGAGACAAGGGTTTATCCTGGTTCCGGCCACGGGGCCGTACGTCCAGCAGTGGTGCGATGCACCTGGTTACGTGTTGCTTGTAGTAGGGGTTTACAAGCAAGGTGGGAGAAGGAGATGAGCTCCTAAGTCCCTGGCTATGGTGTGTGGGTGCGTTCTAGAGTCGGTATGAACTCGTGTTCTTCTCCTTCCTCCCCCCTTTTTGCATGAGCTTCCCTCACCCTTTTGTAGACCAAGGAGGAGGGAACGGATACATGCGTTCGTGTCGTGACGTGGTCGGGTCGTGACGTGGTCGTGGCGCTGACGTCGTTTGGTGCACTGTGCTGCCCATGCCGTGTACCACGCGGGCGGGAATCGCGCCTTCCTACTCCGGCTGACGGCATGCTACTCCGGCTGACGGCATGGCGACAGTTGACGTAACGTCCTCGAGTGACGGTCCACGGCTTCGAGGGTAGAGGTCTTCGTACGGCCGCCTGGGTCGGGGTTCGGTAGCTTCCCTCGAGGGTTGCTTTCGAGGGCAGTGGCGCATCCGAGGCGGGCGGAGTCAAAGGAGTGGTTGGCACAGTGTTACTGCCAGGTTAGGTTTGCCGTGCGGCGTGGCGCTCAGAAGTCCACTGTGCGATTGGATTTGACCGATGTCTTCTCCGTGGCATGGGCGGTGACATGACGCAGCGATTTCCCCGCTTTTTGACCGTGGAGGGACGACATCATGTCTTGAAGTGATAGATCGCAGAGCGAGGGCGTCGTTCCCGGCGTGGCGGGCTCGAGCATGGACCGCGTGCTCGAGCTAGCCGACCCTCGTACGAGACGGAGATCCCCGCTCGAGGGTAGTTGTAAACCTCGAGCTCGGTTAGGCTCGATCGTCACGGACATCCCTGCTCGAGGGTGGTCGTCTACCTCGAGCGGGATGGGTTCCAAGGAAGAAGTCGTCGTGACGGGCCTTTGCCGGGCTGCAGAGCCGGGCCGACGTCGTCGTAGGCCTTGTTGCTAAGTAGTTTAGGGCCCAAGTTAGGGTACCCCTTTTCCAGGGTCCCAACAGCAACATAACAGCATCGTACTTCTTTGCTGGAAGGAAAAGGGGAAAAATTCTGACTTCACTTTCCAGCAACACTAGTTGCAATGGACGGGTTCAGAACGGCAGATCATTTGCCTGCGCCCTTTTGTACAGAGACTTCGAATTGTGATAGGGTATCAATGGAGCACGGGCCCTGCTGTCATGGCCTGCACGGCACCTTGCTGCCTTGTGTATGTAAAGTCGCCGTCTCAATTCCTGTCTTCTCAACATAACAGATGCACCATACCATACGCATATCCATATATCTGTGCGTGACTGCCTGTTCGGCTGTTCCTGTTTCTTCATCCGTCTCTTGCTTTTCACGTTCCTCTGACGCGCTCCCTCATGTACGCTGCAGAAAGCAGCGGGATCATGCTGAAATCAAAACCGCATCATTTAACAGTCGGGCCTTCCGATGACGCGATCCCATCGTGATGCGCTCTCTTAAAGCTCAGCTCACCACTGAACATATATGTGGCTCTAAAAGTCAACCCAATAATCAGTTGCCCAACAACAATGTCAGTCTGTGACCAAGAAAAGATAAGCCAAAGCAGCGCATTATAAAATGAAGATATGGCCATAGTGGTCGCAGTTCAGTGATATCATGTCCCATGTGGTGGCACCACGCACTAGTCTACACAGAAAAACAAGTACTATGTTGATCTGTAGCACTACTTTCTATTAGTGTTTTCAGATTAGTGCTCCATTCAAGTTTTGAGGACTCATTTTGCAACAGCACGCATCGCTGAGATGAAATAAATAAATGGAGAGCAGGTCAAAATCAAAGCACTTCATGAGATATATTAACTATAATCCACAACAGCACCGGAACTGCAGATGTTTTATGCTTACTCTTTGGGCAATAATTGATCTGTTGATCTTTCCCAACATGGATGGATACAAGAAAGTACAAAAAAAAAATACATAGCTCCAAGATAGTAGGTACTTGGCTACCTAATTAACTAATAATAGAAGCTTGCAATCTGGTTATTGCTAATAGGATGGTCATAGAAGTAAGGGGAAAGAAGAAGACTACAAATTAAATAAGGGTGATGGTACCAACGTCAACGACGTGAGGTCAACAAGTGCTCCTTTCCTCCAGTTTATCGCATTACTGGCTGGACAGATGTCAATCTAACAAAGCTCCAGCGTTTATCCTTGTTCGTTCTTCAAGCCACTTCCTGGAGATAAAACGTTTCAGGTCATTGTCAAAAGTTTCTTCTGAGAACACGTCTTTTAGATCAATATTACTGAAATACTATATGGCAACTACACCCTCAATTTACTTAATATTGCACTAACTTAGCATAGTGCTTACCTTGAGCAGACAGTTTCACAGGTCAAGGTCCGAACATTATAATTAAGCATGACTGTGAATTAACCGTCTCCAACAATGGAATAGGAGCCGTACAGAGTGAGATCAAGAACCTAGTTGTTCTTAGGTTTCCATGTAGATATGGCATATATTATCCTTCCTTTCCAGCCTTGCAGGAGCCATCCACTGTCTTCATCGATCACGAAGTCCTTGTGATAAATGTCCTTTACTTTGTCCTTGGCTTTCATCACAATTTCTTGGTTTAGAGGTGATTGAACAAATCCAGTCCTGAGGTTCCTCACCTGCCACTGTTTGTATGTCTCAGGCCTCTCAACTCTGTCCGCGCCCTCACATGCAATAACATTGAGTGCCTCTCGGCCAAACAAGTCCCTCTCTATAAGTGCACGTTGGGCATCATCCCGTGGGACAGTTGCCTCTAGCATGTCAAACAATGCAGAGAAATGGAACAGGGCCTCACGGAAACGTGTGATGAAGAAGGGAACACTGTATGAGCCATTCACAATTCCATGGACGAAAATTGCTGGGTTTACTTGCCTTATGGTGTTGAGAACCCTATTCCTAGGGCTATCTACAGCAACTGTTTCATCAATCAAGTTTCTGAACCGGTACAGGCAATTAACAATAACAACTTCGTCCTTGCCAACTTTGAGATCCTCAACACGGATGGTTTCCCATTTTGAAGCTATTCCCTGATACTCAAAAGGAACTCCAAACTTCTTAGCATATTCTGCAAGCCTTTGTCCAGTCTCTTCAATTCTCTCGGTAGGGCGGAAACCTGGCTGAGGTACATCAATTCCAGTGATGCGCAGAACCGGCGGACCGCCTTCCCTCTTGGAGAGACGCCTGATTAGACATGGCCATTGGAAGCCAAAATAGATGCCAAAGTCAATGATATGGATCTTTGATGCATTTTTTGTCACACCCAAGATTGTTTGATTGGAAAGAAAATGCGAAAGCCTTTTAAATGGGCACGCTGCAAGGTAAAGGTGATAGGCTTTAAGCATGTCAGAGGCAGTTGTGCGTTTTGCCACAAGCATTCTGTAAAGCTGGCTCCCTGTGCCTGCCAAGCGAGCCTCAAGACCATCCGCAAAGCAGTGTGCCAACCTCTGGGTGCCATCACCATTTGGCTTGGAATGATGCCTTATTTGCTTTAACAATTCATTGGCTGTTCTGCGGTCATCTGCCGCCACCGCCTGTGCGCAGTGGATAAGGATGGTCCTAAGGTCCACCACATCCTTCTTTGTTGGTTTCCTTCCGCGTGTCCGTGGCCCGGTTGGTCCTTTTGTCTGAGTAACCTGAGAATTCTTGGAAGCTTCATTGCGCATCAGCTCCCGTAGATCTGTAGCCTTCTTCTCAGTAAGCAAATCATCAAACATCTCGATCCAATCAGGCTCATCAGAAGAAAATGCAGACTGTTTAATGTTCCGACCTTCCATCAGGTCAAGGTCTTCTCTCTGTATGTTTTTCTTGGTACTCAACACATGTGCCTTCCTAGAATTCGAAGAAACATCGTTCCTTGCTTCTTGTGGTCTTGCAACACCACCAGCTTCTAAATCAATCACCCGTTTATTGACAACAGGAAGGAACTTCTGGGCTTCCTCAATGCCTCTCCTGAAATCCCAAGTAGGAAGGCTCTCAAACAAATACTCAGGTATCCGCCCATTTGTGATCAAAGGATCTTCTAGCACACCCTCTGCACTACAAGCATCACTTGATGGACCAACAAGCGGCTGAGAAGACTGACCACACAAGCCTCCATAAGCTTCCAATTGCTCACGATGGCCATCATCAAAGCGCTGATTGCTATCCACCGCGCCACCAATGCTGCTGCTAGTAACCGTATCTGCCACGGATTGTGTTCGACTGCTACCGCCACTCTCAATGGGACTGTCCACGGACCAAGGTCTCGACTGGTGCTCAGGAGACGGTGGAAACTTGTGCCCTAGAATGTCATAGAATGGCTTTGCTGCAGCACGGAGCGTCGCTGACTCTGCCTGGTACATGCTGACTTTCTCATCAATATCCTCCTCCAAGAGCATCCTGCTAATATAGTTGAGGGACTCATCCGAGATGAACTCCCAATCCTCCGGGTTGTCAGTTTCAGTGTTGGCCCTCGACACGGTAGAGGAAGGATTGGAATAGGATTCTGTCGCCATCTGCGGCATGACTGCAGGCAGTGGGTCAGTGAACCTGAAATAGTCACTTGAGCTGCTGTGGTTTGGGTAGCCATCATAAGACAAGCCTCCACAGAATATGCCTGATAACTCGCCATAAGTATTGTCCAGACCCATTGGTGACCTTCACGAACGCCCGCTGGAAGATCTGTTTCATTCAACTTGTGTCAGTTTAACAAATTTGTCAACTCCAGCAAGGCGAACAAACATAAATCGACAGTAAAAACCCTTAGCTATCCTGCTATCTGAGATAACAGTGATGGATCTTGTTTAATAATCACGCAATGATTTTTTGTTTATCTCAAGATACTAATAATAGTAAGGACAGAAAAATTCCACAATGATTAGAGAAATAACTGAAGACGCAGATCAAGTGGTCTAAAAATCATGCAGGGAGGTACCATAGATAAGGCTGATCACAAGAAGAATGGTGAAAGAGCTCCCTTGTATCGCATGATCCACGCTGCCACTTAAGCAAAGATGCAACGCAACAGCAGATCCTCCCTCAGTCTTACCCTCATCCCCTTCTATAAAGCTAAGCAGCCCCGTACAAATTGGTATGGGACTATGATGAGGAGCCGATCACAGCACCTCCGCTCCTCGGATTCTAGAGGCCCGGGCGGGGCACCAAAATCACCCGAGAAAGGAAAAGCAGATTTCCCGTTGCTCCACTTGACCGCCAACAGAAAAAACAAAGCCCGCCGCAACGAAGGGGACAGGAGGGGGCTGACCTTATCTTGACAGGAAGGGACGCCCGCCGCCGCCGAGGATAGGCCGCGCAGCGGCCGGGGCCTTCGCTGGCTGGCCTCTGGTGGTGATGGCGCCGCTGGTGCGCCCCGGTTGTGGGCGATGATGTGAATCACGGGTGATCCGCAGCCTGAGATGGACACGGGTATGGAGGGGGAGAAAAGAATAATGTCTGGCAGGGGATGGAGGGAGGTGCTCGCTCGCTTCGCTGTGTGTGCCCGCCCGGGCACTAGAATATTGCCCCGGGAGGCGCTCTCGCGAGCGGCGGCTGGAAGTTACCCTCCTGCCTCGCGCCGCGTGGCGACGTGGGCCACCGCCCGCGCGCCGTGTCATTTTGGCCGGGGGTAGGACGGTAATATCACCCGTGCCGCGCGCGCGCGGGAAGTCGAGGGCGCTGCTCTGCTTCGTTCCACCGCTGCTCTGCTCTGCTCCGTCCCCCCGCCCTTCCCCCCCGCGGGGGTTAGGGTTTCGTGCTCGCCTTCCGGCCGGGGGCGCCTCAGATGCTGAGACGCGCCTCTCGCCCGCGGCGGCGGCGGTCGATCTGGGCGCGCCCTGTCGCCCCGCGCTTCGGTTAGGTTCGGCGCCTCATGGTCTCCGGCTAGCTCGCCCGATCGCCGCCCTCCCAGGATGCGATCGATCTGAAGAAGGTTGGTCCGTCATTCCTCTTTCGCTCTCGTGTGTGCTGTGTTGGCCTCGTAATCGGATGATTGCATATGCGTATTTTTGGGCCTTGTCTAGTGGTGCCGTGCGGACGCTCTTGGGATTTGTCCCTTCCCGATTGGAATGTGCTGCGGTCTGCGGTGTTATTGCATACGTTCGGTAGTCGACTAGCCGTTGTTTATACTATACGTTAATGGTTTTCCATGCAACAGTTTGTTCTGACGGTGATTTTGTTCTGCGTTGTTGTATTGGTGAAAGTATAGGTCAGCTGAGTGGCAATATAGTGTTGGTACATGGTACTTCTATATGCTTCATTTTTTTTTCTTGGCAAAGCTACATAACTTCGATAGAATGCTGCTAGTAGTGCTGGATTATGACAGACATTGTAGCTGAGTATTCTGTTGTTACCAGAGAGTAAGCTGGTCATTAACAATTTTGTTTGGCCCAAGGATAAACGGAATGGATGTTTTGGTGGATGCTGTCTAGTCACTGTACCGATGATAGCAAGAGAGCTGTGTAGCATATAGTAGCATGTCCACATATTTGAATCGTAAGAGCTGCGCAAATTGTTTATCAAAATTGAATAATTATATTGCAGCTAAAACATAGTAACGAGTGGCTTGAACGGGTATGACGAACCATTTTTTTCCCTCCTGTGGACGAGTTTTTCTGGATATCCAATCTACACCAGGAGGCTCTGGAGAATTGGTGGGGGTGTGTCTACTTTACGTTTCACCTTTTGGTGGGCCTACTTTTGAGGACAACCACACTAGTTGACAACTTGACATCAGAGTTGATGGGGTGATGCAAAACGTAGATAGGTCGGCATAGGTAACTCCAACCTGTACATTGGACTTTGGTAACTCTAAACTGCAGACATTCCTGCCAGATTATACTGGATCTATCCTTTCTAACACTTGAGCATTACTCAGCCTGTAGTGCTTGACTTTTTAGTTGTCGGGTCCATATCCAGCGCTCTACATTTTCCCTGTCTAAACATGCTGTGCTAGTGTTACTAAAGGTTAATGAGGCAAAGATTTTTGGTTTATATCAGATACTCATGATTAGTTGTGCAGTTGAACATTAGACATTCATTGCTTGATTGCTATTACGCTGATTTACATGTGTGTCCATTTTTATTTATGAGTGTTTTATGAAATACAACTTGTAGTGCAGAGGCAGGTCCGGAGCAATAGAACTTCTGTCTCAAAAAATTGCTCTAGCAACATCATGATTTTGCTAAAACTGAACCGCTTAAAGCTTGTATGACTTCCACGGAAGATTCAGTGTTGATGATAATCTCCAAAATTACAGTGTGGTTCTAAATTCTGCTTGTGTAATTTTGTTTAATCACATTACAGTTACTCGGCAACATGACAGCATCATACTTTGGTTCAGATTTCTTCAACCGAATACCCTTTTGGAGAAAATCTAGTGTACTCGTAGTCATATCGCATGGGCATGGCTTGATTGAAGAGGCAGCCACTGTGTTGTTGTGTTGAGCCTGGCATAAAGATTTTACACTTATGTATGCCTTTTGGATTCAGTTAATAACAGGGCTTTATCTTGGCGAAGCTTCTTTTTTATTGAAACCTGGAAAATGACCATTGTGTTTCATTTTGCATTTAGGGTATTTACTTTCTTTTAGCTCCTTTCGTGTGGGTGATGGTTCTCTATTTCAGTTCTGTATGTACTCTTAAGCTGTGTTAATTTACACTTCACAAGCCCTAATTATTAGCAGGGTTCGTATTTTCGTATTTGGAATGCTGCACAGTCAGTATTTTTTAGTGATCTTTGACCAGTCAAGATTATTATCTCAAGTTTTCGATCTGCGCCTCATGTCTGTGGCACATTTTTATCTGGTAAATCTGATATACAAAACTTTAAAAGAACATTATCGACAGATTTCTTCAGTTTTGGAGCATATTGCCAACACGTTTCAGCTGGGATTGATGGTACAGTGGGCGTGGGCGCAATGATTTGGGGATGTAACGGGACAGAGGCACGGTGATTGAGCCGATAAATAGTTGGAACAGAATTCCGGAGGGAAAAATTCTCAGCTTTTCTCCAGCAACAGTATAGGTATGTCATTTCACTTTTTTTTTTGTCCCTGAAAACAAACAGAGAAACTTTGCAATGGACGGGAATCAACGGGTTCTGAACGGCAGATGGAGCACGGGTCCTGCTGATCACCAAATTCATAGTCATGGGCCGTACGGCTGCACTGCACCTTACCGTGGTGCCGCTTGTTGTCCTTTGACTCCTTGTAACAAAATGAACATTTTGGTACTTGTTCCTTTCCATAAAAGTGTATTTTTAGACTTCTTCCGTTTCACCCGTAATAAGTGTATTTTTAGACTTTTGTTTCACCCATAATACATGTATTTTTAGAGTTCATTTTTTACATACTAAATGTACATTTATAAGCTTAAAAAAATAAATGTACATTGACATATAAAACAAACCAACTTTATTTGTATTTTTTACTTTCACTTTTCATTAAGTGCAATGATTAAAATTTTATAGGGGTATACAATTTCTACATAACATTGGTCTCTCCATTTAAAATCTAGAATTGAAATTATTTTAGAGCGGAAGAAGTATGTATAAAAATCATCGTGTATGTTCTTGCCCTCAATAGAAAAAGATGCACCATATGCATATCCACATCTTAGTGCGTGTCTGTTATTTTTTTTATAAAAAAACCTTCTTCGGTTCTAAAAGGAAACAAAAGTTTATTTTCATCCTTCAATTGTTGAAAACGTATTATTGTCAACCTACAACTACAAACCTGGACATTGTGGGTCATTCAATATCAAAATTGTGCAAATTTGGCCCTTTTGGGTGGTTTCAAAGGTGTTTTTATATTTTTTCAAAAATAAAAATAAAATATTATAAAAATCATAACCATTTAGTTTAAAATTAGAAAAATATGAATCTAGTGACATTTTTTTTTCTAAAAAACGACCTCCATGTTGGTGCACCATTTAAAGTTATTTTTATATTGTTTATTTTATTCCAAGTATTTTTAGAAAAAAAATAAAGCACTAGCAATATAAATAGATAATACTTAAATACTCACTCCATCCCAAAAAACATGCAGTTCTAGTCATGTTTTTAAGTGTCCGGATTCGTAAAATCTCTAATGAATCTGGACACTCATTTGTCTAGATTTATTGAAGATGTTATGAATTTAGTGAATAGCAAGAATTGCATTTTTTTTGGGATAGAGGGAGCAACAATTAATAGTAATAGTGTGCCAATTGGTAGGTTATGCATTTTAAAAAGTTTTGCCACTTATTTCATATTTTTCTAATTTAAAATGAATTAGCTGTAAAAATTTAAGTTTATATAATATATTTTCTATTTCCAGTAAATTGAAAAGCACATTCAAAACCATCCAAAGTGCCAAATTTAACCGGTTTGGATAGTTCAATGATATTTAGTGTTCAATTTTGTAGTTAAGGTATTTGTATTGGCTGACGTGTAGGGCCCACTTGTAAGTCCCCTTTCTTCTTCTCTCCTTCCATGCCGCTTACCTCGGCTTGCCCGTGCTCTGGCGGTCTGGCCTGCTTGCCACATCAGCATCTGTCCGCTCGCCATGCTCGTCACACAGCCATGGCCTACGGCTCGGCCAGCTGACCGCCTTGACCTTTTTCCTGCGTGGCCAAGCCCAATCTTAGTGCCCGCGCGCATGGGTGACACCTGGTTGTGTTCAGATTGAAGGTAGAAAGTAATTTTTCTAGATGAACAGTGTACTGTAAAGTGTGTTTAAGTGTGTTCTGTGAGTGAGATGAATAGAAAAAACTTGTTGGAGAAGTACTTTTTTTTAATCTGAACACAGCCAGGGTGAGCATATCCAGTAGCACCCCTAGCTCGCGTCACTCGGGTGTGTTTACATGGAGGAAGATTCTTGAAAAAACAGTGTAGACTCAAAAAAAACACTATAGCTGGGTTTTAGGAAGCATGTTCTGTGAATGAGATAGATGAGATGAATAGAAAAAATTTAAATAAATATTATTTATTAGAAAAAAATTGAATCAAACGGAGTTATTCTAACACTGTTATACTTGCGGGACCAAAAACAAGTAAAAATACAATAAAATAAAGTAAAATAAAATGTGTTATAACCTATTGAGACTGAAGGAGAGCTTCTTTTCAGCCTCCAAACAAGATCTCAGCGGACTATCCACATTCACACACAAATAATAGTGACTGTTATTATAAATCTTACAAGCTTCTTCCTATGGAAATATTTGACTTCACTGATCATTAATCTTATAAAATACTACTATAACCTAATAATAATAACTTTTTTTCTAGCTGGCGCAGCATAGCGCACCAATCTAATCATTACCCGTCAGGCCTGTGGCCTCGCGATCCCATCGATATGCCCTCGGTTAAAAAAGCTCGGCTTGGAGGGGAGAAAAAGCTTAAGACTAATGAGATGATCATGAAAGCTGAAAAATGAATTTTCTAAGATACGTGTTATGTGGGTAGATAAATATAAAGTAAAAAAATACCTGGGTAGATAAATATAAAGTAAAAAAATACCTTTTCAACTGAAACACGGCATAAAAAAAAAAAGAATGCTCGGCTCACCAGTCACCACTGACCACATCAGCTGCCGGCCGCATGCTTCTGCTCGCCTACTCTGCTCTGCCACTGCCAGGGCAGCTCATCTTCTAGCCCACGTCAACCTGTATGAGCTCCTTCGCCTCTCCACGCAATCCATCACAGCTCATCCCCACTACCCCCACGCCAGGGTTCACAAAACCAAACCGGTTGTCGAACCGCCGGTCAGTGGTAGCGGCTAACCGGTCCGGTTCCTGCGGGAACCGGTCAAAACCAGATAAATTCAAATTTTGAATTCAAGTGTATATGAAATCCTAGTTCAATCGGTTGAACCGGTAAGCCGCCCGGTTTGACCGGTAAGCCGAGCGGTTTGGGCGGTAAGTGGCCGGTTTGGATGGTAAACCGGCTCAATACATAATTTGTCATGTTTTCAAATTTAACTAAAAATTTAAAAAAATAAAAGAAAAATTTCTAAAAATATTTCAAGGTGCGTAGAATTTAATGGTGTCAAAATTTTTCAAATATTAGTGTATTTAGTATTTTTTTGTGTGCATTAGAAGTTCAATGAGCCGATTTTTTTTCTTTTCCTTTTTTTTTGAACTTCTAATGTCTGCAAAAAAATATCAAATGAGCAAATATTTGAAATTTTTTGACACCAATAGATTACATATATCTTGAAGTATTTTTTAAGAATTTTTTTAATATTTTTCATTTTAAATTCAAATTTGAATATTTTAAATTTAACTGGTTTGAAACCGCCCCAAACCGCTACCGGTCCGGTTTTGTGAACCCTGTCCCACGCCCCATGCCCATCTACCTGCAACTGCAAGGACCCCCCGCCGCATGCCCGCATCGACCTCTACGTCTCCTACGTATCCGTGTCACTCTCCGTCCTTTCAAGTCTCACCGGCGGCAGCCTGTTTTCTCGTCGATCCGGGAGGGCGAGGCGCCGAGGCGGAAGCAACCGCTCGCCTGGGCCACTGGCAGTTCCTTTACTGCCCTCGGCTCCGGGTCCCATCGGTTTCTCGGCAGGGGGCACAAGTGTAAAAACAGAAGCAAGGTCGCCTGCTGGCGAGGCGGCGGCTGGAAGTTACCTTCCTGCCCTCCTCCCCGCGTGGGCCACCGGCCGCCGCGCCGTGCCGCCGTGTCGTTTTGGGCAGGGGCAGCACAGTAATATCACCAGCACCGCGCGCGCGCGGGAAATCCGGAGGGGGCGGGCGGGTGGTGCCGTGGTGGTACTACTTCTTGTGTGTATCACCCAGCTCTGCTTCGTTGCAACGCTGCTCTGCTCTGCCCCCGCCTTGCCCCCACCCTTTCCCCCACTCCCCCGCGGGGCCTTTGGGGCCGTGGGGGACTAGGGTTTCGTGCTCGCATCGCCAAGCTCCGGGGGGCGCCTCAGGTGCTGAGCCGTCCGCTGCTGGGACGCGCCTCTCGCTCGCTCCGTCGTGAGCGCGTCGTCGTCGTCGGGGGTCGATCTGGGCGCCGTCCTGTCGCCCCGCGCTTCGATTAGGTTCGGCGCCTCATGATCTCCGGCCAGCTCGCCCGATCGCCGCCCTCCCAGGATGCGATCGATTCGAAGAAGGTTGGTCCGTCCGTTGTTTCTTGCCGTGTTGGCCTCGTAGTCGGATGCTTGCGTATGCGTATTTCTGGGCCTTGATTAGTGGTGCCGTGCGGACGCTCTGGGGTTTGTCCCTCTCCGATTGGAATGTGCTGGGTCTGTGGTGTTATATTGTGTACAGTTCGGTAGCCGTTGTTTATACGTTAATGTTTCGCCTGCAACGCTTTGTTCTGACGGTGATTTTGTTCTGTGGGTGAAAGTATTTAGATTAGCTGAGTGGCGATGTAGTGTTGCTCTGTTGGTACTTCTATAAGCTTCATTTTTTTTTTTCGCGAAGCTACCTAACTACAATAGAAATATAGAATGCTGGCGCGCTTGGATTTTGCTTCTCAAATCGCTGATTTTTGGGTGTTGTGGTTTGGATGCTGCCAGTATTGCTGGACTGTCTCAGACATTGTAGCTGAATATTCTGGCCATTAACAAATTTGTTTGGCCCATGGATAACTGAATAAGCAGTTAGCTGAATGGTTTGGAGGATGCTGTCTAGTCACTGTACGGATGATAGCAAGAGAGCTGTGGCTGTGTTAGCATATAGTAACATGTCCACATCTTTGAATTGTAAGAACTATGCAAATTGTTTATCAAACTCAAATAAAGGTACATTGCACCTAAAACATTGCAACTTGAATGGGTATGGTAAACCGTTTTTTTTCTCTCTTCAGTCGACGTGTTTTTCTGGATCAAATCTACACCACGGGGCTCTGGGGAATTTGTGGGGGTGTGTTCACTTTGCGTTTCATCTTTTGGTGGGCCTAGCTTTGAGGCTAACCACACTAATTGACATCAGAGTTGATGTGATGATGCAAAACGTAGATAGCTCGGCATGGGTAACTCCAATCTGTACATTTGACTTATATTGAGTCAATATCCAATCTGTAGACAGTTCTGCCAGATTATATTGAGTCTGTCTTTTCTATTGCCTGATAATTACTTAGCCTGTAATGCTCAACTTTTTAGTTGTCAGGTTCATATCCATCTCTCTACCTTTTTCCTGACTAAACAAGTAAACATGATATTTTACTGTTACTCAAGGTTAATGAGACAAATACTTTGGGGTTTCTGCCAGATTATATTAAGTGTCCTATCTCGTGGCTGATCATTAGTTAGCGGCAGCGCTTGACTTTTTAGTTGTGAGATTCATATCCATCTCTCTACCTTTTCCCTGTTTGAACATGATGTGCTACTGTTACTCGGTTAATGAGAGAAAGGCTTTGGCCATTGGGTTTATATCAGATATTCATGATTAGCCATGCAGTTGAACATTAGACATTCATTGCTTGATTGCTATTATGCTAATTTACATCTGTGTCCATTTTTTTTTATGAGCATGTTATGAAATTCATGAACTCTTGAAAGCAGGCTGTTCGTACTTATGCATTTAGAGCACTGCTGGTGTGTGGTTCTGCATTTTATTGCTGATTTGTACACTTTGCAGGTTTGTACAATGAGAATCATGGAGTTTTCCGTCTCGAAATCCTGGACTGTTTGTTGTGCCCCTATTGGATTGCTGAAGGTATCTATAAGTATATTATTAGCAGCTGATTCTTTTAGGCATCTAACAACCCTATTAAGCTTCATTCCCATGAACTGATACTTGAGCAGTTGATGGTCCTATGTCATTCATTGTGGTGGCTCATAATATCTTGATGTTGTGGGTTTGCTTCCGTACACCTCTTAAAAGATAGTGCTGAAAATGTCTTCTAAGCATTTTTTTTTAAAAAAGGAAATAACCAGACCACAAATTTTGAATTGTAAAGAAGAAAGGCTCTGTATTACGCCCAGCACTTGTGCTGTGAGACTCTAGACTAGTCAGCTGATCAAGAAATATAATTCATCTGCCTATTATAATGCTTTGATGAAATTTCCCTTTCGTTTTGTTTATTTTTACTGGTTTAAGTGATTCTGAGAGGGCATCCAAGTATTATTGTGTGATGAAAGTGCTTGTTAGACTTTGTGTATTTGGGGTATAGAATGGCTCTTACATGTGGGCCAGGCGTGCCCCACGCCTAGTTCACTTGGGAAGGCCGGCAAAATGAATCTTGATGTGTTGCTCTCACATGGTACATGATAATAGTCTTTAGTAGGTGAGAAATTGGTTAGTCCAAGTACTGCAACATTAATTGCTACTTAAGTTCCCTGTTGAAATGACCAGAGTGAAATTAAGTAGTGACCCCAGTATACTGCATGCTATTATTTTCTCCTGGGCCCACTTAAGAATTTCGCAACACATCAACGGTAGAAGAATTTATTTTGGACAGCAAGCTCCTGCTTGTGTCTGAAGTTAATTTTTTGGGCTCCACCATCTGGGGATGAGACCTCTCCAGAATCCACTTTTAAGCTAAAGCTTGTGCATCGTTAGGGACTACTGACAGTTACTTGTTTTCCTGAAGGGATCCTATATGCTGCATAAGTTGTAATGGTTGCAATGCGCCTTTACTTTTGTTTCTTAAAAGTATCGTGCAGTCTTTCACCCAAAAATCGGCCAGTAAGACATTGGCTGTTGTTTTGCAGGGCAAAATCATGAGAGTGGAACCAATTCTTGTCATGTCAAGGAAAGGAAACACAAGCTCATGAAGAAGTTCTGGGTTCAACAGTTCAACGATCCCGATCCTTGTACAATACTGCTCTCCTCTTGGGCTTGGAGAAGATAACCTGAGGAACCCTACCTCAGGCCAACCCCAGCGCAGCCGCCCCAATCGTAATGAGGGGGTTATTCGACTGGCAGCGTGGCCCAATCAACAGCCACTCCCTGACTATTGCTACCACACTAAACACTGATGAACTCATCCGGGTGGTTCTTCCCGGCCATCAATTGGAGCTCTAGTAGATAGCTTAACATATAATATAGTAACGCTACTCCTACTCCCACCCTCCAGTTTCTCCCAATTGCTTAGAGGTTTGACAAGCGGCCACTGTTAGTTTGGTTCTGCTCGGCCACTGCCCACTTGAAGGTGAGCTTTCTGCCCCAGGTTCATGCTTGTTGTCATGTGCTCCAAGATGACTCTGGAAGCCCTTGTGCACATGTGCTTTTGGTTGGAATGTATTGTAGGGAGACAGGTTTGTGGACTCGATGGCTTATTAATTGGTCATGTAATGTAATCCGATCTGAATCATTGGGTGTCACTAAATTACGGCAAATTAGTGGGGTGATCTCGATGGGGAAGGCTCTCGGTTGCGGGATCATCTGGAATTTCCTTTTCGGGTGACTGCGATTCTGAAGTGCCCTTGTAGCTAGGCGACACCACTGCGGCGTCAACGCTCAACAGTGTGGTGCGTCGATACCGCTCGGAGCAGATATAACAGCAGTGCAATACTGCAGCGTGGTGATAACGCTGGCAGTATTATAGGTAAAACAAGGTGGAGACTGCGGTGTCGCCTTGCACCGTTCTTTTCTGCCTCGATGTAGCGACGTTTCCTTGTCACGTTCCTTCTCCGAGCACAGAAACCAGCTCGACGTCACGAGCGTGACGGGCACCAAAATGACGTGCACCAAAACCAGCTCGATGACTCACGCACAGGTACAACGTACAAGGACAGCGCGACAGCACCAGGCCGGGGGATCAGAGAGCTGTGCTCGGAGTGGCGGAGCGACCCCGGCCACCCCATTCATGCCCCTGTCCGTCACCGTTCCGTTGGGCTAGTCAACTCAAAAGCGCCTCCTCGCCTCGTCACTCGTTTGGCCGGCCACGGAAGGCGTCCGCAGCCGAGAGAGAGCGCCATAACGATACGCCCGAGACAAGCTCGCGCGCGCCGAGCGAGGGAGCGAGGAGGGAAGGAGTCCGATAGGTCGCAGCTCCACGCGGCCGTGTCGCCGCGGCTGCGCCGCCCTCCCTCCGGAGAGCTCTCCCCGCCGTCACGCCCCGCGCCGCCCTCAGGTACGCCCGCCCGCCCGCCCGCCCTTACGCATGACCCTGCTTCGATCCCGCTCGTAGCTCCGCTCCGGGAGAGTGAACACACAGCCGCTCGCTGCTTCCAGGTCTTTCCGAGCGCTCCCGTGGCGGCCCGGCGTCCATCACCACCGGCGCGGCGTCGGAGCTCGCTGCGACGGCGGTCCACCCGGCGACCGAGGTTCGGTGAATCGGCTGCTGCTCTGTCACGGTCTGGTTTTTGTCATTTTTGCCACGCCTGCTCCTTGTTGTTTAAGGCTTCGTTTGTCTTGTCTTAATCAGGACTTGGAGTCTTCGCCGCCTCCCGGAGCGGGGCCGATGAGAGCGACACTACTGTGGGAAATGCAGAATCGCTGAACGCTTCAGCAGCGCCCGCTGGGAGTTCGTTGCGCTCTCCCACACAGGTGATTTTTTCTTAATGGCTGTTCGCTGCTGTTGTGATCCAACTACTACTAAATGGCAATGATGTCGATACCTCAAGTAGTTATGTACTGTGGCGCCGCTGGCTGGCATGTGGTCTCCAGGAATCTGATACATAAAAATGAATAGACAAGGCACATGACACATGCTTTAAGATGTATGTTTGCTTTCTATTGTAATTTTTTCTCAGCTTGAGTTTTTTTTCTTTTTCTGCGAAAGCATATGACTGGTACTTCATGGACATTGGATTTTCATTATGCAGGAATATTACGTCTACCAAATTGAAAAATGCAGTCCATCTATACCTTTATTTGACTCTTCAATACATTAATACTGGAGTACTTTATATCAGATTTTTTTTTGAGGAAAACTTCAGATTAGAAATTATGCTAAGTATCTTTTCAAAAAGAAATATGCTAAGTGTCGTTATGTGAGAGTTAACAGTACTAATGGTGCCGAAGAAGATGCAAAAACTTATATGCAAGCCCCTCTTTTTAGTTATAGCACTTTGCAGTGAATTGTATCTATTTAATTCACATTATGTCTGCTTCATTTTTTCCAGGGAAACGGTAACATAGCTGCCATTATAAGCTTAGCAGTCTGCTTTCTACACAGAATTGTTTCTGGTCGGTGGCTGCTGATGAATTTAGCTCCATGGATGCCAAATGGCATTACAAGCTTGCCATTTGCTTGCATATCTGATCCTATCAGAAAACCCATACCTCTTAAGCTAGATGTGACTTTTCCACCATTGCCTGATGTCAGATGGAGTATTTCACGATTGTACTATCTGTTCAATTCTCAGCTTGAACGGAATATAGTCTTGTAAGTGTGCTTCTGTGATGTAGATCCAACTTTGTGGTATCTGTCTGCTACCATTTCATGTCACTGAGCAGTTACTTCTTTTTGCACATTTTGAAAAATTCTCAATGCCTTCATTACACATAATAACTGAAGTTATTGACGAACATTTATTAAATACACATTTTATCTTGATTATCCATTATCTTTGCAGGTCTATTGTTACTTTGCTCATCACATGCTTTTCATTTGTCATTGTTGGAGGATTACTGTTTCATAAGTTCAGGTCTGTTTTTAAAATGAATGCATTTCCTTAGTCTCTGTTTTTTTTTTTGAGGATATCATGTATCTCTAGTGGTTGATTCTGATGTAAAAAATGATGAAGTATCTTGATTTCTAATTCAGGAAGAATCAGCATTCCCTGGAGGATTGCTTTTGGGAAGCCTGGGCATGTCTATGTTCATCATCTACACATCTAAGGGTAAGCAGGGACAAGGGAGACTACTGCCAGTTTCTGTGAGGCTTAAGGACTGATGTTTTCCTAGCTGTTTTTGTACCTAGCATGTTTACTAACAATTTCTTCAAATGGTTTTCCTATGATCCTTCTGTAATCTGTTGTTTACTTGTTTGCACAGCAAAAGACACGTATTGAGCGTGTCATTGGGTTCTTTCTTGCTATCTGGGGTATATTATTCTATTCTCGTTTATTAGGCGCAATGACAGAGCAATTCAGAGTGAGTTGTTTCAAAATTATCATTTTTTAGATGAAAAATTTTCTGTGTTGATGTTGTTTTTGATGTATAGTTATATGGTTACACAGACTCAGATGCATAAAGTAAGGGAAGGGGCCCAGTTGCAGGTTATTGAGGATGATCATATCATCATCTGTGGAATCAATAGTCATCTGATGTCCATATTAAACCAATTGAATAAGTCCCACGAATCAGCAATTCGCCTAGGTTTAGCTACAGCAAGGTAAATGAAGGATGAGATATCATTTTGTTTAACGTATATCCAGCATTTTGTTGTCGAGGATTGATAAGATCTATCTGTACCATCTAACACAGCTGACTGTTTTACTATGAACAATGTCAAGGAAGCAGAGAGTCCTACTTCTCTCCGATCTTCCAAGGAAGCAAGTTGACAAGGTTGCAGATAGCATGGCCAGAGATTTGAATCACATTGATGTAATCACCAAGAGGTAAAAGGATTACATGTCACAGCGTTGCTTCTCTGAATAAGTGGCAACTTTATTTATTCTGTTTACCTTTATCCCACTTTTCACTTTTGTGAACAATACAGGCACGCCCCGTGATCACAAATATTTTCTTTGTTTTTTTAATACTGAAAACATGTTTTGGCTTCACATTTGAACTTGCAGTTGTAGCCTTAGCATGCCAAAATCATTTGAGAGAGCAGCGGCACACACAGAGCAAAGTCTATAATCATTTTGCCAGCAAAGAATGAGCGGTTAATTATCTATCATGAACCTTCAGGTCTGTTCATGTTAGCACATTTCTTAACGCATGGTTGTGGGGAGTTCCGCACTGTCTCAGCATCTCCGGCAAGCATTTATGGCATGATGTTTCCAGTATCGAACCATTTGAGAGAGGGGGAGCTTGACTTATCTATCATAATATACTCCTTTACAGTATCAGTGAATCAAGAGTTTGCAGACAAATAGAGGGCTGCAACACCTGGTCATCTACTTCTCTTTGGGGCGGGGCAGCCTATGTCATGCTGTCAGCTCTTGTCAAATATGACAACAATTTCGAGATTCATTTGATTAAACATTTTATGGGAATTTGGATATTTTTAACTCTTATCTAATGCATGGTTTGAAACAAGCAGCTAGTTTATAATTGTTGAAAAATATAACAAGACAAGCTTTTTACATCTTGCAAACTTTAGCACCAGTTGTTCAAACTTGCATTATGTTTGGTGTTTGGCCTCTTGATATTTACTTTTCTATCTAACCTGATGACCCTGATCAGATATGAAGTGGATACAGATGCATTTGTCTCAATATTGGCTATGCAACCTATTACAAAAATCGCATCTATTCCTATCATTGTTGAGGTATACGCAAGTTCACAATCTGTACTATGGATTTTGTCAATATTTAGTACTTTATGCTTATATTTCATATCAATGTAGGCTTCTAACTCAACGACCTGCGAACTTCTGAAATCAATAAATGGCTTAAATGTGCAGCCTGTGGAGATGGTTGCTTCTAAATTGTTTGTGCAGTGCTCTAGGCAAAAGGGCCTTCTCAAAATCTACAAGCACTTGCTTAACCAGCGCAGTAATATTCTTATCTCACTGTCATATATTTATGAATAACAGCTTATGGGAGCTATTTTTCACATCTGGGAGCAAAACTGTGTTACCCAGGTCTTTCATGCTTCACTTTTTTTTTGCCATTCATTTTTAACCTGATGGTTTATCTTCTTTAGCACAATTTCTATGGCAACTTCCTGAAAATCATCATACTCATAAAGTTGTCGAATTTACATAGCTAATGTTTCAATGTTGCAATATCTGGACAGATTTTTTTTTTTTCCAGAACACTCTGTAGCATGTTTTTTTGTACAGCCACATGCCAAACATGACCTAGTTTATCATTCTTCAGAACTTCTGAAATCATCGTTCATCTTAGGGAATATCATACCGCAGTATGCACTTCTGATATGTGCAAATTGTTCTGATATTGCTTTGCTGGCTCTGTTCACATTAGTTTAGCAGTGCCCTGTAGTTTGGATTTTATATGTAGAGGGAACTTACCTTATTTTTGTTGTTTTATCCTGCAGAAAATATTTTCAACCTTTTCAGCTTGACTGAACTAAGGGGCATGAAGTATATGGATATCAGATGTACAATCCATGATGTAATGTTCTTTCCAATGTATTGAGTCAACTCTGCAGTCTTCTCCATTTCTTTCTGTTATGATATTTCCCCTTTATGTTCATGGTCAGGCAGTCGTTTGTGGCATCTTCCGGTCTGGGAAGATTTATTTTCACCCAAGCGAGGATGAATTGCTGAAAGAAACAGACAAAGTATGTAACTTTCTGTTGCTGGCTATTATTGAGTCCAGCTAGTAGAAAATTATTTTCTTTGACATACGGTTACATGAGAACAATGTGATTGTTGTAAACTTCAAGTCCTTGTCACTAGTTATCCTAACCTGAATCGTCCATCAAAGTGAGCTAATAAAATACTGTTACGGGCCTAAAGCAGCGGCTGGCCCTGCTGGTACTGTCCAACCAAAGGGATGGTGGCCAGCAGCCATAGGTATTTGTACCATCCCTCCTCTCCCCAAACCAGTTTCATAAACTTGGAAGTTGGAACCACGTTGTCCTTAGTTAGGAATGTATCTATTGTAAGTTGGGATGGGTAGGAAGGATAGGATCACATTATAAAATTCCATTTATAGTTTATTTCTGGATGAACTCTCTCTATGAGAGGGGATGCGGCGCGGTTCATTAAATAAGTAAAGGGAAGTCTTTGAGGTCTCCAGCTATCCAGCCTCTAGCACCTAACAGAGACATTTCACATTTTTTTTTACAATGATGAGTGAATTTTCTTTCCTTGCAAAAATATAGTCTGTGTAAATATATGTTCCACTCTAGTAATTCTCATCGCTCCCCTGGCATGTGGTGGCTTATCCGGTGTTAAACTCAAGCATCTGTGAACTACGAATTTGTTGTACCCATTGCAGCCTTTTTATTAACTGAAGCTTTTCTCATTTATGGGAAATGAAAAATTGAACTTGTTCTCAGTCTCACTGTTATATAAAGTTATAAAAATTTGTGAGTGAATGTTGTAGAAATTTTAGGATAAGCCACGAGTAGGTGCTTGATATTTTCTATTTAGTTTTTTATTCTTTCCTTTTTCCTTTTTTTTTTCGCAGTTGCTTCTTATTGCTCCTGTTCGTGGGAGGAGAAGACCTCAATATACACTGTTAAGTGCACCGAGAGAAACACAAACATCAAGTCAAGAGTCAGAATCAAGAGAGGATCAAGGATCATTAAGTATGGCTGCTACCACAGAGAAGGAAGCACGGCTAAAAAGCATTGTGAAGCGCCCGTCGAAATCGCTCTCTAAGGTAAAGTTTGATCTAATGATGCATCTATAGGAAATCAGGAATGCACCCCTTTCCAAGTTATTGTTTTCATCTGTGGTTAATTTATGCAGAGCAGTGATTATATACTGGGACCAAAGGAATGTGTGCTTATTGTTGGTTGGCGACCAAAGGTTACTGAGATGATACGGGAGTATGATTGTTACCTTGGACCTGGCAGTAGAGTGGTACGTATTGGCACAGACCCATCTGTGACAACAGTAAACACATTTGTTGTACTCTCATGTTAATCATGGGAAAAGAAACCGGACATACCCTGATACTAGGCGGAACTTGACTAACAAATTTACTTCAATGTGCAGGAAATCTTGTCAGAAACCCCTGTTGAAGAGAGGAGCAGTATCATCAATCCCCTTTTGCAGAGCCAGCTTAAAAATGTTAAAGTTTCTCATCGGGTATCTTTTGATATCTACCTTTGTTATTGTGCTCGGACATACATAAAAGTTATCATCTCAATTTAATATCGGAAACATACGAATGCAGGTGGGGTGTCCTTTAAACTATGATACTCTGAAGGACACGATAAATTAACATTAGGAAATCTACCAAGTCTGATAAAAATGTTCCACTTTCAATTGTTGTGATATCTGACAGAGATTGGCTCATTGGAGTACAAGTAGAACTTTTCTGTTATTATTATAATCACTGTCATCGCCATCATAGTTATTTGTTGCTGCTGCTGTTGTTATGATCATTATTATAAGCAAAATTTTATCTGACTCTGTGCTTTTCAGCAGATGCTACACAGGCTGATAAACGTTGGCATATACCCTTCTTCTTGCTGAAAATATCTGCGAGAAACATGACATTATGGTCAGCTCTTCTCACTGATAATTACCTAATAATGTTTAAAAATGCATTATTTGAACCTGCTTATTTTATTCAAATTATCTATTGCCAAAACTCAAACTTGGACGCCAGAATGAAAGGATCTTCAATGAGATATGATTGGTTCTATGATGCTATTTATTCTGTTTTACTTGCTAATGTGACCTCAATTGTATCCTGATGTTGTGCAAATAGTTCTTTCCACATTTTTTTAATTATACTGTCCCTACTCTAAATCCTAAAAGACGCCTATTTGTTTAAATCATCTGATTTGTCACTTGAAATGTCTTTTAGGTTTGAGAATCTTGTTCCAGAAATTGTTGACACAGGACTGGGAAAACAAGTAAGAATTTTATAATTTACTAACTACTTAAGTTGTGAAAATTATTCAGTTTGGCAAAATTCGTGACTTCTGCATTTGTACAGATATCTCTAAAATAAGACCCTCCCTTTCATTTATTGGAGCAGAGGAAGTAATGAGCCGTGTGACAGCCCAAGGTTTGATGTCCTTAATGTTTTCATTTTTTTTTTGGAGTTCTTTGGTCTCATGATAACAATGAAATGTAGTTGCGGAAACTAGCGAGCTGAATGAAGTATGGAAGGACATTCTGAATGCCGAAGGTGATGAGATCTATATTAAGGTAATATGACCATAGTTTGTGTCCCCAGCACATTTCTAGGCTGCTTGTGGTCTTTTGAAAGCATGTAACCCTGTTGCAACTTTTTCATTTTTAGAAATTGGTCTGTACATGAAGGAAGGGGAGAAAATATCATTTGCAGAGCTTTCTGAAAGGGCAGTTCTACGTCGTGAAGTTGCAATTGGTTACGTCAAGGACGGCAAGCAGGTAATTTTTTTCCCTTGTTACAGTATCTGTTAGATTACGTGGACACCATTTCCTTGTCCAGATAATATTGACCTGATCTGCTTAGACATGGATTTTCTTTTATTGACCTGAGTATCAGCAACCACAATTTGTTAGGTGGCTAAGATTCAATTCATTCACTTTTATCCTCATGGCAGCATGATAATCCTACCAACAAGTTGGGTGCCACTGTCTCTTGAAATGACTGATTCGCTCATTGTGATTATCGGAATTCGAAGGTGAACAGCCAATTATGATGACAGAGAAACTCCCAGATAGTACTTTCAGCTTGTCTTCTCTTTTCCAAGAATACGCAGGAGATGTACATTATCTTTGATCAAAAGAAGATACGAAAGTTTCTTCACAATGGCTCGGGTCCTGTGGAGAACACGCTAGACTGTCTTCATCAATGTGTTATACTGAGAAATACAACCAAAGCACAAACAAGGAAAATGCTACCAGTAATGCTCGACAAGCTTAGCACTCGCACTACCAGAGATTCAGCTTAAGGAACTGGGCTTTTGTACAAAAGAGACATATAACCTTTGAATTTTTTCTTTGTACAAAGGCGATAGAAAACAATATATTAAAGGCCACAAACTGCATTGTTCGTCCATAGCAAATAGAACTTTTGGATGTAAAATTTGTGACTGCATTTTAACTGCGAATCCTTTTACCCATCTGCTGAATCACAGTGAATGAATAAACACAAATCAACTTGTTGATGCACTTTTATCGAAAAAAAGAAAAAAATGTATAATGTAGGCGTGTGAAAAAGAAAGTTGATTATTGTGCCTCGTTGTTTCCTTCTGATACAATGAGTACAATGTTTCCATGTGTTTCTTAGCTTGAGTTTAACTAAAGTCAGCAGGGTGTAGCCTTGCTATTTTTATTTGACATTAGGGTAAAAACTTAATTTACTTTAGCTTCATCACACACCTTTTTTACAAATTCCACTTATGAGATCTGTCTGTGGCAGAGCAACAGTTAAAACATTCTTGTCTCTGTTGCTTGCCTAAATTTTTACCACAAGGCTTGTTCCTCGCTTGCATTCCCCACATATATGCACGTACGGCATAAATACGATGATGAGAAAATGATCTCCTCTGCTCTGAACCAAGGGGTTGCACAGTGTGGGTGCAGATGAAAATGAATTATTTGTATGCTAGAGGAATACGGTCTGGCCCAGAGGCTTGTAA
>JACEFO010001717.1:0-195172 GCA_015342445.1 Digitaria exilis | reverse complement strand
ATCGTGATGCGCTCTCTTAAAGCTCAGCTCACCACTGAACATATAATGTGGCTTCTAAAAGTCAACCCAACTAATCAGTTTTTGCCCAACAACAATGTCAGTGCCTGGTTGAACCAAGAAAAAGATAAGCCAAAGGCAGCGCATTATAAAATGAAAGATAGGCCATAAGTGGTCGCAAGTTCAGTGATATCAAATGTCCATGTGGTGCACCGTACGCACTAGTGCTTACACAGAAAAACAAGGTACTATGTTGATCTGTAGCACTACTTTCTTATTAGTGTTTTCAGATAGTGCTCCATTCAAGTTTTGAGGACTCATTTTGCAACAGCACGTCATCGCTGAGATGAAATAAATAATGGAGAGCATGGTCAGGTTCAAATCAAAGCACTTCATGAGATATATTAACTATAATCCACAACAGCACCGAACTGCAGATGTTTTAATGCTTACTCTTTGGGCAATAATTGATCTGTTGATCTTTCCCAACATGGATGGATACAAGAAAGTGAGCAAAAAAAAATACATAGCTCCAAGAAGTAGGTACTTGGCTACCTAATTAACTAATAATAGAAGCTTGCAATCTGGTTATTGCTAAATAGGATGGTCATAGAAGTTAAGGGAAAGAAGAAAGACTACAAATTAAATAAGGGTGATGTACAACGTCAACGACGTGAGGTCAACAAGTGCTCCTTTCCTCCAGTTTATCGCATTACTGGCTGGACAGATGTACAATCTAACAAAGCTCCAGCGTTTATCCTTGTTCGTTCTTCAAGCCACTTCCTGGAGATAAAACGTTTCAGGTCATTGTCAAAAGTTTCTTCTGAGAACACGTCTTTTAGATCAATATTACTGAAATACTATATGCAACTACACACCCTCAATTTACTTAATATTGCACTAACTTAGCATAGTGCTTACCTTGAGCAGACAGTTCACAGGTCAAGGTCCGAACATTATAATTAAGCATGACTGTGAATTAACCGTCTCCAACAATGGAATAGGAGCCGTCAGAGTGAGATCAAGAACCTAGTTGTTCTTAGGTTTCCATGTAGATATGGCATATATTATCCTTCCTTTCCAGCCTTGCAGGAGCCATCCACTGTCTTCATCGATCACGAAGTCCTTGTGATAAATGTCCTTTTACTTTGTCCTTGGCTTTCATCACAATTTCTTGGTTTAGAGGTGATTGAACAAATCCAGTCTGAGGTTCCTCACCTGCCATGTTTGTATGTCTCAGGCCTCTCAACTCTGTCCGCGCCCTCACATGCAATAACATTGAGTGCCTCTCGGCACAACAAGTCCCTCTCTATAAGTGCACGTTGGGGATCATCCCGTGGGGACAGTTGCCTCTAGCATGTCAAACAATGCAGAGAAATGGAACAGGGCCTCACGGAAACGTGTGATGAGAAGGGAACACTGTATGAGCCATTCACAATTCCATGGACGAAAATTGCTGGGTTTACTTGCCTTATGGTGTTGAGAACCCTATTCCTAGGGCTATCTACAGCAACTGTTTCATCAATCAAGTTTCTGAACCGGTACAGGCAATTAACAATAACAACTTCGTCCTTGCCAACTTTGAGATCCTCAACACGGATGGTTTCCCATTTTGAAGCTATTCCCTGATACTCAAAAGGAACTCCAAACTTCTTAGCATATTCTGCAAGCCTTTGTCCAGTCTCTTCAATTCTCTCGGTAGGGCGGAAACCTGGCTGAGGTACATCAATTCCAGTGATGCGCAGAAACCGGCGGACCGCCTTCCTCTTGGAGAGACGCCTGATTAGACATGGCCCATGGAAGCCAAAATAGATGCCAAAGTCAATGATATGGATCTTTGATGCATTTTTTTGTCACACCCAAGATTGTTTGATTGGAAAGAAATGCGAAGCCTTTTAAATGGGCACGCTGCAAGGTAAGGTGATAGGCTTTAAGCATGTCAGAGGCAGTTGTGCGTTTTGCCACAAGCATTCTGTAAAGCTGGCTCCCTGTGCCTGCCAAGCGAGCCTCAAGACATCCGCAAAGCAGTGTGCCAACCTCTGGGTGCCATCACCATTTGGCTTGGAATGATGCCTTATTTGCTTTAACAATTCATTGGCTGTTCTGCGGTCATCTGCCGCCACCGCCTGTGCGCAGTGGATAAGGATGGTCCTAAGGTCCACCACATCCTTCTTTGTTGGTTTCCTTCCGCGTGTCCGTGGCCCGGTTGGTCCTTTTGTCTGAGTAACCTGAGAATTCTTGGAAGCTTCATTGCGCATCAGCTCCCGTAGATCTGTAGCCTTCTTCTCAGTAAGCAAATCATCAAACATCTCGATCCAATCAGGCTCATCAGAAGAAATGCAGACTGTTTAATGTTCCGACCTTCCATCAGGTCAAGGTCTTCTCTCTGTATGTTTTTCTTGGTACTCAACACATGTGCCTTCCTAGAATTCGAAGAAACATCGTTCCTTGCTTCTTGTGGTCTTGCAACACCACCAGCTTCTAAATCAATCACCCGTTATTGACAACAGGAAGGAACTTCTGGGCTTCCTCAATGCCTCTCCTGAAATCCCAAGTAGGAAGGCTCTCAAACAAATACTCAGGTATCCGCCCATTTGTGATCAAAGGATCTTCTAGCACACCCTCTGCACTACAAGCATCACTTGATGGACCAACAAGCGGCTGAGAAGACTGACCACACAAGCCTCCATAAGCTTCCAATTGCTCACGATGGCCATCATCAAAGCGCTGATTGCTATCCACCGCGCCACCAATGCTGCTGCTAGTAACCGTATCTGCCACGGATTGTGTTCGACTGCTACCGCCACTCTCAATGGGACTGTCCACGGACCAAGGTCTCGACTGGTGCTCAGGAGACGGTGGAAACTTGTGCCCTAGAATGTCATAGAATGGCTTTGCTGCAGCACGGAGCGTCGCTGACTCTGCCTGGTACATGCTGACTTTCTCATCAATATCCTCCTCCAAGAGCATCCTGCTAATATAGTTGAGGGACTCATCCGAGATGAACTCCCAATCCTCCGGGTTGTCAGTTTCAGTGTTGGCCCTCGACACGGTAGAGGAAGGATTGGAATAGGATTCTGTCGCCATCTGCGGCATGACTGCAGGCAGTGGGTCAGTGAACCTGAAATAGTCACTTGAGCTGCTGTGGTTTGGGTAGCCATCATAAGACAAGCCTCCACAGAATATGCCTGATAACTCGCCATAAGTATTGTCCAGACCCATTGGTGACCTTCACGAACGCCCGCTGGAAGATCTGTTTCATTCAACTTGTGTCAGTTTAACAAATTTGTCAACTCCAGCAAGGCGAACAAACATAATCGACAGTAAAAACCCTTAGCTATCCTGCTATCTGAGATAACAGTGATGGATCTTGTTTAATAATCACGCAATGATTTTTTTGTTATCTCAAGATACTAATAATAGTAAGGACAGAAAAATTCCACAATGATTAGAGAAATAACTGAAGACGCAGATCAAGTGGTCTAAAAATCATGCAGGGAGGTACCATAGATAAGGCTGATCACAAGAAGAATGGTGAAAGAGCTCCCTTGTATCGCATGATCCACGCTGCCACTTAAGCAAAGATGCAACGCAACAGCAGATCCTCCCTCAGTCTTACCCTCATCCCCTTCTATAAAGCTAAGCAGCCCCGTACAAATTGGTATGGGACTATGATGAGGAGCCGATCACAGCACCTCCGCTCCTCGGATTCTAGAGGCCCGGGCGGGGCACCAAAATCACCCGAGAAAGGAAAAGCAGATTTCCCGTTGCTCCACTTGACCGCCAACAGAAAAAACAAAGCCCGCCGCAACGAAGGGGACAGGAGGGGGCTGACCTTATCTTGACAGGAAGGGACGCCCGCCGCCGCCGAGGATAGGCCGCGCAGCGGCCGGGGCCTTCGCTGGCTGGCCTCTGGTGGTGATGGCGCCGCTGGTGCGCCCCGGTTGTGGGCGATGATGTGAATCACGGGTGATCCGCAGCCTGAGATGGACACGGGTATGGAGGGGGAGAAAAGAATAATGTCTGGCAGGGGATGGAGGGAGGTGCTCGCTCGCTTCGCTGTGTGTGCCCGCCCGGGCACTAGAATATTGCCCCGGAGGCGCTCTCGCGAGCGGCGGCTGGAAGTTACCCTCCTGCCTCGCGCCGCGTGGCGACGTGGGCCACCGCCCGCGCGCCGTGTCATTTTGGCCGGGGGTAGGACGGTAATATCACCCGTGCCGCGCGCGCGCGGGAAGTCGAGGGCGCTGCTCTGCTTCGTTCCACCGCTGCTCTGCTCTGCTCCGTCCCCCCGCCCTTCCCCCCGCGGGGGTTAGGGTTTCGTGCTCGCCTTCCGGCCGGGGGCGCCTCAGATGCTGAGACGCGCCTCTCGCCCGCGGCGGCGGCGGTCGATCTGGGCGCGCCCTGTCGCCCCGCGCTTCGGTTAGGTTCGGCGCCTCATGGTCTCCGGCTAGCTCGCCCGATCGCCGCCCTCCCAGGATGCGATCGATCTGAAGAAGGTTGGTCCGTCATTCCTCTTTCGCTCTCGTGTGTGCTGTGTTGGCCTCGTAATCGGATGATTGCATATGCGTATTTTTGGGCCTTGTCTAGTGGTGCCGTGCGGACGCTCTTGGGATTTGTCCCTTCCCGATTGGAATGTGCTGCGGTCTGCGGTGTTATTGCATACGTTCGGTAGTCGACTAGCCGTTGTTTATACTATACGTTAATGGTTTTCCATGCAACAGTTTGTTCTGACGGTGATTTTGTTCTGCGTTGTTGTATTGGTGAAAGTATAGGTCAGCTGAGTGGCAATATAGTGTTGGTACATGGTACTTCTATATGCTTCATTTTTTTTTCTTGGCAAAGCTACATAACTTCGATAGAATGCTGCTAGTAGTGCTGGATTATGACAGACATTGTAGCTGAGTATTCTGTTGTTACCAGAGAGTAAGCTGGTCATTAACAATTTTGTTTGGCCCAAGGATAAACGGAATGGATGTTTTGGTGGATGCTGTCTAGTCACTGTACCGATGATAGCAAGAGAGCTGTGTAGCATATAGTAGCATGTCCACATATTTGAATCGTAAGAGCTGCGCAAATTGTTTATCAAAATTGAATAATTATATTGCAGCTAAAACATAGTAACGAGTGGCTTGAACGGGTATGACGAACCATTTTTTTTCCCTCCTGTGGACGAGTTTTTCTGGATATCCAATCTACACCAGGAGGCTCTGGAGAATTGGTGGGGGTGTGTCTACTTTACGTTTCACCTTTTGGTGGGCCTACTTTTGAGGACAACCACACTAGTTGACAACTTGACATCAGAGTTGATGGGGTGATGCAAAACGTAAGATAGGTCGGCAATAGGTAACTCCAACCTGTACATTGGGACTTTGGTAACTCTAAACTGCAGACAATTCCTGCCAGATTATACTGGATCTATCCTTTCTAACACTTGAGCATTACTCAGCCTGTAAGTGCTTGACTTTTTAGTTGTCGGGTCCATATCCAGCGCTCTACATTTTCCCTGTCTAAACATGCTGTGCTAGTGTTACTAAAGGTTAATGAGGCAAAGATTTTTGGTTTATATCAGATACTCATGATTAGTTGTGGCAGTTGAACATTAGACACTTCATTGCTTGATTGCTATTACGCTGATTTACATGTGTGTCCATTTTTATTTATGAGTGTTTTATGAATACAACTTGTAGTGCAGAGGCAGGTCCGGAGCAATAGAACTTCTGTCTCAAAAAATTGTCTAGCAACATCATGATTTTGCTAAAAACTGAACCGCTTAAAGCGTTGTATGACTTCCACGGAAGATTCAGTGTTGATGATAATCCTCCATTACAGTGTGGTTCTAAATTCTGCTTGTGTAATTTTGTTTAATCACATTACAGTTACTCGGCAACATGACAGCATCATACTTTGGTTCAGATTTTTCAACCGAATACCCTTTTGGAGAAAATCTAGTGTACTCGTAGTCATATCGCATGGGCATGGCTTGATTGAAGAGGCAGCCACTGTGTTGTTGTGTTGAGCCTGGCATAAAGATTTTACACTTATGTATGCCTTTTGGATTCAGTTAATAACAGGGCTTTATCTTGGCGAAGCTTCTTTTTATTGAAACCTGGAAAATGACCATTGTGTTTCATTTTGCATTTAGGGTATTTACTTTCTTTTAGCTCCTTTCGTGTGGGTGATGGTTCTCTATTTCAGTTCTGTATGTACTCTTAAGCTGTGTTAATTTACACTTCACAAGCCCTAATTATTAGCAGGGTTCGTATTTTCGTATTTGGAATGCTGCACAGTCAGTATTTTTTAGTGATCTTTGACCAGTCAAGATTATCCTATCTCAAGTTTTCGATCTGCGCCTCATGTCTGTGGCACATTTTTATCTGGTAAATCTGATATACAAAACTTTAAAGAACATTATCGACAGATTTCTTCAGTTTTGGAGCATATTGCCACACGTTTCAGCTGGGATTGATGGTACAGTGGGCGTGGGCGCAAATGATTTGGGGGATGGTAACGGGGACGAGGCCACGGTGATTGAGCCGATAAATAGTTGGAACACGAATTCCGGAGGGAAAATTCTCAGCTTTTCTCCAGCAAACAGTATAGGTATGTCATGTCACTTTTTTTTTTGTTCCCTGAAACCAACAGAGAAACTTGCAATGGACGGGAATCAACGGGTTCCCTGAACGGCGATGGAGCACGGGTCCCCTGCTGATACACCAATCCATAGTCATCGGCCGTACGGCTGCACTGACCCTTACCGTGGTGCCGCTTGTTGTCCTTTGACTCCTTGTACAAAATGAACATTTTGGTACTTGTTCCTTTCATAAAAAGTGTATTTTTAGATTCTTCCGTTTCACCCGTATAAAGTGTATTTTTAGACTTTTGTTTCACCCATAATACATGTATTTTTAGAGTTCATTTTTTACATACTAAATGTACATTTAATAAGCTTAAAAAAATAATGTACATTGACATATAAAACAAACCAACTTTATTTGTATTTTTACTTTCACTTTTCATTAAGTGCAATGATTAAAATTTTATAGGGGTTACAATTTCTACATAACATTGGTCTCTCCATTTAAAATCTAGAATTGAAATTATTTTAGAGCGGAAGAAGTATGTATAAAAATCATCGTGTATGTTCTTGCCCTCAATAGAAAAAGATGCACCATATGCATATCCACATCTTAGTGCGTGTTCTGTTATTTTTTTATAAAAAAACCTTCTTCGGTTCTAAAAAGGAAACAAAAGTTTTATTTTCATCCTTCAATTGTTGAAAACGTATTATTGTCCAACCTACAACTACAAACCTGGACATTGTGGGTCCATTCAATATCAAAATTGTTGCAAATTTGGCCCTTTTGGGTGGTTTCAAAGGTGTTTTTATATTTTTTCAAAAATAAAAATAAAATATTATAAAATCATAACCATTTAGTTTAAAATTAGGAAAAATATGAATTCTAGTGACATTTTTTTTCTAAAAAACGACCTCCATGTTGGTGCACCATTTAAAGTTATTTTTATATTGTTTATTTATTCCAAGTATTTTAGAAAAAAAATAAAGCACTAGCAATATATAGATAATACTTAAAATACTCACTCCATCCCCAAAAACATGCAGTTCTACGTCATGTTTTTAAGTGTCCGGATTCGTAAAATCTCTAATGAATCTGGACACTCATTTGTCTAGATTTATTGAGATGTTCATGAATTTAATGAATAGCAAGAATTGCATTTTTTTTTGGGATAGAGGAGCAACAATTAATAGTAATGTGTGCCAATTGGTAGGTTATGCATTTTAAAAAGTTTTGCCACTTATTTCATATTTTTCTAATTTAAAATGAATTAGCTGTAAAAATTTAAGTTTATATAATATATTTTCTATTTCCCAGTAAATTGAAAAGCACATTCAAAACCATCCAAAGTGCCAAATTTAACCGGTTTGGATAGTTCAATGATATTTAGTGTTCAATTTTGTAGTTAAGGTATTTGTATTGGCTGACGTGTAGGGCCCACTTGTAAGTCCCCTTTCTTCTTCTCTCCTTCCATGCCGCTTACCTCGGCTTGCCCGTGCTCTGGCGGTCTGGCCTGCTTGCCACATCAGCATCTGTCCGCTCGCCATGCTCGTCACACAGCCATGGCCTACGGCTCGGCCAGCTGACCGCCTTGACCTTTTTCCTGCGTGGCCAAGCCCAATCTTAGTGCCCCGCGCGCATGGGTGACACCTGGTTGTGTTCAGATTGAAGGTAGAAAGTAATTTTCTAGATGAACAGTGTACTGTAAAGTGTGTTTAAGTGTGTTCTGTGAGTGAGATGAATAGAAAAAACTTGTTGGAGAAGTACTTTTTTTTAATCTGAACACAGCCAGGGTGAGCATATCCAGTAGCACCCCTAGCTTCGCGTCACTCGGGTGTGTTTACATGGAGGAAGATTCTTGAAAAAACAGTGTAGACTCAAAAAAACACTATAGCTGGGTTTTAGGAAGCATGTTCTGTGAATGAGATAGATGAGATGAATAGAAAAATTTAAATAAATATTATTTATTAGAAAAAATTGAATCAAACGGAGTTATTCTAACACTGTTATACTTGCGGGACCAAAAACAAGTAAAAATACAATAAAATAAAGTAAAATAAAATGTGTTATAACCTATTGAGACTGAAGGAGAGCTTCTTTTCAGCCTCCAAACAAGATCTCAGCGGACTATCCACATTCACACACAAATAATAGTGACTGTTATTATAAATCTTACAAGCTTCTTCCTATGGAAATATTTGACTTCACTGATCATTAATCTTATAAAATACTACTATAACCTAATAATAATAACTTTTTTTCTAGCTGGCGCAGCATAGCGCACCAATCTAATCATTACCCGTCAGGCCTGTGGCCTCGCGATCCCATCGATATGCCCTCGGTTAAAAAAGCTCGGCTTGGAGGGGAGAAAAAGCTTAAGACTAATGAGATGATCATGAAAGCTGAAAAATGAATTTTCTAAGATACGTGTTATGTGGGTAGATAAATATAAGTAAAAAAATACCTGGGTAGATAAATATAAAGTAAAAAAATACCTTTTCAACTGAAACACGGCATAAAAAAAAAAGAATGCTCGGCTCACCAGTCACCACTGACCACATCAGCTGCCGGCCGCATGCTTCTGCTCGCCTACTCTGCTCTGCCACTGCCAGGGCAGCTCATCTTCTAGCCCACGTCAACCTGTATGAGCTCCTTCGCCTCTCCACGCAATCCATCACAGCTCATCCCCACTACCCCCACGCAGGGTTCACAAAACCAAACCGGTTGTCGAACCGCCGGTCAGTGGTAGCGGCTAACCGGTCCGGTTCCTGCGGGAACCGGTCAAAACCAGATAAATTCAAATTTTGAATTCAAGTGTATATGAAATCCTAGTTCAATCGGTTTGAACCGGTAAGCCGCCCGGTTTGACCGTAAGCCGAGCGTTTGGGCGGTAAGTGGCCGGTTTGGATGGTAACCGGCTCAATACATAATTTGTCATGTTTTCAAATTTAACTAAAAATTTAAAAAAATAAAAGAAAAATTTCTAAAAATATTTCAAGGTGCGTAGAATTTAATGGTGTCAAAATTTTTCAAATATTAGTGTATTTAGTATTTTTTTGTGTGCATTAGAAGTTCAATGAGCCGATTTTTTTTCTTTTCCTTTTTTTTTGAACTTCTAATGTCTGCAAAAAAATATCAAATGAGCAAATATTTGAAATTTTTTGACACCAATAGATTACATATATCTTGAAGTATTTTTAAGAATTTTTTTAATATTTTTCCATTTTAAATTCAAATTTGAATATTTTAAATTTTAACTGGTTTGAAACCGCCCCAAACCGCTACCGGTCCGGTTTTGTGAACCCTGTCCCACGCCCCATGCCCATCTACCTGCAACTGCAAGGACCCCCCGCCGCATGCCCGCATCGACCTCTACGTCTCCTACGTATCCGTGTCACTCTCCGTCCTTTCAAGTCTCACCGGCGGCAGCCTGTTTTCTCGTCGATCCGGGAGGGCGAGGCGCCGAGGCGGAAGCAACCGCTCGCCTGGGCCACTGGCAGTTCCTTTACTGCCCTCGGCTCCGGGTCCCATCGGTTTCTCGGCAGGGGGCACAAGTGTAAAAACAGAAGCAAGGTCGCCTGCTGGCGAGGCGGCGGCTGGAAGTTACCTTCCTGCCCTCCTCCCCGCGTGGGCCACCGGCCGCCGCGCCGTGCCGCCGTGTCGTTTTGGGCAGGGGCAGCACAGTAATATCACCAGCACCGCGCGCGCGCGGGAAATCCGGAGGGGGCGGGCGGGTGGTGCCGTGGTGGTACTACTTCTTGTGTGTATCACCCAGCTCTGCTTCGTTGCAACGCTGCTCTGCTCTGCCCCCGCCTTGCCCCCACCCTTTCCCCCACTCCCCCGCGGGGCCTTTGGGGCCGTGGGGGACTAGGGTTTCGTGCTCGCATCGCCAAGCTCCGGGGGGCGCCTCAGGTGCTGAGCCGTCCGCTGCTGGGACGCGCCTCTCGCTCGCTCCGTCGTGAGCGCGTCGTCGTCGTCGGGGGTCGATCTGGGCGCCGTCCTGTCGCCCCGCGCTTCGATTAGGTTCGGCGCCTCATGATCTCCGGCCAGCTCGCCCGATCGCCGCCCTCCCAGGATGCGATCGATTCGAAGAAGGTTGGTCCGTCCGTTGTTTCTTGCCGTGTTGGCCTCGTAGTCGGATGCTTGCGTATGCGTATTTCTGGGCCTTGATTAGTGGTGCCGTGCGGACGCTCTGGGGTTTGTCCCTCTCCGATTGGAATGTGCTGGGTCTGTGGTGTTATATTGTGTACAGTTCGGTAGCCGTTGTTTATACGTTAATGTTTCGCCTGCAACGCTTTGTTCTGACGGTGATTTTGTTCTGTGGGTGAAAGTATTTAGATTAGCTGAGTGGCGATGTAGTGTTGCTCTGTTGGTACTTCTATAAGCTTCATTTTTTTTTTCGCGAAGCTACCTAACTACAATAGAAATATAGAATGCTGGCGCGCTTGGATTTTGCTTCTCAAATCGCTGATTTTTGGGTGTTGTGGTTTGGATGCTGCCAGTATTGCTGGACTGTCTCAGACATTGTAGCTGAATATTCTGGCCATTAACAAATTTGTTTGGCCCATGGATAACTGAATAAGCAGTTAGCTGAATGGTTTGGAGGATGCTGTCTAGTCACTGTACGGATGATAGCAAGAGAGCTGTGGCTGTGTTAGCATATAGTAACATGTCCACATCTTTGAATTGTAAGAACTATGCAAATTGTTTATCAAACTCAAATAAAGGTACATTGCACCTAAAACATTGCAACTTGAATGGGTATGGTAAACCGTTTTTTTTTCTCTCTTCAGTCGACGTGTTTTTCTGGATCAAATCTACACCACGGGGCTCTGGGGAATTTGTGGGGGTGTGTTCACTTTGCGTTTCATCTTTTGGTGGGCCTAGCTTTGAGGCTAACCACACTAATTGACATCAGAGTTGATGTGATGATGCAAAACGTAGATAGCTCGGCATGGGTAACTCCAATCTGTACATTTGACTTATATTGAGTCAATATCCAATCTGTAGACAGTTCTGCCAGATTATATTGAGTCTGTCTTTTCTATTGCCTGATAATTACTTAGCCTGTAATGCTCAACTTTTTAGTTGTCAGGTTCATATCCATCTCTCTACCTTTTTCCTGACTAAACAAGTAAACATGATATTTTACTGTTACTCAAGGTTAATGAGACAAATACTTTGGGGTTTCTGCCAGATTATATTAAGTGTCCTATCTCGTGGCTGATCATTAGTTAGCGGCAGCGCTTGACTTTTTAGTTGTGAGATTCATATCCATCTCTCTACCTTTTCCCTGTTTGAACATGATGTGCTACTGTTACTCGGTTAATGAGAGAAAGGCTTTGGCCATTGGGGTTTATATCAGATATTCATGATTAGCCATGCAGTTGAACATTAGACATTCATTGCTTGATTGCTATTATGCTAATTTACATCTGTGTCCATTTTTTTTTATGAGCATGTTATGAAATTCATGAACTCTTGAAAGCAGGCTGTTCGTAACTTATGCATTTAGAGCACTGCTGGTGTGTGGTTCTGCATTTTATTGCTGATTTGTACACTTTGCAGGTTTGTACAATGAGAATCATGGAGTTTTCCGTCTCGAAATCCTGGACTGTTTGTTGTGCCCCTATTGGATTGCTGAAGGTATCTATAAGTATATTATTAGCAGCTGATTCTTTTAGGCATCTAACAACCCTATTAAGCTTCATTCCCATGAACTGATACTTGAGCAGTTGATGGTCCTATGTCATTCATTGTGGTGCTCATAATATCTTGATGTTGTGGGTTTGCTTCCGTACACCTCTTAAAAGATAGTGCTGAAAATGTCTTCTAAGCATTTTTTTTTTAAAAAAGGAAATAACCAGACCACAAATTTTGAATTGTAAAGAAGAAAGGCTCTGTATTACGCCCAGCACTTGTGCTGTGAGACTCTAGACTAGTCAGCTGATTCAAGAAATATAATTCATCTGCCTATTATAATGCTTTGATGAAATTTCCCTTTCGTTTTGTTTATTTTTACTGTTTTAAGTGATTCTGAGAGGGCATCCAAGTATTATTGTGTGATGAAAGTGCTTGTTAGACTTTGTGTATTTGGGGTATAGAATGGCTCTTACATGTGGGCCAGGCGTGCCCCACGCCTAGTTCACTTGGGAAGGCCGGCAAAATGAATCTTGATGTGGTTGCTCTCACATGGTACATGATAATAGTCTTTAGTAGGTGAGAAATTGGTTAGTCCAAGTACTGCAACATTAATTGCTACTTAAGTTCCCTGTTGAAATGACCAGAGTGAAATTAAGTAGTGACCCAGTATACTGCATGCTATTATTTTCTCCTGGGCCCACTTAAGAATTTCGCAACACATCAACGGTAGAAGAATTTATTTGGACAGCAAGCTCCTGCTTGTGTCTGAAGTTAATTTTTTGGGCTCCACCATCTGGGGATGAGACCTCTCCAGAATCCACTTTTAAGCTAAAGCTTGTGCATCGTTAGGGACTACTGACAGTTACTTGTTTTCCTGAAGGGATCCTATATGCTGCATAAGTTGTAATGGTTGCAATGCGCCTTTACTTTTGTTTCTTAAAAGTATCGTGCAGTCTTTCACCCAAAAAATCGGCCAGTAAGACATTGGCTGTTGTTTTTGCAGGGCAAAATCATGGAGAGTGGAACCAATTCTTGTCATGTCAAGGAAAGGAAACACAAGCTCATGGAAGAAGTTCTGGGTTCAACAGTTCAACGATCCCGATCCTTGTACAATACTGCTCTCCTCTTGGGCTTGGAGAAGATAACCTGAGGAACCCATACCTCAGGCCAAGCCCCAGCGCAGCCGCCCCATCGTAAGAGGGGGTTATTCGACTGCACGTGCCCATCAACAACTCCTGAAACTATTCTCCACACTAACACTGATGAACTCATCCGGGTGGTTCTCCGGCCATCAATTTGAGCTCTAGTGATAGCTAACTATATATAGTACGCTACTCCTACTCCCACCCTCAGTTTCTCCCAATTGCTTGAGGTTTGACAGCGCCCGTTAGTTTGTTCTGCTCGGCCACTGCCCACTGAGGTGAGCTTCTGCCCCAGGTTCATGCTTGTGTCATGTGCTCAAGATGACTCTGGAAGCCTTGTGCCATGTGCTTTTGGTTGGAATGTATTGTAGGGTAGACAGGTTTGTGGACTCGATGCTTATTAAATTGGTCATGTAATGTAATCCTGATCTGAATCATTGGTGTCACTAATTACGCAATATAGTGGGGTGATCTCGATGGGGAAGGCTCTCGGTTGCGGGATCATCTGGAATTTCCTTTTCGGGTGACTGCGATTCTGAAGTGCCCTTGTAGCTAGGCGACACCACTGCGGCGTCAACGCTCAACAGTGTGGTGCGTCGATACCGCTCGGAGCAGATATAACAGCAGTGCAATACTGCAGCGTGGTGATAACGCTGGCAGTATTATAGGTAAAACAAGGTGGAGACTGCGGTGTCGCCTTGCACCGTTCTTTTCTGCCTCGATGTAGCGACGTTTCCTTGTCACGTTCCTTCTCCGAGCACAGAAACCAGCTCGACGTCACGAGCGTGACGGGCACCAAAATGACGTGCACCAAAACCAGCTCGATGACTCACGCACAGGTACAACGTACAAGGACAGCGCGACAGCACCAGGCCGGGGGATCAGAGAGCTGTGCTCGGAGTGGCGGAGCGACCCCGGCCACCCCATTCATGCCCCTGTCCGTCACCGTTCCGTTGGGCTAGTCAAACTCAAAAGCGCCTCCTCGCCTCGTCACTCGTTTGGCCGGCCACGGAAGGCGTCGCAGCCGAGAGAGAGCCCATACGATACGCCCGAGACAAGCTCGCGCGCGCCGAGCGAGGGAGCGAGGAGGGAAGGAGTCCGATGAGGTCGCAGCTCCACGCGGCCGTGTCGCCGCGGCTGCCGCCGCCCTCCCTCCGGAGAGCTCTCCCCGCCGTCACGCCCCGCGCCGCCCTCAGGTACGCCCGCCCGCCCGCCCGCCCTTACGCATGACCCTGCTTCGATCCCGCTCGTAGCTCCGCTCCGGGAGAGTGAACACACAGCCGCTCGCTGCTTCCAGGTCTTTCCGAGCGCTCCCGTGGCGGCCCGGCGTCCATCACCACCGGCGCGGCGTCGGAGCTCGCTGCGACGGCGGTCCACCCGGCGACCGAGGTTCGGTGAATCGGCTGCTGCTCTGTCACGGTCTGGTTTTTGTCATTTTTGCCACGCCTGCTCCTTGTTGTTTAAGGCTTCGTTTGTCTTGTCTTAATCAGGACTTGGAGTCTTCGCCGCCTCCCGGAGCGGGGCCGATGAGAGCGACACTACTGTGGGAAATGCAGAATCGCTGAACGCTTCAGCAGCGCCCGCTGGGAGTTCGTTGCGCTCTCCCACACAGGTGATTTTTTCTTAATGGCTGTTCGCTGCTGTTGTGATCCAACTACTACTAAATGGCAATGATGTCGATACCTCAAGTAGTTATGTACTGTGGCGCCGCTGGCTGGCATGTGGTCTCCAGGAATCTGATACATAAAAATGAATAGACAAGGCACATGACACATGCTTTAAGATGTATGTTTGCTTTCTATTGTAATTTTTCTCAGCTTGAGTTTTTTTTCTTTTTCTGCGAAAGCATATGACTGGTACTTCATGGACATTGGATTTTCATTATGCAGGAATATTACGTCTACCAAATTGAAAAATGCAGTCCATCTATACCTTTATTTGACTCTTCAATACATTAATACTGGAGTACTTTATATCAGATTTTTTTTTGAGGAAAACTTCAGATTAGAAATTATGCTAAGTATCTTTTCAAAAAGAAATATGCTAAGTGTCGTTATGTGAGAGTTAACAGTACTAATGGTGCCGAAGAAGATGCAAAAACTTATATGCAAGCCCCTCTTTTTAGTTATAGCACTTTGCAGTGAATTGTATCTATTTAATTCACATTATGTCTGCTTCATTTTTTCCAGGGAAACGGTAACATAGCTGCCATTATAAGCTTAGCAGTCTGCTTTCTACACAGAATTGTTTCTGGTCGGTGGCTGCTGATGAATTTAGCTCCATGGATGCCAAATGGCATTACAAGCTTGCCATTTGCTTGCATATCTGATCCTATCAGAAAACCCATACCTCTTAAGCTAGATGTGACTTTTCCACCATTGCCTGATGTCAGATGGAGTATTTCACGATTGTACTATCTGTTCAATTCTCAGCTTGAACGGAATATAGTCTTGTAAGTGTGCTTCTGTGATGTAGATCCAACTTTGTGGTATCTGTCTGCTACCATTTCATGTCACTGAGCAGTTACTTCTTTTTGCACATTTTGAAAAATTCTCAATGCCTTCATTACACATAATAACTGAAGTTATTGACGAACATTTATTAAATACACATTTTATCTTGATTATCCATTATCTTTGCAGGTCTATTGTTACTTTGCTCATCACATGCTTTTCATTTGTCATTGTTGGAGGATTACTGTTTCATAAGTTCAGGTCTGTTTTTAAAATGAATGCATTTCCTTAGTCTCTGTTTTTTTTTTTGAGGATATCATGTATCTCTAGTGGTTGATTCTGATGTAAAAAATGATGAAGTATCTTGATTTCTAATTCAGGAAGAATCAGCATTCCCTGGAGGATTGCTTTTGGGAAGCCTGGGCATGTCTATGTTCATCATCTACACATCTAAGGGTAAGCAGGGACAAGGGAGACTACTGCCAGTTTCTGTGAGGCTTAAGGACTGATGTTTTCCTAGCTGTTTTTGTACCTAGCATGTTTACTAACAATTTCTTCAAATGGTTTTCCTATGATCCTTCTGTAATCTGTTGTTTACTTGTTTGCACAGCAAAAGACACGTATTGAGCGTGTCATTGGGTTCTTTCTTGCTATCTGGGGTATATTATTCTATTCTCGTTTATTAGGCGCAATGACAGAGCAATTCAGAGTGAGTTGTTTCAAAATTATCATTTTTTAGATGAAAAATTTTCTGTGTTGATGTTGTTTTTGATGTATAGTTATATGGTTACACAGACTCAGATGCATAAAGTAAGGGAAGGGGCCCAGTTGCAGGTTATTGAGGATGATCATATCATCATCTGTGGAATCAATAGTCATCTGATGTCCATATTAAACCAATTGAATAAGTCCCACGAATCAGCAATTCGCCTAGGTTTAGCTACAGCAAGGTAAATGAAGGATGAGATATCATTTTGTTTAACGTATATCCAGCATTTTGTTGTCGAGGATTGATAAGATCTATCTGTACCATCTAACACAGCTGACTGTTTTACTATGAACAATGTCAAGGAAGCAGAGAGTCCTACTTCTCTCCGATCTTCCAAGGAAGCAAGTTGACAAGGTTGCAGATAGCATGGCCAGAGATTTGAATCACATTGATGTAATCACCAAGAGGTAAAAGGATTACATGTCACAGCGTTGCTTCTCTGAATAAGTGGCAACTTTATTTATTCTGTTTACCTTTATCCCACTTTTCACTTTTGTGAACAATACAGGCACGCCCCGTGATCACAAATATTTTCTTTGTTTTTTTAATACTGAAAACATGTTTTGGCTTCACATTTGAACTTGCAGTTGTAGCCTTAGCATGCCAAAATCATTTGAGAGAGCAGCGGCACACAGAGCAAAGTCTATAATCATTTTGCCAGCAAAGAATGAGCGGTAATTATCTATCATGAACCTTCAGGTCTGTTCATGTTAGCACATTTCTTAACGCATGGTTGTGGGGAGTTCCGCACTGTCTCAGCATCTCCGGCAAGCATTTATGGCATGATGTTTCCAGTATCGAACCATTTGAGAGAGGGGGAGCTTGACTTATCTATCATAATACTCCTTTACAGTATCAGTGAATCAAGAGTTTGCAGACAAATAGAGGGCTGCAACACCTGGTCATCTACTTCTCTTTGGGGCGGGGCAGCCTATGTCATGCTGTCAGCTCTTGTCAAATATGACAACAATTTCGAGATTCATTTGATTAAACATTTTATGGGAATTTGGATATTTTTAACTCTTATCTAATGCATGGTTTGAAACAAGCAGCTAGTTTATAATTGTTGAAAAATATAACAAGACAAGCTTTTTACATCTTGCAAACTTTAGCACCAGTTGTTCAAACTTGCATTATGTTTGGTGTTTGGCCTCTTGATATTTACTTTTCTATCTAACCTGATGACCCTGATCAGATATGAAGTGGATACAGATGCATTTGTCTCAATATTGGCTATGCAACCTATTACAAAAATCGCATCTATTCCTATCATTGTTGAGGTATACGCAAGTTCACAATCTGTACTATGGATTTTGTCAATATTTAGTACTTTATGCTTATATTTCATATCAATGTAGGCTTCTAACTCAACGACCTGCGAACTTCTGAAATCAATAAATGGCTTAAATGTGCAGCCTGTGGAGATGGTTGCTTCTAAATTGTTTGTGCAGTGCTCTAGGCAAAAGGGCCTTCTCAAAATCTACAAGCACTTGCTTAACCAGCGCAGTAATATTCTTATCTCACTGTCATATATTTATGAATAACAGCTTATGGGAGCTATTTTTCACATCTGGGAGCAAAACTGTGTTACCCAGGTCTTTCATGCTTCACTTTTTTTTTTGCCATTCATTTTTAACCTGATGGTTTATCTTCTTTAGCACAATTTCTATGGCAACTTCCTGAAAATCATCATACTCATAAAGTTGTCGAATTTACATAGCTAATGTTTCAATGTTGCAATATCTGGACAGATTTTTTTTCCAGAACACTCTGTAGCATGTTTTTGTACAGCCACATGCCAAACATGACCTAGTTTATCATTCTTCAGAACTTCTGAAATCATCGTTCATCTTAGGGAATATCATACCGCAGTATGCACTTCTGATATGTGCAAATTGTTCTGATATTGCTTTGCTGGCTCTGTTCACATTAGTTTAGCAGTGCCCTGTAGTTTGGATTTTATATGTAGAGGGAACTTACCTTATTTTTGTTGTTTTATCCTGCAGAAAATATTTTCAACCTTTTCAGCTTGACTGAACTAAGGGGCATGAAGTATATGGATATCAGATGTACAATCCATGATGTAATGTTCTTTCCAATGTATTGAGTCAACTCTGCAGTCTTCTCCATTTCTTTCTGTTATGATATTTCCCCTTTATGTTCATGGTCAGGCAGTCGTTTGTGGCATCTTCCGGTCTGGGAAGATTTATTTTCACCCAAGCGAGGATGAATTGCTGAAAGAAACAGACAAAGTATGTAACTTTCTGTTGCTGGCTATTATTGAGTCCAGCTAGTAGAAAATTATTTTCTTTGACATACGGTTACATGAGAACAATGTGATTGTTGTAAACTTCAAGTCCTTGTCACTAGTTATCCTAACCTGAATCGTCCATCAAAGTGAGCTAATAAAATACTGTTACGGGCCTAAAGCAGCGGCTGGCCCTGCTGGTACTGTCCAACCAAAGGGATGGTGGCCAGCAGCCATAGGTATTTGTACCATCCCTCCTCTCCCCAAACCAGTTTCATAAACTTGGAAGTTGGAACCACGTTGTCCTTAGTTAGGAATGTATCTATTGTAAGTTGGGATGGGTAGGAAGGATAGGATCACATTATAAAATTCCATTTATAGTTTATTTCTGGATGAACTCTCTCTATGAGAGGGGATGCGGCGCGGTTCATTAAATAAGTAAAGGGAAGTCTTTGAGGTCTCCAGCTATCCAGCCTCTAGCACCTAACAGAGACATTTCACATTTTTTTTTTACAATGATGAGTGAATTTTCTTTCCTTGCAAAAATATAGTCTGTGTAAATATATGTTCCACTCTAGTAATTCTCATCGCTCCCCTGGCATGTGGTGGCTTATCCGGTGTTAAACTCAAGCATCTGTGAACTACGAATTTGTTGTACCATTGCAGCCTTTTTATTAACTGAAGCTTTTCTCATTTATGGGAAATGAAAAATTGAACTTGTTCTCAGTCTCACTGTTATATAAAGTTATAAAAATTTGTGAGTGAATGTTGTAGAAATTTTAGGATAAGCCACGAGTAGGTGCTTGATATTTTCTATTTAGTTTTTTATTCTTTCCTTTTTCCTTTTTTTTTCGCAGTTGCTTCTTATTGCTCCTGTTCGTGGGAGGAGAAGACCTCAATATACACTGTTAAGTGCACCGAGAGAAACACAAACATCAAGTCAAGAGTCAGAATCAAGAGAGGATCAAGGATCATTAAGTATGGCTGCTACCACAGAGAAGGAAGCACGGCTAAAAAGCATTGTGAAGCGCCCGTCGAAATCGCTCTCTAAGGTAAAGTTTGATCTAATGATGCATCTATAGGAAATCAGGAATGCACCCCTTTCCAAGTTATTGTTTTCATCTGTGGTTAATTTATGCAGAGCAGTGATTATATACTGGGACCAAAGGAATGTGTGCTTATTGTTGGTTGGCGACCAAAGGTTACTGAGATGATACGGGAGTATGATTGTTACCTTGGACCTGGCAGTAGAGTGGTACGTATTGGCACAGACCCATCTGTGACAACAGTAAACACATTTGTTGTACTCTCATGTTAATCATGGGAAAAGAAACCGGACATACCCTGATACTAGGCGGAACTTGACTAACAAATTTACTTCAATGTGCAGGAAATCTTGTCAGAAACCCCTGTTGAAGAGAGGAGCAGTATCATCAATCCCCTTTTGCAGAGCCAGCTTAAAAATGTTAAAGTTTCTCATCGGGTATCTTTTGATATCTACCTTTGTTATTGTGCTCGGACATACATAAAAGTTATCATCTCAATTTAATATCGGAAACATACGAATGCAGGTGGGGTGTCCTTTAAACTATGATACTCTGAAGGACACGATAATTAACATTAGGAAATCTACCAAGTCTGATAAAAATGTTCCACTTTCAATTGTTGTGATATCTGACAGAGATTGGCTCATTGGAGGTACAAGTAGAACTTTTCTGTTATTATTATAATCACTGTCATCGCCATCATAGTTATTTGTTGCTGCTGCTGTTGTTATGATCATTATTATAAGCAAAATTTTATCTGACTCTGTGCTTTCAGCAGATGCTACACAGGCTGATAAACAGTTGGCATATACCCTTCTTCTTGCTGAAAATATCTGCGAGAAACATGACATTATGGTCAGCTCTTCTCACTGATAATTACCTAATAATGTTTAAAATGCATTATTTGAACCTGCTTATTTTATTCAAATTATCTATTGCCAAAACTCAAACTTGACGCCAGAATGAAAGGATCTTCAATGAGATATGATTGGTTCTATGATGCTATTTATTCTGTTTTACTTGCTAATGTGACCTCAATTGTATCCTGATGTTGTGCAAATAGTTCTTTCCACATTTTTTTAATTATAAATGTCCCTACTCTAAAATCCTAAAAGACGCCTATTTGTTTAAATCATCTGATTTGTCACTTGAAATGTCTTTTAGGTTGAGAATCTTGTTTCAGAAATTGTTGACACAGGACTGGGAAAACAAGTAAGAATTTTATAATTTACTAACTACTTAAGTTGTGAAAATTATTCAGTTTGGCAAAATTCGTGACTTCTGCATTTTGTACAGATATCTAAAATAAGACCCTCCCTTTCATTTATTGGAGCAGAGGAAGTAATGAGCCGTGTGACAGCCCAAGGTTTGATGTCCTTAATGTTTCATTTTTTTTTGGAGTTCTTTGTCTCATGATAACAATGAAATGTAGTTGCGGAAACTAGCGAGCTGAATGAAGTATGGAAGGACATTCTGAATGCCGAAGGTGATGAGATCTATATTAAGGTAATATGACCATAGTTTGTGTCCCCAGCACATTCTAGGCTGCTTGTGGTCTTTGAAGCATGTAACCCTGTTGCAACTTTTTCATTTTAGGAAATTGGTCTGTACATGAAGGAAGGGGAGAAAATATCATTTGCAGAGCTTTCTGAAAGGGCAGTTCTACGTCGTGAAGTTGCAATTGGTTACGTCAAGGACGGCAAGCAGGTAATTTTTTTCCCTTGTTACAGTATCTGTTAGATTACGTGGACACCATTTCCTTGTCCAGATAATATTGACCTGATCTGCTTAGACATGATTTTCTTTTATTGACCTGAGTATCAGCAACCACAATTTGTTAGGTGCTAAGATTCAATTCATTCACTTTATCCTCATGGCAGCATATAAATCCTACCAACAAGTTGGTGCCACTGTCTCTTGAAATGACTGATTCGCTCATTGTGATATCGGAATTCGAAGGTGAACAGCCAATTATGATGGACAGAGAAACTCCCAGATAGTACTTTCAGCTTGGTTTTTTTTCCAAGAATACGCAGGAGATGTACATATCTTTTGATCAAAAAGAAGATACGAAAGTTTCTCACAATGGCTCGGGTCCTGTGGAGAACCACGCTAGACTGTCTTACATCAATGTGTTATACTGAGAAATACAACCAAAGCAAAACAGGAAAATGCTACAGTAATGCTGCAGGACAATGCTTAGCACTCGCACTGATCCAGAGTTCAGCTTTAAAGGGAAAGCTGTGGCTATTACAAAGAGATGACATATAACCTGTTGATAATTCTTTTCTTTCTGTACAAAGGGAAGGAAAAAATATAGTTTAAAGGCCACAAACTGCATTTGTTCGTTCCATAGCAATAGAACTTTTTTGGTGTAAATATTGTGATCTGCATTTGAACTGCAGAATCCTTTTTACCTATCTGTGAACACAGTGAATAACACAATCAACTTGTATGATGCACTTTATCGAAAAAAGAAAAAAATGTATAATGTAGGCGTGTGAATAAAGAAAGTTGATTATGTGCCTCGTTGTTTCCTTCTGATCAATGAGTACAATGTTTCCATGTGTTTCTTAGCTTGAAGTTAGACAAAGTCAGCAGGGTGTAGCCTTGCTATTTTTATTTGACATAGGGAAAAACTTAATTTACCTTTAGCTTCATTCACCCAACCTTTTTACAAATTCAGCTTTATGAGATCTGTCTTTGGCAGAGCAACAGTTAAAACATTCTTGTTCTCTTGCTTGCCTATACTTTTTACCAGCAGGCTTTTCCTCGCTTGCATTCCCCACATATATGCACGTACGGCATAATACGATGATGAGAAAATGATCTCCTCTGCTCTGAACCAAGGGGTTGCCACAGTGTGCAGATGAAAATGACATTATTTGTATGCTAGAGGAATACGGTCTGGCCCAGAGGCTTGTAATCCCAAAGCTGCCTGTATTCAGTTAGGCGCTCCTCTGTCTTCAGGCAGCTAAAACGACACAAGTGCTGGTGTGTCAATACAATGTTGCCACAAAGCAATCACAACCTTGAATCTATGGTCCGAGAATTCTTCTTAGGTTTGACATCAACCAGAAAGCCATTCAGGCTGCTCTGTGTTATGATAGGACAGATATCTTCAACCTCTAGCGTACTTCTGTGGGGGGGGGGGGCTGGAGCCCCCTTCGTATTTATTCAGATGGGAGGTGCAAAGAATTGACACATCATTCAGCAACTGCTTAGCAAAAAATGCTCCAATGTCTAGCAAAGACTAGCACCCTGTTGTGGGGCCACAACAGGACTAAAATACTATCACGGTTAGTTTTTCTTGGTTTGCAGCAACACGCTCCACCACCTGCGTGAATAGGAAAATATTTTTTTAAGCGTTAGCTCCAGGTGCTTACTTTAGCTCTTGGTGCCAAACGTTTCCAAGCCAGCACCTGCACTCCATCGTTTAGTAAAGTTCTGGCGGCCTTCTCTCTCCTCCTAGCACCTTCACACACACTAAAGTTGCCCTTATATGGCCCGATACTTCTTTGTGCAAGCCTCACATGGTAGCTTCATTGGTGTGTCTGCCCTTTTATCCTGTGGTGCTCAAGGTTGTTTTGCATGACAACTTATCACCATTCTCGTGGCTTCAGGCAAAAAGGTTAGAGGAATTTTACAATGGCGCTGTGTCGTGCAGTCGTGCTTTGTTTGCCAGCTGTAACATAGACAGTGAGGTCAGCAAGAATACACCTCACCCCTCACGTAAACTTTCCAGATAAGAATACGCCTTCGCTGTTGCTTAGCGGGACGAAGTTGTTGTACGCCTTCGGACGAGAGGAAGAAGCGCATTCATTCTCTCCACCCATCAGACGAATCATCTATCTGGCCTCGCTTTTCGGCTTCCTCCTCCCCTCCCTCTCCCTCTCCCTCGCCCCACACTCTAGGAAGCAGTCGGCCATGGCGGCGCACGCGACGCTCCCCTTCTCCTGCTCCTCCACGCTCCAAACCCTATCCCGCACCCTCTCCCCGCGCGGGGCCCTCCAGCTCCGCCGCGGCTTCCTCCGCCTCCCGTCCCACGCCGCGCTCACGAGGCTCCCCCGCCCCTGCTGCCGCCGCCATGTCTCGGCGTCCGCCGCGGCGTCCCCGAACGGCGCCTCCGCCGACGGGAAGTACGACTACGACCTCTTCACGATCGGCGCCGGGAGCGGCGGCGTGCGCGCGTCGCGCTTCGCCTCCACGCTCCACGGCGCGCGCGTCGCCATCTGCGAGATGCCCTTCGCCACCATCGCCTCGGATGAGCACGGCGGCCTCGGCGGCACGTAAGCGGACGCTTCTCCTGTTTGTGTGTTGTAGTTCATGTACTTTTGCTTGGTTTGATCATGTCATTGTGACGAAATTGTCTGCGCTTTTGCATATGCCGTTCGCACAGTTGGGCTCATCTTCTCATGGTACGATTCTAAAGTTGACGGTGATTTCCTAATAAATTGCTGTATGTAGTGCTGTTTGGTTTTAGGTTGATTTTGTCGGGACTACAGTATGTTCATTGGTAGTGTTTTTGGCTGAGTACATGTACTGACAGAATTCAGTGTCATTGCACATCACAATGGCATGTTTTGTTTCCACGAGTCCAAGGGCTATTTGACTCAGGATGTTTTTATTGTGATTGTGATGTTAGCCTGGTGTTACACTAGTTCTTGAGCTACATGATCTCTACAATTCTACATGCATAAATTTCATGTTATTCCAACTTTTGTCCACTGAAAAATATATTCATATGAACTCTAATAAACTGCTCAAGTTCTGCTATTCAAAATTCTTATATGCTGAACTGAGATCGAACCATGCAGTTGATAACCCTCTACTCGTTACTATAGAGGATAACTGCAATAGTTATACCACATGGTCAAAAGGAATCCAGAAGTGTAGTTGCAGAATTTACCAAATGACTACAGCATGCCTTTTTTTGGCTGGAGGTTAACCATTTAGCATAACACAATCTTCTGTGAATACCATCTGGTTTATCTATTCTGTGTTTGCCAACAATTCCTGATCCATGTGAATTATTCATGAAGTCAGTTGTATGTTTGGCCATGTGTGAATTTTGATGTATAGAATAACACCCTTTTTTGTTGCATTACAGATGCGTGCTTCGTGGATGTGTTCCAAAGAAGCTGTTGGTGTATGGATCAAAGTACTCTCATGAGTTTGAAGAGTCTCGTGGCTTTGGATGGACATATGAGACTGAGCCGAAGCATGACTGGGGCACTCTTATAGCCAACAAAAATACAGAGCTACAGCGCCTAGTTGGTATTTACAAGAATATTTTAAACAATGCAGAAGTCACTCTAATTGAAGGCCGTGGAAAGGTTGGGTGATGTTTGTGTATCAGGTTATATTTTGGATAATTCTGTCTTCTGAAATGAATACCATATAGGAAGGTGCATCGACTTATGTATTCTTTTTCTTGGCACAGATAGTTGATCCTCATACTGTTAGTGTGAATGGTAAGCTCTACACTGCTAAGAATATACTGATTGGTGTTGGTGGCCGACCATCAATGCCAGATATCCCTGGTATAGAGCTTGCTATAGATTCGGATGCTGCTCTGGATTTGCCTTCAAAACCTGAGAAAATTGCAATAGTGGGAGGTGGGTATATTGCTTTGGAGTTCGCTGGCATTTTCAATGGCTTAAAAAGTGAGGTCCATGTGTTTATTCGGCAGAAGAAGGTTTTAAGAGGGTTTGATGAAGAGGTAAGAATATATTTAGAAGAGGACAGATAGAACTGATGACAAATCATATGCTCTGCTTCCATGCTAATTTTTATCATTTTTTGGATGCATAGGTTAGAGATTTTGTTGCAGATCAGATGGCTTTAAGGGGCATCACATTTCATAGTGAACAGAGCCCTCAAGCTGTAACTAAATCAAATGATGGTCTGTTATCTCTGAAGACCAATAAAGAAACTATTGGTGGTTTCTCACATGTAATGTTTGCAACAGGTCGGAGACCAAATACAAAGGTTAAGAGCACTTTCAGTTTGTGAGATCTTATACATATATTTATTGATGCAGTCATTCGAATTCCTAACATAGTTGCTATCCTTTTAGAACCTTGGACTTGAAGATGTGGGAGTACAAATGGATAAGAATGGTGCGATAGTGGTAGGTGAAATGATTAAGGTTTCAAGTTTTATCTGGTTTTGTTTGCCACTATGTAATCTTAGGAGCTTTTTCTATGCTGTGCTAGGTTGATGAGTATTCTCGTACCTCAGTTCAGTCGATTTGGGCTGTGGGAGACGTTACCAATAGGGTCAACCTGACCCCAGTTGCATTGATGGAGGGAGGAGCATTTGTGAAAACTGCCTTTGGCAATGAACCTACCAAGCCAGATTACAGGTATAAATATTTACTGTATAAAATCATCAGCGGCCTTGAACACCTTGCATTTAAGGAACTAGTTCTTTTTATCAACTGCATGATCACAAGCACAATATCCTTTTTATCCCCTGCCAGCATGCTGACATTCATGCTGCGTTGTTTCTGTGTCCTATATTTGAGTGTCGTATTCATCATTAGCCCCTGATTCGTCATTAGATATTTTTTTTGGGGGTATCCATGGTCTCTCATGTGTAGCCTGCAGATGGCTCGTTTGGCTTATGCATCTAGCTTCTAGCCAGAATACTCAGCGTTATACAGTAAACCATTATTGATCTCACTATTTTCTGGATATTAATTGAATAATATCTCATTGTGGATTGCAATTTTTGACAGGGCTATACCTTCTGCTGTGTTCTCCCAACCACCAATTGGACAAGTTGGTCTTACTGAGGAACAGGTGATTGTGATTTGTGCATGGCATTCATCTTAGTGTTATTAAGTTATATAATATACAGAGGAAGTATGTTTTTGCAGGCTGTTGAAGAGTATGGGGATGTTGATGTTTTCGTCGCCAACTTCAGGCCTCTCAAGGCCACTCTCTCTGGTCTACCTGATCGTGTATTAATGAAAATTATTGTTTGTGCTACAACAAACAAAGTTGTAGGAGTGCACATGTGTGGTGATGATGCACCTGAGATAATTCAGGTTTGCATGATTTTATGCGTCTTGCCATTTCTGTTCCATTCTTGTCTTGGTTCGTGAATGTACACGTTTTATGGCAGGGAATTGCAATTGCTGTTAAGGCTGGCTTGACGAAGCAGGATTTTGATGCCACTATTGGCATTCACCCAACTTCTGCAGAGGAATTCGTCACAATGAGGAATGCGACTAGAAAAATTAGGAAAAAATCTACAGATCAGGTCCACAATGCCATCCTGAAACGCAATTGTACCGTGGCATACTAGCTGGCATACTTGGAAAATATATTTTCAACTAGATTTGTTATTGCTTCGTGGATTTTATATGTTTTATTAAACCTTTTGCCCTTGCAATTTCAGGTAGAATCTAAAGATGAGGCTGTAGCTAAGCAGTAGATATCATTTTACATATGAGGTAAGCCTATAGTTTTCTAGATTGCCATCGAAAGCTAATCTTCTTAAACTTAATTCCCTTTGACTACAGTTTAACACCTCGGTTCATGAGTTTTATGTAGGTTGATTGGGGTTTTCATGATTTATTGTTTCATTGTTCTTTTATCTTTCGCGCCACTAGTTAAGAGTCCCTTTGACTACAGTTTAACACCTCGATTCATGAGTTTTATGTAGGTTGATTGGGGTTTTCATGATTTATGGTTTCATTGTTCTTTTATCTTTCGCGCCACTAGTTAAGAGTCTGGACTCTGAAGATTAGCAAAACCCTCCTAAATGCTACCCTGCATGAAACTGAACTGTATGTGGTTATTGTTTCTTCCATTCTATTTCTTTGAATGGAGATATGGAGTGGTGAAGCTGTAATTGATACAAATTCATAATTTACACCTTTTTTCTGTTGAAGAAAATTACCACTGTTTTTATCAAACGTTTCCTTTCCGTACCTTCCTTCAGAGCCACAAAGGATTTTTATTCTGTCAGATTTATTTTTAATTTTCATTTATCTTGCAGGCATTCTTGGAGGAAGTATTCCTGTTGCAGGGCAGAAGCCGAATGGAATTTTGAAAATACACGGCTGAGTAGCAGTGTGACTAGCTGTTTCTTAGAGATCCATGTTAGCGAACTAGCGAAGGTGTATGATAGAAACGGCTGCTCCCGTCAGTTCGGTCTTTTATTCTTCGAAATAAAATGCTGCGAATGTTTCTTCCATCCTGGAAATTTTTGTAATAAGCAAGGAATGCTGCTTCATAAGCATTACAGTTATATTTGTCAAAGCATTGCCTGTGTTTAGGATGTTAGCTGATGATCCTAACATTTATATATGAACCTATGCTCCTTGTACAGAAAAAAAATTTGAATTTGATAGGGTTACAGTCCATTATCTCGCTCTATTTCGTGCAAGCATTGCAGCTTCCTGACCATTATTCTTTAGTTTGAGTATTTGAAATTTACAAGGTATCTGTGGTGGATTTCCGTTATAAATGGGCTAAGCGAGAACAAGTATGTGAGTATGCATTTGTATTCATAAGTGCCTTACGTATAGGTAAACGTGCATGAGTTTGAAAGTTCGTCTGTACGGTGGTATTGCCTGTGATGTGTCAACTTAATTGGTCGCAATCTAATAGATGGGGTCTAGCACCCCTCGGATTGTGGTTCTTGAGTCATGACTCATGACGCGTGTATTTGTACCTAGTTGGGAGCAGAGTCAACCTGGATGGCAGTGCAAAACATATAGTATTTGAGCGTGTACAGAGGACTGTACCGGTCTACTCCACTTTGCACTGTTCCAAGCGCCGGACTACATGAGGTTGCTTGTATGCTGCATCTCATGACTGGAGGACCAGGTCCATTTTTTTGTTACACCTGGACTCACCGTCGTGCCTTCAACATCGAGTGGTTAGGTTCCTTCAAACCGTATGTCATTAATCTAGTTCACAGACATCTCATGAATTTATCATTTCGAAATATTTCAGACTTTTGTTCGACTTTGAATACTAATTTCATAGGAAACCCGCTTCAAAAAAATAATTTCATAGGAAATCGGTATACGATTTGATTTTCCAAAGTAATTGCAGTGAATTTCTCGTGTCATAAATCGGGATTAATTTTTGTGAATAGCAAGTGTACAAACGGTGGGTCCCATAGCATTCCGGTGCGCGATTAAACGTGCATGGGTTGAATGTTGAAATCCTTGTTGGTTGCCTACCTTAACGGGTGCATGTCAAACTAGAATAAGTCGCGGTCAGATAGATCGCTGCGCAGGGTCTTCGGTCTTGTACTCTTGTGTGAGTGCCATGTCTCGGAGGGGACGAAAAATCACAAATCAGCGTGGACGCAGCATATAAACACGGTGTTTTTTTTTTTCTTCCGACTGGGGTAATGTTGTCCATTCCTCCGCGCCACGCGTACGCTGTTTGCTGGCTTGGGGTTTGTTCGGTCTGGCTTCGTGTGCTTGGCGTACAAGTTCCATCACCCAATAGGGGGATGTTATAATCAAAACGTTCACTCGATGATTACCTAATGAACACATCGTCAACACATTTTCGAAAAAAAAATAGTTCATTTACTTGGTAATTATGAAATTGACAGAAATTTTGAGAAGTTGTTTCAACAATTTTTCAAAACATGGTTAGAAAATATTCTAGTTTAACAAATCCTAAAACTTGGTTTCATGTTTATAAAAGCATGTAGCAATTTTTTTAGCGATAGGCTGGCAGCTCGCTGATGAACATTCAGTGGCTAAGGTATACTCCCTCCGTCTAAAAAAAGTAGTTCTACAGTCTAAGTTTTGTCCCAAAACAAGAGTAGTTCTAGCAATTCTATCTCTATATCTCCTCATTTATTCATCCCCGTTTTCTATGCGTTCTCTACCTTTTCACCTCTCCTTAATTCCCACGCCCAACTTCTAAAACTACCCTATTTTTGGGACGGAGGGAGTATGCTACTAATTGAGACGCATTCATGGCATGTTCATTTGTCTCTACTCCCTCCTTTCCAAAATGTAGGTCGTTTGACTTTTTCAGCCCCAACTTTGACCGCTTGTCTTATTAAATTTTTTTTCAAAATATCATATATTTTTTGTTATGGCTAGCTTTAGTAATAAGTGAATTTCAAGAATGACATAAATTTAACTATATTTACACAAAATTTTTGAATAAGATAAGCGGTCAAAATTAAGGCTGAAAAAGTCAAACATCCTACATTTTCGAACGAAGGGAGAAAGGAAAAATCCACGCCTATATGCAGAAGACTCCACTTAACACAACACAAACCGATCTAGTCTACTTGGGTCCGTTAGTTATTTACACCTCACTATACGCGCGCACCTTGATCATGGTCATATATACCTTTCGTTTCTGAATACATCAGTCAAGTTCAAAGCAATGACATTAATTTTGTCAATTCAAAATATAGACTTTTTTTTTTCAAAGCAGCATGCATCTAGTCACGCAGAAACTTGCGGCCAGCTACTCCAAAATCCACATAGCTAGCTAGTAAACGCATGCATGCCACTTGCAGACCTGATCTGATCAAGGAGCAAGTCATATTGATTGTGGGAAAGAAATATATAACTGAACTAGTTGTTCAGAAAATTATATGCCCAGGGAGAAACTTTTGTCTTCATGTCTCTTGTGGAGGTACATACTTTTAGTGTGCTGTTTTTCGTTCTCATGTTAATATAGACAAGCTATTCACGATCGAATATAGAGTGAGAAATGGTCCTGGGGAGTATTTTTGAATAATGATGAAGACGATATGGGCATCGTCTTGAGAAATGTTAAAAGGAGGAAAATATCTTGAGAAATGTTACAAGAACGCTGCTTCTTGTCTACCATTCAGTCAAAAAACAAACCGATTTCTGTGTACAACACATGCATGGTTTCATGAAGGATTCCAAACATCCTGCCATCCTGGTCGAATGCTGTGCCCAGTGGCCGCATGTAGTAGCAGGTAAGGTCGTCGCGCACACACGCTGACCTTTCGTCATAGGATCGAGTCCAAGCCCATGTAAAGGTCAAAGCGTCAAACAGGTACGGCACCATGCATGCATAGTAGAACAATGGGCTTTTGTGATAAAAAAAAATAACAGTGAGATTTTTTTTCAGTCGAACATGAATTCATTCATAATTAATATTTGTACAACTTCAAGCACGAGTCGAATTTTTATTTAGTTTTGAAGCCAACATTACACTCAAGTGCATTTTTTTTTGCACAGAATTAGTCCCTGAATACAAATTCTGAACGATTGTCTAATAGGTAAAAAAATCGAATAAATTAATATCCTACGCACGCATGTACACTTGAGATTACTGCCCGCAGCAGGGGTTGCCTCCGGGCGGCGGCCCGCTGGGGCCGCCCTTGTCTAGCATCTGCATGATGAACCCTAGCCAGCTACCGTCGCCTCCTGCGACCGCCGGTGCCGCTACTCCCAACAACGGCCTCGCCGCGACGATCGCGTTGCAGCATTGCAGCAGCACGACGGCTACCAGCACCGCCGCCTTCACCATGGCCGCCGGCGTCGACGGTGCCATGTCGATCAGATGATCAAACTCCTTAGCTAGATAGGCAGTGCGATGTGTGGCTTTGTATGAGTGATTTGGCGAGAGATCGACAACAAGCAGCTAGAAGAATAAGATCGATCGAGATGCTTCAGATGACACGAACGATCGAGCTCTTTGTGTGTTGTTCTCGTTTTCCTAGGTCGAACTGAAATGGTTGCTCGAAGAGAGACATGGTGGGTTCCTTTTATAGCTCCATGCGCAAGTTTTACTTGTACATAAACGCGCCAAAAGGTCTAACAATGGACGGAGTCTATTCGTCGATCGCCTTGTACGTACTTTCAGTGAGCCTTCTCTCATTCCCTCCCGGCCGGGCTGATCAAACGCAAGTGCTTACGCGGTTTCGTTCAGAGCCCGGTCCGGCCAGTTCGATTTCAATTCTCATGGGTTGAAAAAATAAAATGCATTGGTACGGTGATCGTCAAAGCTGCTAGTCGATCACCCCACTAAGCAGAGTAGTCGTCAAGCATGTCGTAGTAGCAGTGCGTGCGTCTACTATGTGTACATTGTTTGAATACAATTCTTGTGTTTAATTTTGACGATGTTTGGCCGGTTAGGTTCCAATCGTCTCTGGTCGATCGAGTTCATGGAGCAGTCGCCAGGATCGGAGTCTTTAGTGCGTGCGTCTACTGTGCTCGCTGTCGCAGTCGCAGCTCCGTCCTTTGTTCTAACTTGGTCTTGGTTCCCCGCGGTTACCGACGGAGAGCTGCAACTTCGTTCACTTGACAGAACAAAGGTGGCGGATCGATCGATTCACCACTGGAGAACCTAGCACCGGACGCAAAGCCGTGTTAATACTGGTTATGCGTCCGGTACTGAGTTTCCGGTACTAAATGGGCAGCCCCGTTAATACCGGCTGCAGCAACCGGTACTAACGGGGCCGCAGGGTCGGGGGTCGGCCAGTTAGTACCGGCTGATAACACCAGCCGGTACTAATGGGATTCGAGCCAAAAAAAATAAAGAAAAAAATTTGTAAGTCACAAGTCACGCGAATTTTTCACGCGTAAATGTGCGTGCGCGGTTCGTGGGATTTGAACTCACAACATCTGGCCTCGTGCGTAACCCCCTCTACCATCCCACCTATGCATCAGTTGTGACTGAGTGGGATATTCTTTCCTTTTGAACTATACCCCGCGGACCCATTTAGTACCGGCTCGTAACATCAACCGGTACTAAATGCACGGGGCCTCGGGAACCCCGGGACCATTTAGTATCGACTGGTAACACCAACCGGTACTAAATGACACCATTTAGTACCGGCTGGTGTTACTAGCCGGTAGTAAATGGTCCGAGGGCTCTCGGGAACCCCCAGGGACACGTTAGTACCGGGTTTTAAGACAACCGGTACTAACGTGAGAGGGACAAATGCTCGATTCTCTACTAGTGATTTAAATTTAATTGCCTTTCGATCCGATTATTCGTCTACACGGCCAGTAGAAAAAGTTGATCATCGGTCTCGAGCCGTCGAGCACGGTAGGCAAGGACGTTCGTCATGTTCATAATTTTTTTCGAATTTTGAAAAATGGTCCTCCCAGCAAGAAATGTGAAATCTCATTTCATGTTGAAGGCTTGAAGCCATAGTCCTGGCCATCTAGTCTCCGATTATATTGGACGACCGGCATGCAAAAGGAGAGAGGAGAGCATGTAATTAATGGCGCCTTTGACGCACTAATTTTACTACCCCGGAACATGAATTCCATTTTTTTTTTCTTGTCGCTATCAACGACAGGGGCGGACCTAGCGCAAAAATTGAGTGAGAGTCCATAGTCTTGTTATAGTATTTTGTATAGTAGAATAGTGTCAAATTACACTGCGTTTGCAAACTTGAGTGGGGGCATGTGCCCTCGCTAGGCTCTACATGGGTTCGCCCCTGATCAACAATGCATATATTTAAGGATGATTAGTTTTCGCAAATATGAACTGACTCAACTGAGTGTATCTCAACTGTCGAGATCCTTGTGGTGCAATCTGTCTATATGGGTTTGACTTCTTGGTATCTGTCTGGATTTACTCTAGAATTTAGAATTTAACGATCACTATGATTTTTAGTTATAGACATGGTATATGTACATGCTCGTGGGGATATCTTGTTTAGGAAAAAAACAAAGATATTGTAGAAATGATCTGCTGATGAGCTTATTAAAAAAATTAGATAAAAACATCATGGCTGAACAAAAAATGTTCAGGATGACGAGCAAAAATAGAGCAATAATTACACTCAAGTTTAGATTATAATCGCCGTGTACTAGAATATTGAGCTATGGTTATATTTTTTTTCTTGAATATTTTATTTTAAATCAAGGGATAATTGAAGTTTCAAATAGGCAAAAATAAGATGACCATGCAGGGTCATTGCTCTTTGAACGATGGGTTCAATATTAACACATATCAATAGTAGTTTTATTGGATTATTGGAACTTTATCGGGTCAGCCGACCCGATAAACTAAGCCCCTGTAAATACATATACGGTGTAATGACGATCAAAATAATGCTTAATAAACGATGCGTACAGAGTTATTTATTTTTCTGTAGAACAGGAATTCGTTTATACTGTTGTAGTAAAATAATGGATATATACAACCTCATGTGCAATTCGCACTTATTAAACTACAGTGTGCATTTTCGCACAGAGCGGCTAACTAAGCCCTTCGTTCTGAATAAAAAAAAACAGTAAACCCTTGGTTCGAAGTCTGAATAACTAGCTAATGAGTCGACAAATCAAATGAATTGAATAATATCGTAACTGAAAAACTCGACGGAGCTAGCGCCATGGATGGAGCCACCGGCTTGCAGCGGCTGTCTGGCCGGCCGGGAGCTTCGATTCATTGCCCGCCGCTGGGGTTTCCATTGGGCGGCGGCCCGCTGGAGCCACCCTTTAGCACCTGCAAGATCATCCCCGGCCACCACCCGCCGTCGCCTCCTTGTGATGTGAACGCCGCCGGAGATTTCAACAACGGCCTCGCCGCGAGGATCGCGTTGCAGCATTGCATCAGAACTATGGCCAGTAGCACCACCTTCGCCACCATCGCCGTCGACGACGACGATGCCATGTCAGAGATGATCAAGACACGTGTAGTACGTAGCTCAGTCGTCGCCGCCGCTACACTTGCTGCAGAGTATACTAAAATAACGGCGCACACACGATGCGTGTGGTTTAGTACGTGCAGTGGTGCTGCAGTGTCTTGGACGTACAAGCAGAAGCAGGCAAGCAGCTCGATCGAAGAGATATTGCTAGCTTCTGATGGTAGAGCTCGATGATCTATCTCGTTGTAACTTTTATGGAATGGGAATGCCTTGGTCGAAACGATGGTTGTTGGAAGAGAGACTACACAGGATGGGTTCCTTTTATAGTTTGGCTACGCAAAAAGGGTAAGAATGGACTGGGTCTCTGTTCTTCGTCTTCTCATTCCATCCCGGCTCATTCTACGGGATCGAGCACTTACGCGGCTTTCCTTGCTAGGTCCGCCGGTCCAACAACTTCAATTCACAAGGTTCAAATTAAACACGCACTGCACGGATCTCGATCAAACCCGGGACACGTACGCTGTGTTTGGTACAGTGAGATGTTGCACGTTATATATGCCTTTAACCATTTTCTTGCTGATTTTCTTTCTTTTGCGACGAAATTAGTGAGTTAGGTGTTAAAAAGAACTAATGGCCGGTCTAGTCTTTCTTTGTGTTGGACCGAGCGACCAATCTCGGTCCTGCTAAGGAATGCATATATGTACATTTTTTGAATTCTCGTGTTTTCATGTTCGGCCGATTTCTTTCAATGTTTGGTCGAGTTCACTGACAGTGGTCGTCTCGTCGCTGGCGAGGAGTCGTTGGTTCTGCCGTTACCTAGCTGCAATGCAACTGCAAGGCTGCAACTTCGCTTCCGCGAAGACGGCGACTCCATGATCTGCCTTCCAATTCGTTCAAGTCCTTGTCTCCACACTGCCGGCCAAGTTCATCAGATATATCGAAGAGCCGTCCAGTACGGCAGGCAAAACTAGGCACGACCGACCAACTCTAATTAAAAATTTTATTCGTTCGAAATGTTTGTCGACCACCCAGCAAGAAAAATGCGAAAAAAAAATTGTTCAAAGCAGCATAGTCGTCGTCCTGATCCGATCCCTGACTGTCTATAGTCACCAATTCTACGATCGGCATGCAGGAGGAGGGGTAGACGCTTGACGCGCCAACACTTGTACTATCTTGCTATGCTTCTTTTTTTTTTCCGAAAGGACGGCAAAAAGTTTGAAGTTTTATTAGACGAAGAAAGTAATAACAACTGCATCCATGATTCTTTAATTTCCTCTTTTGATTCGAATTTCCTCTTTTGCTCTTGTCGGTGTCAACGACAACTGTGGTGGACCTCCAATTCATATATTCAAGGCTTAGTTCCTCTTTTCTCATAATAATACCCTATGGCAAAGCTAAGGTTGATACTGACATTTCTGGTGTAAAGTTGCTGATAGGGTGATTGGGATCTTGGTGGCTCCTGTTAATCACATCGATGCGTGTTGTAGCCACAGCCATGTCATTTTAGTGGTAGCAAGCTAGGCAGAAACAATGAATAAATTAGTCAACAATTATTTTTTAATTAGCTTATTTGTTCAAAGGATGCAGTCAGGCTGGTTATGGCCACCTTCTGCTCCAAGCTAGCACAGTAAACGTATACTACATGCTACTACCTTTTAATACCTTGACCCCCTTTTTGTAAGCAGGAAAGCGTTTTTAAAAGAAAAAAGAAACCATATACGTATCATTGATCCTAACAAGCTAATAAAAAGGAACTGACTGATTGTGCAGACATATTTATATCCTAAAAAAATGAGGTGAATAAAAACAGTGTTCTCCTTGTGGTTGTTAGTGTACTGCGCAAGATAGGACAGGCAATTCACAAATATAGCGTCAGATCAGAGAGAAGAATAATAGTAGTCATGAGTCATGACAAATAAAAATCAGAGGAAATTGTCGTTTTGCTAGCGAACAGTATGTAGCTCAATGAACGTACAGTATGAAAATTTTGACTCGGCAAGGAGTGTCAACGCACAACAGTGCATGACCACGCAATTCAGTCAAAAACGTGTTTAAGCAATAATATATATTTTAATAGTTCAAAATAAATTATTGTCACGGAGTATTATACATATAAAAATATTATAGTTACTTATTTTAGAAAAACTATACAAGTTACTAAAGGTAGGTACATGGAGTATATATGTGACGCCGTGACGGTAATAAAGCTAGGTGCTATTTGTTCGTCTAATATAATGTTGTGGCGAGTCGCCGGGTGTTGGTAGTAACTCGGTCGCTCTCACACATTATATTAGCCTTTAATTCCCTTTGCCGATCGAGTCCAAGCGCATGAAAGTCATGTCAAAGCGTCAACATGTGTTCTTTGAAAAACAAGTGCCGTTGTGTATATTCAGCTAAAAACAGTTGAATTTGGACTGAATCCGAGGAAAGGCATTCTTTTTCACTACTCCTTCCTTTCAATACCTTGACGATGCTATATTTTTCCTATTTCATCTGATTCATATTGAGTTAATAAAAAATATGCTGTACACATAGCGATTTCTTCTTCTTCTTCTTCTTCTTTTTTTTCAAACAATCAGTATCTGTAGAAAGAATGAACGAATCCAGTTACACGTACGAAAAGAACTTCTGTCAGAGAGAGAAAAAATCCATGCACTTGTGCACAGAATTGATCTAATCAACGACTATAGCTAGCTAGCAAAGACGACTACTCCTCTACATGCACATGTTAAACGTCGTCTTGGAATGAACAAAACTGCGCGGGCGTGCATATCCATGCAGTCTGGCCGTCTCCGGCGAGTTCGCCGGCCGCGCCGCCGGCGAGACAGATTATATATTACTGCCCGCCGCCGGGGTTGCCTTTGGGCGGCGGCCCGCTGGAGCCACCCTTTAGCACCTGCAAGATCATCTCCGGCCACCCGCCGCCGCCTCCCGAGGATGTGAATGCCGCCGGTGCCGCTACTCCCAACAGAGGCCTCGCCGCGACGATCGCGTTGCAGCATTGCATCAGAACGATGGCCAGTAGCACCGCCTTCGCCATCATCGCCGTCGACGCCATGTGTCAGATGATCCTCTTGTTGCGCAACCCACGTACGTGTCAGTCGCGGGCAGATTTGCTAATACGCGCGCTTGGCACAGCGCGACGACGACAGTACGTGGTTCTTCTGTGTCTTGTTTGCTGCAAGCAGATCGACGATGGATGGATGCCTCCACACGATCGATCGAATTGGTTGTTGGAAGAGAGACAGGAGTGGGTGCCTTTTATATAGCCTCCTTAACGCGAGTTTATTAACCGGCGGCAAGTTAGAACTGTGACGGCGGACCGGGTCCATTCTTGGTCCGCCTACTCGTGGCTGGTGGCTGCTGATCGGATCAAGAAACGCATGCAAGCACGTACGCGGCCCGGTGAAGTACGCGGTTTTCAGCGCTCGATTCGGGCGGGCGCGGTCCACTTTTTCTTCCACATCCCCAGTTTCAATTCACAAGTTTGAAATAAAGCCCGTCGAGCAAAGTCAGGAATCAGGACGGTACCTAAGACGCTTTTGTACCAGTATCCGTTATGTTGATAGTTGGTCAACAAAAAACAGACCTTGACGTACGCTAATCGGGTGTGTTTGGTTGCATGCACCACATGATGCATGAATAGATGATCCTGGATGGGATGGTTCAATCAAATTGCTTGCACCACTTGGTTCACTCTAACTAGTACAACATTGTATTAAGTGGGATGGTTCCATCCTAGATGGGATGGTACCATTCATCCAACCAAACAAAAGAATTATCATTATTTTGTACCATTACATACATAAATCAAATGGTATACCCAACCAAACACACCCATATATTGTACCGCACTAATGCGTGTTGTTGATTAATAAATAGCCACGGGTAGAAAAATAATCCAAAATATTCTTAATTATACTTATTTTTATTTTGCTGTTACACACTTATTACATCATTATTAATAAAAAAATACAATGCAAACTATATATTTGTTGGATCTCATACATTTCAGAGTTTAAAATTGACATTAAAAAGCAAAAAATAAAAGTTACAGTTTAGATGACCTTCGATGTAAAAAAAAAATGAAACTTGGTTTTGTATTACAAAATGTCAAAAATAAAACATTTGATCGAAAAAGGCAAATGAGATAAAGACTTAACATAAGGAGGCGACCGATTATCAATATCATGAAAAATAAACTTTCTTCATGGATGATGGATGAGTAAGTGTTCTTGTTGAACTGGTCGATGGTCCTTGTTTAAATTCACAAGTAGAATAGTCAGTTTTTTTTTTTTTGCATCGTTCAATTTGGTAGATTGCAGTGATTCACCGCGGACCCATTGAACAGTTCCTGAACAACTAGCTCGTGCTGCGTTTCTGTTTTGACTTGATTCTGCAGTTATACTAGCCAACATCCAGCAACCCCGCTCCCGGTAAAGTGGCAGCTCTGCCTTTTGATTCGTCTACGCCTACGCGCCCGGCCAAGTTTGTCACTCCAGCTCTGTCGAAAACGTACGGCAGAGCTCAACAACTCCCGATTCTAAAGAAATAAAAAGAGTATATACGTACGACAGGCAAAAGTAGTACTCGCTCTTTTTCTTTATGCAGATCTTATTAGGATCTGAACACAAACTTTTACAAGTTTAGAAATAATTAGTTTAATGGTAGGTATGTTTCGTGCAACAGAAAAATGTAAAATAGATCCATGTTTACATATAAAGTGATTTTGTAACAACTAATATTGAGTTTCTTAAAAAAACAACTAATATTGAATTTCTAAGACAAATGAATGGTCAAATTTTGTTTCTAAAGATATTTTTCAAATGCTATTGAGCCTTACATAAAAGAAGGGACTAGTATCCAGTCAGAATTGCCAAAAACTCCTTTCAATAAAGAAAAGCTGAAACACTTTTACACTCTCTCCATCTATTTTTTTTTTTACCACACAAGCACGCACATTCCTGAATTTTATCTGTTGTGCGTTGAGTTCATGTTTTCAGTTGCATTCAAGTGCTTTTTGAGCGAACTCTATATCAATTCCGGACTGCAATGTTTGCCCATTTTTTTATTTTTTTTTTGCGAAACAATGTTTGTCCATTGATGAAGTACTAATCCGAAGTACTCTGTAAGAGACAATATGAAATTATCATTCATATAATACCCTTAGTAAATAATATGATACAGTACATATTATTACAATAAATTGGAGCATGATATATCTTTAGCGGGCAAACATTATGAAACGTTTTATTATGAACGGCCATAATAAACAAGAGAAGAGTACACATTTTTGTCGATCAGGGGGCTCGTTTATATTTGTTGAAAGAATGGAGTTGAACCTTAAGTTAACAGAAATTACACGAAAAAAAAACTGCTGAGAGAGATTCCATGCATTTTTGCACGGAATTAATCTATTAATTGCAAATCTAACAGAACCAAGGAATGAATAAAATTCTGTACGCATGTATGCATGCATGTTGTTATAATCAACGTCCGCAAGTCAACGAAACTGCAAGCAGCCTATCTAAGTCAGCAGGTGCGCCATTGGTGGTGGCCGCGCGCGCGGACGGGCAGTTGATCGAGCCGCCGGCGCCGGGGTTTGCCTCTGCTCGGGCCCTCGCTCGTCAAGCACCTGCGTGACCATCCCCAGCCAGCAGGCGTCATCTCTCTTGTCAGTGATGTGATCGGCCGGGAGCTTCATTGCCCGCCATTGGGGTTGCCGTGCGTCGGCGGCGCGCTGGAGCCGCCCTTTAGCATCTGCATGATCATCGCTGGCCACCCGCCGTCGCTGCCTGCTACCGGCGCCGCCACTCCCAACAACGGCCTCGCCGCGAGGATCGCGTTGCAGCATTGCATCAGCACGACGGCGAGCAACACCGCCTTTGCCATGGTCGCCGTCGACGACGCCATGCCAAAGATCCTTATGTTATATATAGGAGTATGTGTGTGTGTGTGTGTGTGTGTGTGTGTGTGCTGAAGATGATCGATCGATCAATAGCAGTGTGCTGTGATTGCCGAGACGATCGACCGATCGAGCTGGTGTTGTTCGATTACGTCGATTGGAAGAATTAATATGGGATGCTTTTGGAATGGTTGTTGGACGAGAGACAAGAAGGTGGTGGCCTTTTATAGTTTGGCGGCGCATGCAGGTTGAACCGCCAACAAGTAGTAAGACAAGTGACCGGGTCTATTCTTGGCCCTTGTACTTTTATGCTTTTGATTTCCCGGGCGATCAAGACGAGCAAGCCCGTACGCGCTGACCGCCTGACCCTTAGCTAGTTAGTAGCTACGCGTTTTATCAGTGCTCGGTCCAGTTCAAGTTCAAGCCGCCCATCGATGATCAAAGCCAGGGTGTGCCATACTACGTACGTTTTTGCGCAAGCATCATACGAAGTACGTATATACGGGAGTAGTTTTTCTTACTAATGTGTGAATAATAAGAAAGTGAAAGTATAATGGTCGTTATTTCTTTTTCGCAGCAAGTAGGGGAACTATATGTATAGAGAAAAAAAAAAGTCAAAGGTTTAGTGGTCTACGAGCGCTCTTTTTGTTGGACTGACCAACAATAATAGTACGTAGGTACATGAACACATACATATTGTTTGAATTGTAGCGTCCTCATGATGTTCGTCCGATTTCAACAACTTTGGTCGTTTTTTTTTTTGCTGAATTTTCAATCTGCTGGTCGAATTCAGTTAGTCGCCGCGGATCCATTGATCAGTTCCTGACCAGCTACCTATCGTGCTGCATGCTTCTCTGACTAAGCTCTGAGGGGTTTCACTGCTGGCAACGTTTACACCTTTTGTTTCCGAGAAAGTGGCGGCTACACGGCCTTCCCGCCAAGTTCATCAATTGAGCCGTCCAGTACGGCAGGTCGCCAGACAAGGCAAAATTTTAAATTTTTAATCCTCTTTCACCTGTCGCTTTCAATAAGGACTGCATGGCTCTGATATACGTCCAATCCGTATCTTTTCAACGCTTATTACTTTTCCAATCAATTACTCTATGGCAAAGAGATGTTTTGGCGCTGACATTCCAAGCAGTCGCTATCCATTTCTTTTACAACTGTTGATGGCTATGTAGTGTTGTGATTGGGACTGGACATAGTTCTAGTTGTACTCGGGACGGATGTATAATTATTTTCCTAGTGTTGATCGAGTCAGGCTTACTACTCTCCATTCATCTAAAACGGTAGGTCGTTTTAGCTTTTCTAAATGTATAATTTTATTATGTAATTAGATATATATTATGTCTATAAAAAACAACTTGTAATTTAGAATAGAGAAAGTATCAAACAGTAATTGTACTACTATTCATCACAGCTACTGACTTGCTCGGCAAAAAAAAAAACCTAGCCAGCCAACTGTTGATTAAGACCCATAGTCAGCCTATGCCAAATTAGTATTAATTTCAATATTTATATATGCACACACAAGAAAATGATGCTTAATTCACGGCATGTCATGGCTGAACTCAAAAGAATGAGCGTCAAAATAGTGCACATTTTTTGAATTATAATATCTTTTCCCCAAAAAATTTCAGTGGTATACCAGACTAACAAATTTTTTCCCCCATCTGTTCTAGTTCTTGCAACACTAGTGCTGGCTTATTATGATTACAAATCCATTTCTCATTTTGATCTCCTTAGACATCACTGAATTTAAGAGAGATTCAATAATTCGATATTTCACTGAATGTTTTTTACAGAAATTGAAGGAAAAAATTGGTAACAAAAAATCAGCATATATTTAAAGTCACAGTGACTTGACAGAAGACTTTTTGTATATTGAGATAGAGTGAATATTTAACTTGAAACAAATAAATGATTACAACCACTTATTCTAATTACACTTTTGTTACCTCATGGTACCTGTTGAAGGACGGCAATTAAAAAGGCACTCTTTCTTATTGCTTCAAAATCTAATTAAAAACTACTGAAATCTCATATCATACCAATGACCTCTCTAGCTAGCCATCTACTGTGCTATTTAGCTCTATACAAGCTACACTCGTGCCAGAGACTAATTTATTCCATGATCTTCTGTAATCAGAGCTACCTTAAAGAATCCCTTCTCATATATGGAACTAATAATTTAGTCTTCACAAGGTTTATGCCAACAAACTGAAATGACGACGAAATTAAACTGCAGGAGGATCAGATCGGAGCTACAGTAGCTAGTAAGCACACACACTGCACAGGATTGCAGCAACTAGCAGCCTGGCGGGGGGTGGGGGCCTTGCCAGCCGCTGTTGTTTCCCTCGCCAGGGACCGAGCATCCCTTGTCCAGGACCTGCATGATCATGCCGGAGTAGCGGCCGCCGGCGTCCAGCAGCGGCCTCGCCGCGAGGACTAGGTTGCAGCATTGCACCAAAAGCACGGCAAACACCGCCGCCCTCGCCATCATCGCCGCCATCCTCAGTGCCATATATGTTTAGTAGTAGGAGTATACTATATGTCACAGAATGAAATTAAAGCAAGTCTTTTTGTAATCTTAGCTTGCTTGCCAGTACGTTGCAAACAAGAGGGTTGGTGTATAGCTTGTAGCTAGCTCAGCTGCGGGCGTGCCACGCGTCGCTAGAGCCTGTGCTGGCTGTGGTTTGTTGGAAGGGTGGCAAGATGATACGAGTTCCTTTTATAATAAGTACAAGTATAGGAGTATGTAGTTTCGTCAGGGCACATGGTAGTGCCGGAAAGGTAAAGCGAAGGACCGGGTCGATTCTAACGTAACCCTCGTACTTTTGTGCTTTGATCGATTCATCAGTTTATTGTCGTGATCGATCGATGGAGGTCAAAGCATACATATAGATAAAACCTACTCGTCGTGATGGGTAGTCAGGCAGAGTATACGTGTTTTGAGCGGGCGCGGTCCATTTCAACACACAAGAATTCAAGTCCAATTCATTCAAAAAAGAATTCAAGTCCTAAGTGGTGGATGCTATTTCTGTCGATCTATCGTGTCATCCTTTCGTATGTACTTATGCGTGCGCCCATGGTAGTAGAGGGATTATCAATTATACGTAACGTACCGCATATGCATTACACGCTACAGTTGGGTCGGGTCCAATTGGTCGCCGCCGCGGACTGCGATATACTACTACTATGCGCTCTCTTGGTCAAAATTTTCACGAGCGCGCCTGCATGGTCTGACCGATCGAATTGCTACCACTGCCGTCGTTAGCGGCCGGTACGGTGGCGCCCAACCTCGCCGGCGGTACGGTACGGTCTTGTTCCCTCGGCGGCGACAGGACTGGCCGGCGGTGCGCGGTTCATTCCATCCGTCAGCCGGAGCTCTCGATCGTTACGGCATATACCCACACAGTACGTGATGCTTGCTGGAATAGCCAGCTATCCCCGGCTCCCCGCTACGTACCGTAGCGGAGGGCATCTGACTTGCAGTAGCTAGCTATTCCAATTTGGATACCAACGAACGAGTTGATCGCCGCGGACCCATTGATCTGTTCCTCGTCTCTCGATCGTCATCCCGGCCGTACGTATGTACGTGTTGATGATTCCCTCCATGCATGAGAGCCGTATGTGAAGTCGATACGATCCCTGCAATAAGACGCTACGACGCACTGTATAATATATGCGACGCGTCGATCGGAGCAAGTATGAGTGAACCAGCAGGGTGCGTGTACGTATTGCCCGCTGAAACCCGTTGGAGAAAACTCACAGCGTTCGGCGAATTCTTGCCTGCCTGCCGTCGTTATTGCAAATTGCATTGCTTGGCTCGGTCCATTTGTCTGTCTGTCAAGTCTCGGTCGGTCACAGCTTATGACTGTCAACCTGTGTTTCGATGGATGGTCAGGTCTTCGTAGTAGTATATATCAACGAGCGAGACTGATTATTATTCGTCAACTTCGTTCACAAGCCGCTATTCCTCTCTTCTGCCGGCCGTTGTTGCCAACACACATCATATAGCTTCCCAGAAACTGGGGGCGCGGCCGAAAAGGTTGGACGGGGCCGCTCGCTACTCCGAGGCCAATGTGAGCCCAGGCACAGGCAGTCCCACACGTTAGCGAATCAGCTGCTAGCAGCAGTCAGCAGAACGTCAGAGCAAGAAACCTCTCTTCCAAAATGATTTTATCTGCACTCATTGCAGCCAATCAAACTATTTCATTAGATAAGTGAGAATCTATTCATACTATTTTGCCTCAAGAGTTCTTACGTCGACCTGAACATTATATTTATCGGATAAAGTTTACATCCACGGTTTTTGTGAAGGTAAGCGGGAGGAGATTAAATTGACAAAAGATACTACATAATTACATTGTTTGAACACTCGCACCTCCTGTTATTGTACGATGTCTTACCTCAATAAAATTATACGCTGTCTTATATGCTTGTCGTTTATTAGCATCCTGTATTTTTTTTTTTAAAAAAAAGCCCCTAAGAAAGATGGATCATGGATACGGTGCCCTCTGAATTGGACAGATAGGTTCAGAGAAAGTTACAGCTACATACCGCCTTATTTGTACACTACCGCAGATTCGTAGGTTTGCGTGTGCGTTTCGTACTTGGCCTTGTGAATTATTCTCGGTACGTGTCAATCAAAGCTTTGGTCTTTGGACCGGTCGCGCGGTCGGGTCGTATCAACGAGACTGATTCAACAACAACACAATTACACAAGACGCCGCTATCCTACACGTTCTGCATGCCGTTTGTTCCCAGGTGCTGTTGCATATAGTGGGCCAGTTACAGAGCTAACTAAGGCCAACGGCCCATGTCGTGCGTCCATAGAAGAGCGGCGAGCTAAGATCAATTCGGCCTTATTAAGTTTTATGGGCTAGATACATCCGAACTCCAACTGCAGCCCAGATTATTCATCATCTTCGTTCCTATGAAAAATAAAATGTGTTTCTCAAAAAAAAAATGTGTTCATCTTGTTACTGCACATCGTATTCATTTTTTTGTTTTTGCTTTCAACACTGGGATCGGAGGGTCAATTTTCTTCTTCCTTTGGTTTGTATAGAAAAATATTTTGTATTAGTCGACGAAGCTTTCTAAGAATAATGACGAATTAGCGTCCCCTAAACAGTCATCCATAAATTCATTTATATGGTGACCACGACTTGAGCATGTTCGATTCAATCAACCCCACAAAAGGCATGACGAAGGACTGGTTCAGTCCTCTCACCTCGTACATTTTTTCACCTTTTCCAACCCTTGCAAATACTCGCGTCCGTGGCTACCTTGATGGACACGGTTTTCAGGGTACACGGTCCGATAATCCAGTTCATTTGCCAAGATCGAAGCTGTCACAAACATTTTTATAAGACTCGAGAAGCCTCAAAGGAGTTAAAAGAAACTGGAGAGACTCGGTAACAAGTTCACACGTACTAGTACAGCTTACCAGTGAGATAACTAGTAGTAGTACGTTATGAACACACACTTTTTAAATCCCTTGAGGCCTTTACCGAGCGAGCTGGGCGTGGGAGAACCAACCGTAACCTGTTGGCAGCCAGCTCGCCTGGTTTGGTTGTCGATTCCGCGGTTCAGCCGACGACACGCGGTCTCGAACCGGTCCCTAGTTTTTTTTAGGGGTCGAACCGGTCTCCGTAGTGGGAGGAGCATCCATCGCTCACCACCGGGATTAGCGGCCAGTGCGCGCGAGGCGACACGACGGGATCTCTCAGACGGCAAATGGTGTGGTCCAGACCTGGGCCTGCGTGGTTTTCAAGAGCCCGAAGACACGGGTAGGTGGGGGGTGGCCGGGTGGGAATTTTTTTTAATTTTATTTTTTTAATAATATTATAATAACAGCCGGGCCAGACCAATATTTGCACTGGGTAGCCGTTTTGGCCAAATCGCCCTGCCGCGCCACCCCGCCTGGCGCGGCAAGGCCGTTTTGAATTGCAACCACGGGCTCCTCCTCCTCCTCCCTCTCTTCTTTCTCCTCCGTCCAGAGCAACGCCGCTCGCCACCCAGCCGCCGCCTGGAGCTCCCCCCATTTTGATCCATTTTTTGCGGATTAAACTTGGGGAAATCGGTCCCCCCATCTCCGGTAAGTTTCTTCCCCCTTGAATCTTGTGTTTTAGACCTCATTTGTTAGTTTTTTGTTAGAGTTTGGTTGGTTAGGGTTAGATGGTGAAATGAAATACTTGTTTCATTTGTTATGATTTGCTTAGAGATGGTGAAATGAACGCGTTGGTTAGAGTTTGGTTAGGGTTATATGGCGAAATGGAAAAGTTGTCCCATTTCATATGCTTTGTTTTTAGAGATGGTGAAATGGAAGAGTTGTCCCATTTGTTATGGTTTGCTTAGAGTTTGGTCCTCATTCACTTTATGTTTGTATATATTTGCAGTTCTGTGATGGACTTTGATAATCCTGCCGTTGTCTATGAGAGGATGCTACGCCAGAGGGAGGGGGTATGAGTATCCATATGTGGAGGATGCACATGGTCCTGTTCCGCCGGCCCTTCCCGTTATAAATTGTTGTTGCGGCGTGCCAGCGGAGGTCAAACAATCTATGCACCCAAAGACTGCAGGACGAGCGTACTATATATGCATGTTCATCAACACACTTTGTTCTCTTTGATTGCATTTGCTCTTGTTGGATCACACCAATACCTAGCTGTGGGATTGTTGACTCCTGTGTCCCAAGCTGGGGCACTAACTCTCTACCTCCCTCTCTACGACAGTTTTTCGGCTAGTAACAACCACGTCCAAATAAGGCACACTAGCTTGCTCTACTAATCTCTTTAATTGATCCCATTCCACATCAGTTTTCAAATCCACTAGAGCGTATGCCGCTCTTCCTCTACCACAATCAACACGGCCTTTCAAGCTGATCTCATCATCTACCCCACAACTAAAATGACTCCGAGCACATTCAACTATCTCATGCAAACACGGGGCAACTTCAAACATTCGCGTGACATCTTTCATATTCTCAAACTCCCCATTCTCTGTCACAACCCCACCATAAAACCAACGGACTAAACAAACCATCTACAAAATAACCATTTCAACCAGAATTAGACAAAAAAACATGAGTTTTTACAAATGCATTTCTCCTAATATATTCTACAAACCTAATCCCTTCACAACATCATAGAATAAAAGCATGCAACAAATTCTACACGTTCAAATCGAGGGCATAGCCAATACTACGTTCATCCTAACCATCACATTGCAAGAAACAAACATATAAATCACTACAATTTCAAAACATATCACAAACCCTAAAACACCTAAACCTACTCATATCTTCCAAATCTCATGGTGGAACAAGGAAAAAAAAGGTGGGAATACCTTCACGGGAGGGAGGGGAACGATTTACCCCGCTTTTTCCGGCCAAAAACGGCCGGATTTGGCCGGAATAGGGCCGGCGGCGGCGGCCGGCGGCGGGGCTGCTTTCCGTTCGCGCGTGCAGAAGAAGGAAGGGAGGAGGAAGAAAGAGAAGAGGCGTTCGCGGGCCCAGTTCAAAACGGCCTTGCCGCGCCAGGCGGGGTGGCGCGGCAGGCGCTGGCCCACTGACCACCTCGCTGGCGCCCGCGGCCAGTGTGGCGGCTCTGCCGCGTCACATGCACTAGCGCGGCCACCGCGTCAGTCGGGGTGGCGCGGCCAAAACGGCCACCCAGTGCAAATATTGGTCTGGACCGACTGATATTATAATATTATTAAAAAAGAATAAAAATAAAAAAAATTCCCGGGTGGTGTTGAACTGTCGACGCAATTGCAGAGTACTCCAGCACAACAACATATTCCACCACCAGCAGACCTCGTGAAAGTTAACGTGAATGCTGCAATATCGAAGAAGAGCCAAGGGAAGACGTTTATGACCGTAGTGGCAAGAGATGTGATTGGACAGTTTACAGGGGACTTAGCTATTGTCCTAAACGGAATGTCAGAGCCAGAAACACTAGAGGCAATGGCGGTTAGAGAGGCTGGCTTTGACCAGCCATCTGATGTTTCAAAAATTCAAGTGGCCATGGACAATGTGAATGTTGTTAAAAGTAAGATGGATACGGCTTGGGTCTGCATGGCTATGTCATCCAGGAGATCAAAGCACGAGCGGCAAATTTTGAAGAAATAGAATTTGTTCATGAAGAACAAGCATTGAATGCGGATGATCATGGTACACATGTATGGCTGCTATCTCTGTCTAGGGCTGTTCAGGGCTGTTTTTCCACCGTGAAAACTTTTTATGGTGTCACATCAAATATTGGACATTAATTACAAGTATTAAACATAGACTAATTACAAAACTAATCGCATCGCATTTTTTTTTCAGCTTGAAGTAAAATCATTTTCAGGCACGGCACGAAGGATCAAATCAATCATGGATGAACAGTATATTTTGCACATATCCTGCAACACAATGCCTTTGCATATATTACAAATAATAGAAAATGAATGCTTGCATCAAAAGGGAAATTACAATGATTGAAACACAACAAACAATTGCGAATAAGTTACATGCCGGCCGTAAGTATACGGTTACCTATAAAAGAATCCACTTTTTACATGGAAGCTTGAGCCCCAGCTGCGCGCTAATCGATCATGGCATGCCGCCGTTCGACTCATCTCCGAAGTCAGGCATGGGATCGCAGTACCAAAGCTGGTATTGAGTTGCATGCACCAACCAATTCAACCTAAAAGCTTAAGTCGATAGGGAAAGATGGGTAGATACCATATTGAGTTGCATGCACCAACCAATTCAACCTAAAAGCTTAAGCTGATAGGAAAAGGTGAACAATTAACTTATACTCAACAGCTGGGGTCGACAGGATGGTGTGTGTCCTGCCAATCGTTCTGGTTGCCTTCCCCCGGCTGGCTTAGCTTCATCTGTCCGACGACAGCTTGCGCCGCCTGCTCCAGCTTATCCCACCCACGGCGGCCGTCGTCCGCGGCTGCAGCATCGTGCGGCGGCAATGGCCTCGCCGCGAGAATCATCACGCTGCAGCACTGCATAGTCATCAGCAGCACGGCTACCACCGCAACCCTCACCGTTGTCGATGCCATACTATATATAACAATGGCTACGGCTGGTTTAATTTGTTTGAATATATGTGTCGGTGTAGTACGTGGAACAACGCTCGTTACGTTGATCGAGTGATGATGAACTATGTCAGCAGCTGGCTGGTGAGTACGTGTCTGTTGGAAGGTAGCTAGTTGGAACTGGTTCTTCTGTTGGGAGCGAGAGGGTTAGTTTACGGTCCCTTTTATAGTTTCGCGCGTTATCCCATTTGCGTGCAGCATGCATGACCTGATCAACTGCATGCCGACGACAAAACATCGCGTACGAATCGAAGGACCAGCTGGCCCTGCCGCCCTGGCGATCTCGATCGTGTTGGTCACCTTTTTAGCTTGGTTGCAATCGTTCTCACCTCGCGTATGTCGAGTACATGCCAACCCGGCCGGGTCGATCTATCGACGCGGTTTTCTGGGCGCGGTCCAAATTCCCCAGTTGGATCAGTGCGTAGGTTCCAATTAAAGGCTTTGTTTAACAAATCGATGCATATGCATATCCAAGGCTACTCGGGAGAACTGACACGGAGATTCGAGGTAGCGGGTTCATATTTGAGCGATGGTGCATGCTGAACTAGTCATACTGCTGGCTACGAAATCAAAACATTTGTATAGAAAAAAGTCACTTGGGCTTGGTCTGTTGAGAGCCAGCCAGCTAGTAGTGTATGTAGGTTCTTTCCGCGGCTCATTCGACGGCGCTCCGGTCACTCGGTGTGTGCGTACGGTTCCATCAGTGGTAGTGGCAACCTTTTCAGTGGCGCGCCTCGAAGAACATGAACACCACCTCTTGAATCCATTGTTAGCCCTGCTGGCCGGCCGGCAGCTAGTGGCAGTTTGTTTTAGGTCGGACGAGTTAGTCCGGATTCCATGGACAAACACATGCATGTTTGCATTGTTAAATTGACTGCGTTTCGTCTTCTTGGTCAATTTAGCTATTCCTTCTATTCGTCACTTCCATCAATTTAGTTCACATGCATGCATGCATGCATGGTGAGACCGTGAGAGTGAGAGCTCGCTCTTTGCGTTGTGACCAGCCGGCCGGTCATTAGTCATAACTAATTAAAGATAAATCGAGCGAGTCCATCGAAGCACGAAGCCATTGATTGGTCCAAGAGCTCCACAAGAATAATATCATCAACCAACGAGTATACGTTAATGTCATTGTCAGGTTATTTTGGCCTTTGGATACATCACGATCAACTTCCGCATCAAGCAAATACAAGGAGAAATGTTGAATACATATGTGGGAAAAGCTAACCAACACTTGAGTGGTGTTTCTAAAGGCAGCTCCAACGTGTGAGCAAAGGAGGTGCTAGGGAGGAGGGAGAAAAAGATTCCCCAGTGCAACACACTGGAGTGCAGGTGCTAGCACTTTCAAGCACCTATGGCTTAGTTGGGCACCTGGTGCTTTGAATGAAATAATGAGTGTGTCAGAATGGCACACAGTTGGCAGCGCACGACCGGTGGAAAATGCTCCACGGGAGAGTAGATGAGCTATATTTAACTAAGCTGTGGGTTCACTTTAGACCAAAACATGGTGATCTCTGAGGTGGCAAAAAGTTTATGTCTGGACTCCAAATTAGGTGATCCAGGTGTCTATTTTGATCGATCATCTCGGAGAGCTCTTCAACATTGTCCTGTCGCATATGTGATTTGAGTAAGTTTTGAACCATGTACAAGTATCCTTTTGTCGACATGTCTGGAATGAACCTTTATTTGTATGACCTCAACTTAAGCTTCTCCGTGCTTACAAATGGCGAGGTGCCCACTATTTATTGGCCAAGGGAGTGAGGGGGTAACTACCACCAAAGGGCGAGGCGGTTGGCCACAAAGTAGGGTCGGTCGGCCTTCCGATCCATCGAACTTGAATTGAAGCGCATGAATCCTTTTCTTGCAACGTTGCGTAGAGTAACTGCCATGTTGATTTTGCTTGACCGGCCGAAAAGTTAGGCTGACCGGCCTAGGTGAAGCCGGACGGCCTAAGACTTCGTCCCCAGGCATTGGATCAACCACCATTGTGTGATGGACGGTGTGACTTAGCTCTTCTAAGGCGGTGTCTAGTCGGTTTCCCGTTATCCACACCGAAGGTGAGCCCTTTAATCCATGTGACAAGCTCATCCATCCTCCACTTCCATCCAGTGGTTGGCATTAATCCATGTGACAAGCTCATCCATCCTTCCACTTCCAGAATAGGGTTGGTGATCTTCGAGGTGGTAAAAAGTTTTTGTCTGGACTCCAAATTAGGTGATCCAGGTGTCTATTTCGATCATCTCGGAGAGCTCTTCAACATTGTGCTGTCGAATATGTGATTTGAGTAACTTTTGCACCATGTACAAGTGTCCCTTTTGTCGACATGTCAGGAATAAACCTTCATTTGTATGGCCTCAACTTATGCTTCACCAATAATGGTATTTGTGCACCATATTACCTATATTCCTTGGAAAACATGTTGGGACATTAAACTCATGGAACTCATTAGTTTAAATAAAATATATGAATGCAACACTTTAAGTTCCCTAAGGGCAGTGGCAATGCAGACTCTATCGTAGAGTCTAAAACCATTAATTGTGCTGTCATGTAGGTAAAATGCTGATGTGGCATGCCATTTATTAAAGAGAGAAGGGAGAAAATGAAGAAACCAAGTCTAACTAAGAAACCAAGTCTTCACGCAAACCAAAACCGTCTGTGAGAGAGACAAGTGAGCCATAGAGTATAGAAACCAAGTCTTGCATTGTAGAAGATAATTTCTTGACACGATATCCTAGACTATAGAAACTATGATAGTTTCTAGCATTGGGACTGCCCTAACTATCTTGCAAAGGTTGACGGGTAGAAATGACAAATAACGGCCATCAACATGTCAAATGGTGAGCACACTTTTGCAGTATTGGTTATCGTGCACAAGTTGTACTCCCTCCGTATCGCTAATACTGGACGTTCTAGCGATTCCTTCAGTTGCGCAAAGGAAGACGCGGCCTCCCCACCAGCGCACCTTTGGACGTCCCTGCCCCTCCTTAATTGTCGTCCGCGCCGCGCCTCGTTTCCCGTTCGTGCCGCCGGCCGCGTTCTCGACTCCTCGTTTCCCGTCTGTGCTGGCCTCTTAATCGTTCGAGCGCTGCGATTCCAGTTCGCATCTACTAGTAGCTGCGCCGCCGGCCGCGTTCTCGACTCCTCGTTTCCCGTCCAGATGAGTCGTCGCTAGATGAGTCGGAGGAGCTGCTCGCCCCGTTGTCGCTGGACGACTCAGAGGAGGTGCCGGCGACCCTAGACTCCGAGCTCGTTGCTCCGACATCCATGGACTTCGACCTCGCCGTGCCGGCGTCGCTGGATTTCGAGGTAATCGTGCCGGTGTTGCAGGAGTCAGAGCTCATCGCACCGGCATTGCTGGACTCCGAGGTCGTCGTGCCGGCGTCGCAGGACTCCGAGCTCATCGCGCCGGCGTCGCAGGACGTGGAGACGATGTTGCCGGCGGACTCCTTGGCACCGGGCGCATTTCTATGTCGTCGGTGCCATCTCATTCACGAAGACCGTGAATCATGGGACCGTGTTCACTCGCGTTCGAGGCCGTGCTTGCATTGTGGCCTCGTCCACCTGGACTACTGGACACGGTCCAACGTACGCAGCAGCGCCCAGCTTGACTGTGCCACGGCCATGGCTCTCAAGCGCGAGATGGATGAAGAGGTGAAGATTGGAGCAAGATGGAAGAAGGAGAAGAGGAGGAAGATGGAGGAACGACGAGCGAAAAAAATGCGCTCCTAAACGATCGAAACAGCGGCGAGCGAAAAAAAGGGGCGCCCAAACGAAAGTTACGTGCAAAATCACCAAAAAAACGCGCCAGAAGCGATCTACAGTCCCATGCAAAATCGAAAAAAATTGGCCCCGCATGGAGAATGGGGGTTCGAACCCCAGACCCTGGCAACGAAACAACATAGGCTAACCAGTTGAGACATAGGAGGGTTTGTGCCTACCATGCACCCGCAGAAGTATTTAATGAGGGCAAAGATGGAAAACTCTACCAAACTTAAACTCCTTGGTATGCTAACTCTTGTCTTAAACGTCTTGTATTAGCGATACGGAGGGAGTACATATATATATGGTGATATGACTTTCTTGTCTCCCTTCTTTAATATTAGGCCATGTCATTGAAACATTACATGGTATTTATTTAATGTCTATGATCCGGACCACTGGGATTAGTCGTACGTAGCTATTTTTTTTTGTTTGTCACTTCCAATAATTTAGCTCACATGAATGCATGGGTGGTGAGAGTGAGAGCTTACTCTGTGCGTTGTGACCAGCCGGCTGGTCATTAGTCATAACTAATTAGAGATCGAAGGAGCGAGTCCATCGAAGCACACGAAGCCAGTGATTGGCCCAAGCGCTCCACAGGAACAGCTTGCCACCTCCATATAATGCACCTCCATCCATAAGATCAGACGCACGCCGTGCTTCTTCACATCCATTCCAGAAGCAGCAGAAGTAGAATTAGCTAGACAATCCAATCGACCGAGAGAGGAGGAGAGGAGAGCCTGATGTCGGCCATGGATAATGCGCTGTTTTATGCAGACATGGTGACGACCATAGACCCGTACGGAGGGGAGCTGACGATAGGCACTGGTCCCGTGGATCCGCAACAAATGAGCTTCATGTACCTGCTGAAGCTGATCCGCACGGACAAAGGGATGCACATCGACATCCTGGCCACCGTCAGCGCTGTGCTGCTGGGCTTCCTGGCGCTGCTGGGCTCCCGGCGCCGCCGCGGCGGCAGCAAGGCTTTCCTCATCCCGCTCTGGGTGGCCTACACCGTCTCCTACACCATCGTCTCCTACACCATCGGCCTGGTGCAGTCGTTTGACCGGCCCAACCCGCCCGACAGCCAGATGCTCTGGGGTCCTCCTCGGGCAGCGCCGACACCATCTCGGCCTTCAGCCGCCATGACGTGGAGCAGTGCAAGGGCATGCAGGCACAGCACACCGTTCAGACGCTGCTCGTCCTCTGGCTGCTCTTCACCCGGAGGAGCAGCGACTTCTCCTACGGGAGGTGGATCATCACGCTCTTCTTCCTCCTCTGCTGGGTGTACAGCATCTTCAAGATGGCCCAGAGGATCAAGGCGCTGCGCATGGAGCTCCGACCACGGCCTCGTGCGCAGCGCCAAGGTGGTGGCCGACTACATGCAAGCCGCCGTCGTGGTCAGGAGCGACGACGGCCATGGCGACGACACCAGCAGCAGCAGCAGGAGGGAGAGGGACATGATGACCGGCTGCAAGTACCTGGTGCTCGGGGAGGACGAGGATGCCAGCCCGCCTTCCGTGCCGCACTACCTGACACGTGTCCCGGTGGTCGACCATGGCAAGGTCGTCACCATCGACATGATCTGGAAGCACGACGGCGACCTCCTCGGCTCCGACGACGACAAGGGGGCGCGTGCCCTCAAGGACACGTGCCTCTCCTTCGCACTGTTCAAGCTGCTCAAGAGGCGCTTCTGCGGGCTCGAGATCGCCGAGGCAGGCGACCCCAGGACAAAGGACTTCGTCATCAACGGCCTCCTCGCCGGCGGCTACGAGCGCGCCTTCCGGGTGGTGGAGGTGGAGCTGTCGTTCCTGTACGACTTCTTCTACACCAAGTACCCAGCGCTGTTCCCGGCCAGCAGGGTGCTCGCCGTGGTCCGCTTCTTCTACCTCCTCGGCTTCCTCAAGATGCTCCGGGATTTCGCCCAGAACGCCGTCTGGGGTGCAAAGCGTCCCGCCGACGTGTCCAACTACTACATGTTCACCAACTTCAACGACCTCCTCTTTGTGGCCATGATCATGGCCATAGACATCATGCAGCAGCTGGCCACGGGCTACTCCAACTGGGCGGTCGTGCACTTCGTGTGCGAGTACGTGAGGAACACTACCAGCTGCTGCAAGCCGTCGCCGAGCCGGTGCTTGTAACACCCCTGGTGTTAATTAACACTAAAATGGTGATTAAGTTAAGCTAAGTATAATTCAAAAGTCGAATTAAAGAAAATGAGGAAAAGTTATCCAAATTGAGTCAAAAACCATTTAAATGGAGCAATAAAGAAAATTTGAAAAACTTTCTAAAAACATGAAAAAGTGCAAATGGGAAAGTTGGAGTATAAGTTAAACCAAGAAACTTCCCTTTTCAAACCATAGCCTAAAAATGCTTGGAAGCATCTCAAAATTCAAACCCTAATCTTGGAATTTGAATTTTCCAATTCAAATTCAAGGCTGAAATGGAATCTCAGTCAAATATCAAGATTTTACCACTGAACATCAAAATATCCAAAAAGCAAAGTTGTACATCTTCACATTCCTGAATTTTCCCTCCATTGGCACTTTGGCCAATTTTTCCATCTAGCCCCTCGAATTTCTAAAATTCAGTTCAAAACAGGGTTTTCTCCCCTTTTGAATCACGGCCAAATTTTCATCTTTTTCTCATCATCTCCAGTGCAGGGACGTGTCTCATGAAATTCTAAACAACTTTCATGTTGGAAGATTTCCGAGCCATGTTCAAATTTTTGGAGTTTGAGCCATGCCAACCAAGTTGACCTTGCACCGGCAGAGGCGCGCTCACGGGGCGCTCACGCCGCGCTCGCGCGTGCCCGCGCTCGCCGCCGGCAGCGCTCTGCCGCCGGCCGTCCTCGACTGAGCCCGCCAATGGCACGGCTGTGTGTCCCCGATCATGGAGCACGCGTCTGGCCAGGTCGCGTGGCCAATGACGCACTGTAGCGCTGACCCGAGCCGCGCTCCCGAGCTGTCGCCGCGCCGCCGCCGTGAACCGCCGGGTAAAGCCGCCGCCGCCGTTGCCCACTGGTCCGCCGTGCGACTTTCGCGACCACGCGCGTCTTGTTTTCATTCCTCCCTTCCTTTTCTCCTCGCCCACGCGCGCCTGCCGTCTGCCGTCCTCGCCTGCGCCGCGCTGACGCCGCGCAAGGCGCCAAACGGCCGCGACAAGCCGCTGTCGCCGCGAGCTGTTGCCGCGCTGCCCCAGCCCCCATCCAGTGCTGCTCGAGCACCATTCCCTTCCCCTCTTCCTCCTACTTAAAGTCCCAAACAGTTCCCCCTCTCTTCCGTGCCGAAGTCGCTCGCCGGAGTTCGCAGAGCCGCCGCCGAGCTCGCTCACGTGGCCGGCCTTCTCCGCTGCTCCTCCGGCCAAACCAAGGCGCGCACTAGCTTCCCCATCACCCACCGTCACTCCTCGACCAAGCCTCGACCCGTTTCCGCCACCGCAGCCGCCGGCGCAGCTCGCCGGAGAAGCTCGAGCTTCCGCCGCCGGCCGCGCACGTGGACAGCACGCTCCGCTCCTCCTCCGGCTAAACCGAAGGCACCTATAGCTTCGCCGTGACGCGCTGGTGCTCATCGACCCCTTCCCCGACCCTCTCCGACCCCGACGCCGCCGGTCACCGCTCGCCGGAGTTCGCCGAGCCGCCACCGCCGTCGCCGACCACGTTCCCGGCCATCCCCGTCGTCGCCTTCTAGCTCCAAGGAACCGCGGTGAGCTCCTCTGCGCGATGCGCCACTCACCGAGGCCGGAGACCCCGTCTAGCCGCCGGCGTACGAACGCCGACGAGCTCGGGGACTCACTTGTGTCTTCTTCCTTTTTCTAGGGGGCCGACTGTAAGATTCCAGGGACCCTTTTGTGAGGATTCAAATCTTCTAGGGTTCACGGCATAAATAGATTCTATCCCTTGAGCACTATTCACTGCAATCTTCAAAAATTCGTAGAAAATCGTAGAAAAATCAGAAAAATGCCAAACAAATTTTGTAGTGACCAGTGAATCTAGAAGTCAAACTTCTTCCATTGCACCTCACTCAGTTGAGGCTTAGTTTACAGTTTAAAAATTTACAAAGTTTGAGCACCTTTCTTCATAGCTTGAAATCCACTCATGCACTAGAGCTGAGCTTTGGATATGTTGGACTCATGGGTGACATAGGATCTCTGCCCAAGTGGTGCACAAAAATTTCCAGTGGATTTAGAGTTATGAATTTCCAAACTTATACCTCGCTGTTTTGGCAAAATAAATCACAGAAAATAATTCACTTAGTGAAAAATCACCTCCTGCACACAGAAACTTAATCAAGACATTAGAAACCTTAGAAAAATAAAAATGGTAATTTTTGGACACTGAAAAATGGTTAGATGATTTTTGGAAGTTTAAACATGGTGAAATTCCACAAAAATAACCATAAATAAATACCACATGTAAACTTGCAGAGAGGTCACTCTTGGTAACCTAAGTCACTGTGCCAAGTGGTGTGTACAGAAACCTTATCGTTATTTTTGTAGGAATTTAGTTTGTTTTTAGGCAAAAAGATAAGAACATTTTTAATAAATTATAGAAAAATCACCTTGAGCCAAGTTTTGGGCTAGGCTCCTGCCTTGGCATGAGCAAGCCTCTGGCCAAATGGCACCTGAAAATAATATTCCTAAGTTCACCTTTTAAATAATAGAAAAAGGACTTAATTGGTGGAAAAGAGAAGAAAAAGAAAAAGAATAGAGAAAAACCTAAATCTCATAAATCAAACCCAAGTTTCCAAATGAAAAGGGTATATTCACTTATAATTAATGTTTATCCTTTCTAATTCATTAACCAAGGTTTAAGCAAACCCTAACTATATTAAATCTCGATATTTAAACATTTCATGCATCTCGTGTAGATTCGGGTCTCGCCGACGGAGTCTATGAGCTAGTCCCCGCTGCCGAGGAGATTGCCCAGGAGTCCTAGGTGAACGTGGTGCACGTGGATCCGAGCCCCGAGCAGGAGTACCGCTTCGAGCCGGAAGGCAAGCCCCGGAGCATAACCTAACTTTACTTACGCGATTTATTTGATTATATGTTTGTGCATTTAAGTTTCACGGAGTTGAATGAAACCCTAGATTGCATGATCATAGTTTCCTTTGATTGAACACTAGTATGTAGGTTCGATAGTCGCTATGCTTAAGACCGTTAGAAGTCGAGTGTTTCCGACACCCGCGAGATATAGGAGTTGTATGTCTACTCATATCAGAAACACTAGAGATGATGGACGGATGATTGTAGATACCCGTCTATCGATGGTTTAATTGGAAACATGTGGTACGTTTGTGTCAAGCTTTTGAACGTACCACACATATGCACGGACTATGGGACCGGTAAGTCCCGGTATCCGATTGATGCGAGCAGGTCCGACAGCTCTCTGTCTTGGAAACGTTATCCCATGGGCACATGAGGGTAGTTGCGTGAGTCCCAGTAGTGGTAAACCTTTACCCTGAGGCTTTGGGACTCGGGAGCCACTCGCAGAGAGAGGAGAAAGGATTGGGATGTGTTGGCATTTCCAACCATTCCGTGTGTGTGGGTTTTCCCTGGCCAGGTAGTAAATTCGGTTCGAACTGTCCGCTTCTCGCGGTTAATGAGACTGCTTGACCGATGTCTGACATATTATGAAGTGAATTTGGAAGGATGAAATCTTTGTATGGAATAATTGTATTGCAAAACTTGGTTGTCTAGCTAGGTTCACCTAGAATGGATAGGTTAAAGGAATTAAAATCAAGATGGATAAACTAGATATCAGCTTAGTCGCTTTTGGCAAAAGAACCCCACTAGCCAAACAGCCTCTCATTTTAGGAGTCGGTGATGTAGTGATCACCAGTCGGGTAAGTCTTGTTGAGTATAACTAGTATACTCAGCCTTGCTTGTGGCTAAATTTTCAGGACCGTCCCCTCAGGAGGTAGCTGCCTCTATGGCTTGGGCCTCCCAGCTTCCTCCTGGTTACAACATCGAGTGGGAGCCGACCTCTTCCGAGGATCGTGAGGAGTAGCGTCACGGTTGACTTCATCGTGACGATACTACGGATCGTCGCTAGTATCTCGTTTACTTTCCGCTGCATGAACTCGAACTAATTTATTTATCATCTCAATTTGGTTGTAATAACTCTGAGACTTGTTGTAATTCGAATTGTGGAATGATGTGATCCTTGGAACTCACCTTCGAGTGAGAGTATGAACGGACGATCTTCAGTTGCAGTTAGTCGAGCTTGACTCGACGGTCGTACCCGCATTTGGGAACATTTTTTGTATTAACACCAACGGAAGGTGAAATATACTTAAGTGGGCCCATTTCTCGAGTAAGATCTACAGTGCTTCAACGTATCCGGCAGGCACTCATCAAATGGGTGGCCGCTCGCCGAGCTCAGAAGAAGCTCAGCCACTGGGACCACATGCTCGGCCAGTACTCGCTTCTCAGATCCTTCGAAGCCGCGAGCCGGACGTCCGGCTCGGGGACGAGGTCAAGGAGGCGGTCCTCCGTTCCCTCAAGGATAGCCATGGCCGTCTTACCAACGGCTGGTCATCCGTCCGTCGCACCGCCAAGGAAAGGGACGGCGATCTGCTCTGGGCGTGCAGGCTCCTGACGCACACGCACACGGTGCTCGTGTGGCACATCGCCACAACCTTTTGCGACGTCGTCGAGGACGACGACCCTACCAGCTCCGACGACGACCGCCTCATCGCGACCAGCCTGTCCGGCTACTGTGCCTACCTGCTCGCTTTCATCCCGGAGATGCTACCCGACCACAGCTACGCGGCCAAGCAGATCCTGGACGCCGTCGTGCTGGAGGCTCGGCACCATCTCGGCCGCGCCAAGGACATGCCGGAGAGATGCAAGGAGATGTTACGGCTCGGACTCGGAGCGGCGGCCGGAGGCGCCAGAGTCGAAGATCCTGCAGCTCGGAGCCAGGCTGGGGAGCCTCCTCGTGGCCGTCGACAAGGCGCGGCGCTGGAAGCTTCTCGCCGAGTTCTGGGCCGAGCTCGTCCTCTTCCTCTCGCCGTCCGACAATGCGGACGTCCACGCCGAGAACCTCGCTCGTGGGGGACAGTTCATGACGCACCTCTGGGCGCTGCTCACGCACGCGGGCATTCTTGAGCGTGACGACATCCCAGCACCCGTTGTTTGAAGTTTCAACTTATGAGGACACATATCGTCAGGTCGGCACCGTTCTCGTTTAGCTACTGCCTCAGTTTCAAATTAGTGGTGTTGTTCTAGGACCTTCCCCTTTGCTTTAAGCCACATTACTTGTGTGTTGTTGTTCCGGAGCTAAAGGTTTTTTTTTTCCTTGTGTACCCTATGTTTCATGTCGTTTTTGTCATAATATATAGGGAAAAGTCTATTTTTCACCCTCCAACTATTATAAAAGTCTTATTTTCAATCCACAACTACGAAACTGGACAGTAAACACCCTCCAACTATCCAAACCATGCAAAATTGGCCCTTGGGTGGTTTTGAAGGTGGTTTTGTATTTTCCAAAAAATTAAAAAATAATGTTGCATTAAAAAATTCATAAATAATTTATTTTGAACTAGAAAAATTACAATCTGGTGCAAATGTTTTTCTAAAAATGTGGCCTACATGTTGGTGCACCATTAGAAGTTATTTGCATACTATTTATTTTTATTCTAATTATTTTTTAAAAAATAATAAGACACCAATAATATAAATATATAATACCTAAATAATATTAAATGATGTGTCAATAGGTTGGTTACATTTTGAGAGAACTTTTGATACCGATTTCATATTTTTTGGGTCCAAAATGAATTAGTTATGGTTTTTTAAAGTTTAAATAATATTTCTGCTATTTTTAGAAAATCCAAAACCACCCTCAAAACCACCCAAAGGGCCAATTTTGCATGGTTTGGATAGTTGGAGGGCCTTTAGTATCTGGTTTTGTAGTTTGAGGTTGAAAATCAGACTTTTATAACAATTGAAGGGTGAAAAATAGACTTTTATATTTCCTTTCAAAAAAGTGTATTTTCATCCTTTAAATATCTTAAAAGTGTAACTTTATTTCATCCCTTATATATGCTTGAATTGGTGCACATCAACCCCTTCGCCTCATCTATGCTTAATAAGTGTTTGACGTGATCTCACAGCGACTCAAACCACTCAATCGGCTGCCTATCTAATCAACATGCATAGTTACTAGTCCAGAGCAAATTGGAGGGGACTACTAGTTTCAATGGGGTTTCATGTAGAGTTTTATGGGCACTAGTTTTCATGGCACGCCACTAATTTTGCTGTTTTGGTCAATTATTTATGAGAGAGTAGGAGTTTTATCATATGTGATGAGTTTCATCCGCATGAAACTTTTGTGGCACATTTACCTAATTCATAGTCTATACACTAAGACTGACCTCAAACCATGTCTAGGATTGATGATTGATGCACTCCAATAGTACTATAGATGAAGATAGGCATATAACCTAGTTGACTCACCAGGTAATCGGGATCCCAATGTGGTGTCTATTTGTTAAAAGGATAGGTGTAACAGTAAATAATAGGGTCTCGATTTTTAAGTGTGATATAATCTAGTAGTGTATTTATACAGCTTTGGGGGGCTATTTCTAAATCCTTCTCAGCCGGTGGCCCGGCTCTATTATTATCCGCGGTAGCGTTGGTTGACTTATTGATAAAAAAAAAGTAAAGCCTGTTATTGATGGACCCAACGCAGAGTAAAATATATATTATCTTTCATGACTCGAAGCCTCAAATAAAGAAGTTGATTACACGAAACGAGAAAGAGAGAGAGACTCGTAACAAGTTCACGGACTGTACTGCTTCACTGTACGTTATGAACGCACACTTGTTAAATCCCTTGAGGCCTTGACCGTGAGCAAACTGGGCCCTGGGCGGGGTGTTTACTTCCGCATATTTGTTCAACTTTACTGTACTATATTCTCCGTAGAAAACGTATTTTATGAGAGAGGATGAATAGAAAAGTTGAATGTAACATTGAATATGCGCAGCGCTAGCGCTAGCGCTGTTGGCAGGCAGCTTTGCTCGCCTATTGTTGTTTCCACGATTCAGCCGACGACAAAGTCGACATGCAGCGATTGAGGTCAGCAGTAGGAGCATCTATCATGTCATATTTAGTCCCTTACCAAAATTTATCTTGGGGGTTAAGTTCAACCTGTGCTCTCGCACAGGATAATTAAAATTAATATAAAAATAGAACTTATAGCTAACAATGATAATTATTTTTTTCTCACCAAAAATATTTATTATTTACCTAGCTCTCACGAACAATACTTTAAACATACATATTTTTCATTATCTATTATCTAGTTGTAATAGATTTAGTTAGTAACATTTTTTTTCATTTTACAACACACATCCATATATATTTGATAGGGAAAAGTCCGATTTACACCCTCCAACTATAACAAAAGTCGGATTTTCAAACCGCAACTATAAAACCAGACACAAATGACCATCTAACTATCCAAACCGTCCAAATTTAGCCTATTGAGTGGTTTCAAAGGTGGTTTTCTATTTTATGCAAAAATGAAATAATTTTTTGAATTAAAAATTCATAACTATTTCATTTAAATAAAAAATATGAAACCAGTGTCAAAAGATTTATAGAAATGCAACCTACCTATCGATACACCATGTAAAGTATTTTGGTATTATTTTGTTGATGTTGCCAGAAGGGCGGCCCTGGTGCAGTGGTAGTGCCTTACCGTCTGTAACCGGAAGGTCCAAGGTTCGAGCCCCAGCCTCTGCACTTTGTGCAGGTAAGGCTGTGCGCATACATCCCTTCCCCAGACCCCGCGCAGTGCGGGAGCCTACGGCACTGGGTACGCCCTTTTTTTTTGTTGATGTTGCCAGTGTTTTATTATTTCTTTATATAAATAAATAAACTTCAAATGGTGCACCAACATATAGTTTGTATTTTTTAGAAAATAGTTGGCACAAGTTTCATATCTTTTAGAAATTAGTTATGAAATTTTTAGATTAAATTATTTTTTTAAATAATTTTTCAAAATAGAAAACCGCGTTTGAAACCGTTCAAGGGGTAAATTTGCATGATTTTGATAGATGACCTTTTATGTCTGATTTTGTAGTTGCGCGTTGAAAAATCGAACTTTTGCTATAGTTGGAGGTTGAAAACCGGACTTTTTCCTATTTGATATGCATTTAATTAAATCCTTTGTTTCAGTCATATTAATACATGAACATTAGGGGTTACTTTAGATTATTTTTTATAACGACATAGGTGTGTAATTTACATCAACATTAGTGTTGACACCGGATTTCAAATAGTGTCAACAATTAGAGAGTTACTTTAAATTATTTTTTTATAATGGTAGAGTGGGTAATTTAGATACATATCTAGGGATTACTTTAGTCCATTTCCATAATGGCAGATGTGAGTAATTTATTAGAAAAGATAACAAATTCTATGGTTATTACGATTAGAGTTGTTGGATTAATGGCCGGATGTTTTTTTATTTTTGTGAAGATTTCTAGGATTTCTCTATTTTTTTTTAATGCCCAGGATCCTACGTGGCTTGACGTGGAGCCTTCAAAAGGAAACCTCCAATTAGTAATAGTAAGGTTGTATCGCATTATTATTTCAGCTTGAAGTAGCTTCATTTTCAGCACGCCCAAAAGATCAAATCAATCCTGGATGAAGAGTGAATTTAACCCCCAAGTCTGCAACACAATGCCTTTGCATATATTACAAATAGAAAATGAATGCTTGAATCAAAAGGAAATTACAATGATTGAAACACAACAAGCAATTGCCAATAAGTTACATGTCGACCGTAAGTATACGGTTACCTATAAAATAATCCATTTTTTGCATGGAAGCTTGAGCCCCAGCTGCTAATCGATGATCATGGCATCATGCCGTTGGACGACTCGTCTCCGAAGACAGCAGGCATGGGATCACGGGGACCAATGGTGGGATCGACATCGCCTGGATGGTGGGTGTCCTGCCAATCGTTATCGTTGCCTTGCCCCGGCTGGCTTAATTTCATCTGCCCAACGAGAGCCTGCTGCGCTGGCCCCAGCTCCCACCCACGGCGGCTGCCGTCCGCCGCTGCAGCATCGTGCGGCGGCAACGGCCTCGCCGCGAGGATCATCACGCTGCTGCACTGCATAGTCATCAGCAGCACGGCCACCACCGCAACCCTCGCCGTCGTCGACGCCATATTATACATATATAATGGCTACGGCTGGCTTAATTTGTTTGTATATATATGTGTATCGGTGTAGTACGTGGAACAACACTCGTTGATCTTGATCGAGTGATGAACTATGTCGGCAGCTGGTTTCTCTGTTGGAACTTGGAAGCCACGTATAGTAGCTAGCTGGAACTGGTGTGTCTGTTGGGACTTGGGAGCGAGAGGGTTAGTGTCCAGTCCTTTTTATAGTTTTCCATCCCGTATGCATGCATGGAGCATGCATGACCTGATCAACTGCATGCCGACAGCAAAACATCGCGTACGAATCGAAGGACCTGGCCCTGGCGATCGTGTTTGTCACTTTTTTAGCTTGGTTGCAATCGTTCTCACCTCGCGTATGTCGTGTCGAGTACATGCCAGCCCGGCCGGGTCGATCGATCGACGCGGTTTTCTGGGCGCGGTCCAAATTCCCCAGTTGGATCAGTAGTAGTAGGCTCCAAATAAAGACTTTTGTTTCTGAAAGGTTAATAAAGGCTGTGTTCAACAAATCGATGCACATGCATATCCAAGGCTACTCGGGTCTCGGGAGAACGGGCACTGAGATTCGAGGTAGCGGGTTCATACTTGAGCGATGATGCATGATGAACTAGTCATACTCCTGGCTACGAAATTAAAACATTTGTATAAGGAAAAAAAAAGTCACTTGAGCTAGTCGTGTAGGTTCTCTCCGCGGCTCGTTCGATGGCGGGTGGTGGTGGTGTGCGTACCCTTCCAGCAGTGGTAGTGGGCTGGTCGGAGGAGCATCGCCGACGGACGGCGATAGTGGCCACCTTTTCAGTGGGGCAACGCGCCGTCGCGCGGCACGCAGGGCACGAGGCTTTGGTTGGGTTGGTTGGTAGTGATCGCTCCACAAGTTGTGGGCTGCAATGGCGACGTTTGATCACGAACGAGACGGGCTGCAGTGCTACTGGGCCGCACGGGGGAGCTGGGCCTCCCTATTGATGGGCCTATGCTGGCTCGCAAAAAAAATGATGGGCCTATACTGACCGTTTCGTTACCTTTTGCTTCATCCATCGACCACCGAAAATCTTTGAAGGCCCTGTTACACATTGCTACGCGGTTTTCAGCGCGATCCATTTGAATTCAAGTAACTGAGTTTGAAGCTAATAGCGTCGTAAAAGTGACTTCGTTCTAATCCGATCCTATGAACCAACAAGTGCCTGCATGCGTGCCAACACATGAATTTGTTCGTTCCCTCGATGGCCAGGCGGTGAGTCCTTCGTCCATCGATCATCATTGCCCTCCGAAATAGTTCAGTTACCTCTATGTAGCACATAGATTGGAGGCATGTACTACTACGTACGTACATATACTGATCGAACTGTAGAATTCGTATATTCGTATGTACGCGCGTGACTTCTTGCTTTGGACTGTGACTTCTCGGACTTGGTCGATCTCTCTGCTAACGGTTTGACCTACCTAGCTGGAACCATGCGAACACACATGACATGTTGTCATGCTTCCGTCCGTCCGTCGTATACCATTTGTTGGGCAGTCCACAGTCTTGTCCGGCCGGTCCTGTTCAACTAGCCCGGCCGGTGCCCTTGCCCTGTAGAACGGTTTTATCGGGCGGGTCTGCCGGTCTGCAATGCAAGCCGATACGTTCTGACTTTTTTTTTCCCCTGATGCCGATCGATCTTCCCTGAAAGTGGCGGCGCGGGCCTACTACTACACTGCACTTGTCTCTTTTGTTCATTTGATAGCGACTGCCCACGAATATGTTCGTTAAAGTTGGCCGCGGGCGGTTGCTCAACCGGCCGGCGCCCGGCGGAACTCCAGCTAGCAGTTCCGGAATTCGATCGTATGCGGACCGTGCGATGGATTCCGTCCGTCTCCTTCCCATGTCAAGCGCAGAGAACTGCATCTTTTCCCCATATGGAAATGGTCCATGGCTCCATGCAAGCATGATCGATGGTCAATGGATTTTTCTTTCTTTCTTTTGTACAATCAGAGAGTCGCCGGAGCGTGGATCATGCATCTCGATACGGACATGCAACCCAGATGGATCATCAGAACACAGCACAAATAGAGTTTCTTTTTTTGCAAAGGCGGGAGGAATAAAAAAAACTCCTTACAAGAGTTTGGGCGTGCCATGCCATGACCACTTAGGCTAGTCTCAATGGTTGTTTAATGGAGAATTTCTTGAGCATTAATTTTCATACCACATCACCAAGTTTGCTAATTTGACAAGGTATTTATGAGAAGAGACAAGGGCGAGTTTCATCATATATGGGAGGAGTTTCATCCCACAAAACTCCTATGAAACTCATATGCAATAGTTACCTAGTTCTCAATTTAAATAATTGTGCGATGAAACCACCTACTGAGACTGTCATTACAAGTTAAAACATATCACAGAAGTGTAATTGAACAGTCATCACTCTTTATATAGCCAATTCTTTGCAGTGGAAACAATTCTCAAATAAACTATATTTAATGTAACTAATCAAATAACACCGTAAATCTCTACATCATTGAGCAAGCACGCGCCCGCATGTACAATATGGAGGTGAATGAACGAATCTACAATACAAGCTAAGTGCGAGTTGCACCTTTATTTATCAATTCTAAAACACCTGTAATTTTCATCACCTAACACTATTGATCTAAACACTTCTGATTGCGAGTCCACCTATGTAAGTGACGGGACTTCGTCTAATTTATTGTCGAATTGCACGGATGCACTAATACTGAAACCAAATCTACGCTACGAACGTCTTCCAAGGAAAATCCATTTCTCTGCATGAAGGCTAGGCTAGCTACTTCTTCGGTGCGGGTGGTGGGCAGCTTCCTTCCTTGGGGTGGGGACCCTGATTGGCGCAGCCGTTGGGTTGCCCCGGCTGTGCGCTGGTCTTGTCCAGCGCCGGCAGAATCAACGCCCCCGCATCGCGCCGGAGCTGCCACCCGCCGTCCTCCCCTGCTGCCGCAACCAACGGCAATGGCCTCGCCGCGAGGATCATCATCACGTTGCAGCACTGCATCAGCAGCAGCACGGCCACCACCCTCGCCGCCGTCGATGCCATGTCAGACAATGCAACCTAGTAGTCAGTAGTACAGTCACCCCCTTGGTGCGATGACGTGTACGTGCGTCTTTTCTTTTTATGCCAAGCAAAAGCAGCTAGCTAGTGGAGAGTTCGTACGTGGAATATTGCGTTGAAGGGGCTGGCTGGTTTGTTGGAGGGAAACATGCATGGTGGCTTTCCTTTAGTTCGTTAGCCATGTCCTGATCAACCGTCGAAAAACAAAGTATAAACTATGGACCGGGTCAGTTCTTCACGACTTCACCTGCTAGCTGGTAATATTCCTCGATCGATCAGACGATCAACCGGTGCTTGCCCATGCAGAACTGGCCAGTTCAGTTAATAATCTTCTGATCTTCTCACTATGCTGCCTTGTTGCTTGGGTCGTTCGTTCATTCGTGAATTCTCAGTCGATCTATGCTTACTTACCGTTGGACCGCGGACTGATTGATGATAGATCTATGCAAATTGAAATGCGGAGTTCAATTTGGGCCACACTAGGGGAGGGGTCCCTCCATCTTCCATGAGCGTCCTCTTAGATCAACATCGTTTGCCCATATTAAAGTTTTCCATAGAAATGAATGCAAGTATATTCTTCAAGGGACAGGCTAAATGGCTAGTCATGCCAAATTTTGGTTGACACTCACTTCGTGTGATTGCTTGGTGGGAACTGATCTCAAGTAAAGGACTTACACATGCACATACTCAGCTGATCAATTACACTATGGAATTTATGGAAGGAGCAATGTCGCCGGGTCTTCGACAACAAGGCACTCTCGCCTATTGATTTGGCAAGAGTCATCAAAGAAGAAATTGCAGCGGAGCAAATGGCGACAAGGCAGAATTGAGAATAGTTTCAATATGTTCTTTTTATTTCCTTAGTTTCTAGTTTTTTAGTCTTTTCCTTCTGTTGGCCTTCTGGCTGCTCTTGTACATTTGACTTGCTTCCTACTATAATGAATGGGAAGAGCACCTGCCGTAAATTGCTAAAAATATTTTTGGTTGACTAACACCAAAATAGCTCTCCAACAAAATAGCTATCCACCTCGTCAAGCTATCGGGTTCTCCAAAATGGCCCCCTCGCTAGCCAAAATTAGTGTGGAAAATTAAGAGTATGTTGAAGTGAGATGTTTAATATATAGTGCAATTTTATGGAGAGTCAGATAATTAGTTAAAAATAGTCTGTTGGAGATGCTCACTGGAGTTTGGGCATGCTATGTCATGGCCACTTACAAGTAGTACAAAACATGTCACAGAAGTGTATCTGAACAGTCGTCACTCTTCAGCCGATTCTTTGCATTAGAAACAATTGTTCAAATACACTCTTCAGCCAATTCTTTATATTGTAACGAATCAAATGAACACCGTAAATTTCTACATTATTGAGCAAGCACACGCCTAAGTGTACAGTTACAATATGGAGGTGAATGAAAACGAACTGAATGTACAGGAGAAGCTAATTAAGTGCGATCGAGTTGCACCTTTATTAATTAATTCTAAACCTGAACTGAATCTAAAGCACCTTACATTACCTATTGATCTAAACACTATTGCAAATCCACGTATATGTCAGTGACGGGACTGCTTTATTGTCGATTTAGTTTCACGAACGCACTAATAATCTACTACAAACATCTTCCAAGGAATCCATATTTCTCTCCATGGAAGCTAGCTAGCTCTTGCGAGGCACATGAACAAACGAGAGTACGAGACCCGCGAAAGGAAGCAGCAGCGATCGAGCTAGTGCTAGGCTAGCTCCTTCTTCGATGGTGGCGGCGGGCAGCTTCCCAAGTTGGGATGCTGGCCGCTCTGCGTGTTGCAGCCGTTGGGTTGGCCCGGTTCGCTCGACCCCCCGGCGGGGCTCTTGTCCAGCGCCGGCAGGATCAACGCCGCTCCGGCACCTTGCCCCAGCCGCCACCCGCCGCCCACTGCTGGGGGCAACGGCCTCGCCGCGAGGATCATCATCACGCTGCAGCACTGCATCAGCAGCACGGCCACCGCAGCAGCTCTCGCTGTTGTCGCTGCCATGTCAGTAGTCACCTCTTGGTGCGATCACGTGTACGTGCGTCGATTTTTTTTTTCTTTTTAAAGTGCCAAGGCCAAGCAACAGCAGCTAGCAGCTATGGAGAGTTCGGACGTTGGAATGCTTGAAGTGTCTGGCTGGTTTGTTGGAGGGAAACATGCATGGTGGCTTTCCTTTTATAGTTCGCTAGTCATGTTTAATCAACCGCCGAAAAATGTATAACTACGGACCGGGTCAGTTCTTCACCTGTTAGATGTTAGAACTATTCTTGAGAGACCGCTTGTTGCTTATAACTTTGTTGTCCGGTCAAGCCTAAGCACAGCTAGCTACGCGTTTTATAAATGTTGATCAGCACCGTACGGCCCGGTCCATTTTGAATTGAATTCAAATTCCGGAGCTTGAAATCGATGCAAGTGTCGTAATGGTCACTGACGACCGTATATGAAGATAACTTCCTCGGTTCGATCGATCAAACGGTCCCTTGCCCATATATGCAGAATCGGCCGGTTCAGTACTTCAGTTAATCCTTGCTGCCTTGTTGCCTGGGTTCGTTCGTTCATTCCTGAATTCTTAGTCGATCTATGCTTATTGGACGGGGACTGATTAATCGATCAATGCAAATTGGAATGCGGACTTATTTATCCGTTAACGACCATATATTGTAGCTTCCAAGAAAGTGGCAGCGTCTACGTTGGTTTTCTTCAAGTAGGAGTATTTTGGTGTATTTCGATCGCGTGTGGTATACTGGTCCGACCATGAAAGGGTAAAATAAAGCTAGGGACGGTCTCTGAATTTAGTCCCTAACTCACAAACTGTACTAATAGATCCAGAAAAACTTGTTCTTGTGTGACATCTAGATTCTCAAACACTAGACATGTTGTTAAATCCTTAAACTTCTCTCTAATGATGTAAACAAAATCCCTAAACTCTTAAAAAAATATTTTTAAGGATCTCACTCTGCTTATTTGTGCAACCACCTTGTGGTAGTAACCGAGAATAATAAATGAGGACATTATTGGAGCAAGATATGTGGATTGGAGAATTGGAGGAGAACGGTGACTAGTAGAGGCTCAGATTCAGTCACGCCCCATGAACTGTAAGCATAAACTCACAGCCAGCAGCTGCGACTTTGTTACGATTTTTGTCCAGAGCTTTAGGGTTTAGAGTGGGAAATAGTTTTGGTTAAAGGCGAGGGAGAAGAGATCCAGGGGAAAGACGTGATGATATGTGGAGAGCAATCCATCAAGAAACCAGAAGGTTATCCTGCCATTTGGACTAGTGATGACGATACCCATGATGAGTCAACAGTATAAAATGCATTTTGAGAACTTATAGTTCCGACACACAGGGAGTCTGAAATGCACCCAAGGGATAACTAACCCTATTTGGCCCGGTTCTGCCATCTGCAAATGCCACTCCTACAAATTAATGCCTACGGTTAACGGAGGCGGATATTTTTTTGTGTTCCTCTCCAAAAATTAAAATGCAGTGTCTTCTAAAATCTTATTTGTAGTAGTGTGTTGGGTCACAACCTCTCCTCTCGCGGTGTGTGTGTGTGTTTTTGTGAGCCCAGCTGGCCTAGTTTAGCTCAATGTTGGATACAAAAACAGTCCCCTCCCGACAGATGGGCCCCGCTCATCAGCAATAAAGCTAGGAGTGCGTTGTGCGATCAGCCGCACGAAAGGATGGGTCGGCACGACCCGTTGCTAGGCTGACCATCCTAGGTTAGATTAGGTAGATCGGAAGGTTAAGGCCCAAGTTAGTTAGCGGGTTTAGTAGGTTTAAGGACTTAGACCCCATAGGGCATAGGGGCGTATTATATTGAAACCAGATTCCTATGAAAACTATAGAAACTCTACCTGATGCTATAGGATCTCCTGTTGTGTCCTAGGAGTACATCGAGTCGGGAAAACTGTTTCTGGGGTAAACACATACCTTTGGTATTTGTTCTTGTCATTGGTTTTGTCGACGGAGTCTGCGCACGGCAACGATGGTCGGTGTAGTCCCTGTCATCAATGTCATGATGGTGGTGAAGTGGCGGCGCCGATGGAGCTTCCCGTCGCCTACAGTGCTCCCTCTCGATCGGGCTAGGGTTTGGAGGTGGGGAATGGTGGTTGCGGGTGAATCTCGTACTTTGAGCCACTGGCCCTGCCTCCTCTTTATTGCACTGTGCGATAGGGGCCCACCAGCCTTATTGGGCTGGGCATCCCCATTCAGGATTCGAGGTCAAGGGTCCAATGGGCCTTTGGGCCTATTGGTGCAGAGATCAACCTAACAATCTCCCACTTGATCTCATCTTTATACTTTAACTTTATGCTTCGAAGCAACACTTTTCAAAGTATTCGTTCCATCACAGATTAATGTGTAGAGCATGCCTCATCGTCACGGTCAATTACCGATAGAATCAATAGCTACAACACACCCCTTTATTTGGAAGAAATTCTATTTCTTTCGGGCCCTTTTAGTTGTCCAAAAATCATAGACTATACCTTCAACCCATGTCGACTATGTGTTCTCTTTACATACTGGGCGGTGACCCTTCAATAAGCGGATCCGCAAGCATTTGTCTGTTACTTATATGCTTAATGCATTTCAATATCTTTCCGGATTCTTTCCTTTACAACGTATAACTCTGTGTCAATGTATTTGGCATCACAATTGACTTTTCGTCATAGGAGCAAACAGTTTAAATGGTCATAGTTGTTATCAACCATTATCAACTCCGGGTACGAGTTTTCTTAAACTATATTGCCTGTCCCTCAACCTTGTATTATGCTAAGTCATATCTTTCATCACAGTGATGATAAATGTTTCATTCTTTGGAGCTTTTCCTCATATGATGATATCATCTAAGTCCCTAAGCTTTTAAAACATATTTTTAAAGCCCTCAAACTTGTTTTTTGACTAGATAAAAGCCCGTGCGTTGCTACGGGTATAATTTTTTAAAATATAAATATAATTATTCTAAAAATTAACCAAAATGTGAGATAGAGTAGGGGTAAGGGATATCATATATATGTTAAATATCTTGAACTTGGATTTTAGTGTAATTTTTTTTTTACTTCTAAGGGCACTCACAGTGTAGTCCAAAAGCGATGCTGAGTTTAGGAAAGAGAGGATTTCAGCAGCGTTAATGTAGCGACCAATAACATAATCTTATAATGTTAAGACATGTCGTGTTTATATTGTTCTTCCATATGACGGTAGAGCATAATGTTGTAACGTTAATATATGCCATGTTTATATTGTTCTTTCTGTATGACGGTATAGCGCTTCTCAACTGTTGATATATGTTTTTCACCAAGCCTCCCAACTGTTGATATATGTTTTCACTGAGTCGTCTCTTGGGATATATGTTTGTTAGCGTAGATATGTTATCAGGATCAAATCATTATTCATTTTGGATCTTCCTTAACTAATTATATATCATCTCGTCATCTTCTAGATTTTGCCCGTCACCCGCTGACCCGCCCACCACCAGCTCTACCTGACGCATCCCCTGCATCTTCCTCTAATCTTGCCCAGGCTGAGAGATGTACCATCTCTGCAAGCACGCCGGCAGCTGCACACAACCTGAGGGAGCGCGTGGTGCGACGCCCGACGACAGCGCCTCCTCCGTTCGAGCTTCTATACATGCGCGCGACTGCTGGCGCTTGGCGGAGGCACCATCAGCTCAATCAGTTATCCACTCGCCAGGCAGGACGAAACAGGAGGGAGGGAAGCAGAGAACGGGACTGGCTGATAGAAGGGAGCCAAGGGAGGGACGGAGGAAAAGATTGGAGATGCAGCCATGCAGGGGCCGGCGGACGCGGCAGCGAACTGACGGGAGCGCCGCGGACGGAGGTGTTGTGCTGGGCCGCGACCTCTCTCACTGGCGGCGTGGTGAGCCCAACTGGCCCAGTTCAGCCCAAAGCTGGAGAGGAAAAAAAACCCTTGCACTCTTCTTCGATCCGTTCACGATTCATGACCTAGCCGCCGCTCATGCCAAACTCACCCCAGTTTTTCCCCCAATTCTTTCGATCGACGACGGCTTTCGTGTCGGCTCACCGAAAATAGAATCCAAGCCCGGGGGAATTGGTGTCGGATCGCTGCGTTTTCCTTCGCCGGCTCAAGCGCATCTCACATAATCAGGCGAGGCGCTACTCGTATTGTCCAGGTACTTTTGGAATCGCCGAATTCGCCAGCGTTCCTTTCTTCTTGTATGTAGGCGGCGCCATGATTTGTTCGTTTGGATAGGTCTGTGGATCAGGAGGAGGCCACACCAACGATCTTGACATGAGGAGCTTACTGCGGCAGTTCGTGTATCTCGTCGTGGATGGCCGGAGGCCGGGCACTTTTGACCTGCACCGCATCAACATGTCGCGCTTCTTCAGATCGCCGCTGATGGGGACGACTCTAGTGGAGGCTCGGCTACCTCGCCCCAAGATGACGTTCTACGCTCCCTCGTCGGAGGACAACATCAGCAGTTTGCAATTCCTACTTCTCGACCGCAACAAGCTCCTCGCCACGGACCAGATGGGGCACGCCGCCATATACGACGCCGGCATGAACGCCTTGCGGACCGCGCCCCCTCTCAGCAGGCCCAAGTACAGCCCCATCTCCGTCGCCGTCGGCCACAAACACTACGTCCTCGACTGTTCCGGCGACAAGGATAACTGCTTCGAGGCACTAGTTTACGAGGGTGGCGAAACCAGCTGCGGCGTCTACCATGACTGGCGCTACCACTCTCTCCCTAGTACACCCTACCGCCCTGGCGATATTGATGCCTACGCGGTGGTCGGTGGCTCCGACGTGTGGGTGTCCACGGAGGCAGAGGGCACCTACTCGTTCAACACCGTGCGCGGCGCCTGGTCCAAGAAGGGGGAGTGGTCGTTGCCATTCTGTGGCCTTGCCGAGTATGTTCCTGAGTACAAGCTCTGGTTTGGCATCTCCAAGAAGGAGGACAGGAACCTTTTCTGTGCCTTTGATCTCGCCGCAGCCACCAGCCGGCGGCGGTGCACGGCTCCTGTCCCACGCAATGTCTGGCAAGACCTCCTGCCACGCAAGGGATGGCTCCCGGTTACGTCCTCACTTGTGCACCTGGGCTCGGGCAGGTTTTGCATCGCCAGATTTTTCTACGACGAAGAACAAATTGAGGCTCAAGCGGACGATGATCCCTGGAAGATGTTTGCTGTTTTCGCAGCCGTGGAGGTTAGGCCATGCGGCGAGGCGGGCAAAGGACTTGAAATGGTCAGATACAGATCCGAGTGTTACAGCCTCCGGGACGGCAGCCTCAACCAGTGGGTGCTTTAATAATGTTCTGATTAATTGCTTGCTGGCAAGTCAGATCGCATTGGTTAAGCTTGGAGAGACCAACATGCCTCCCTGCACACATCTGGAGTTCCAGATAGCAGGAGGAGCATTACAAGCAGTAACGGATTTTCCTTCACCCGCTGCCACTGAACTTTGACAGCATGGAATCCATGGCTTTTGCCCAGATTCTCCTTGGTGGCTGTCACAGTGCTATTGTTCTCTGCACAAGCATCCTGAGGTGCTCGACCCAAAATAATCTGCTCGTTGGTTTCACAGCAATAGTTGTGATAAGCATTCAAGGTGTTCCATCCTAAATAATCAGGTTGTTGGTTTTCCAGCAATAGTCGTGATGTCTTTTGGTAAATCCAAAAAACGCACCACATCTGAGGTCATCGTCTTCTGTGGTGGTGTGCCCATGTGCAGTGATGCGAGGACTTGATAAATTTCTACTTTTGTTTAGGTTTCATTTGCAAAACAGTGGGAGCTGTAATTGGCTAGACTAAACTTTGAGTCCTAATCTTCTTTTCAAAAGAAATTCCCAATGTGACTTGCACAGCAAAATGGTGTTGTTTGGGTCAAATGTGACATTGCCCTGCTTTGGTCGGTAGTTTTTGCACTTTTTTTTTCTCAAAATCATGGTCGGTGTGGAATTGTACGACGCCGTGCGCCGCCAGCATCACCCGGAGCTTGATGTCTTCGTCCCTGGCGGCTTCCCGCGACTACGCAAGTCCATGCTGGCCGCCAGGAAACCCGAACCCACACCAGATCAGTAGGTCACGTGAGTTCATTTAGTATGAAACTCTATATTCCATCCGATAACCTGTTCCTAGATCCCATGATTCACATGCTTCCCTGAGTGTTAATCTTTGTTCATGTTAGTCTGAAAGACTGATCATATTACAGCAGATTGAAAAGCAGTTGTCAGGACTCAGGTGTCAACCAATCCAATATTTTCAGGAGAATCAGAACCGGACCATAAATTAGCAGGTATGGAGCTATCGATTGAGCTTTTTTTCAGTATATAGCTGTTTTTCTGTAATTGACAGTACAAAGACTGTCATCTCATCTAGAAATTTCCCCTCCGGTAGTACGAAAAGACAAATGAGTTTATAGGATATTATTAGGATATATTAGTTTATAGGAAATTTTTTCCTATCTGGCAGTGAGAAAAGAAACATAGCTACTAACCTAGCGCAGTCCAATATTTGTATCAATTATTATATAGAAAATTTTAATAATTTATTTTTCACTTTTTATCTCAGTTTTTGTGATTGTGCCCTTTTTATACACGTGTCGGTGGCACTTACACATTGGTAGTATCATATAAAGCAAAAGAAATCACTGGCCACTTCAGCCATTGTAACATCAAGAAAATCAGCAGTAAATTATATATGCTAATATTGTTAGATAAAATGCGAATGAGCTCAGATATAGTTTTTTTTCTGACCGTATGTATCTATCAATCAATATTTCGGTGTAGTTTTTTTTTCTAAATGCTGTTGATAAATACCCGATAGCTGCGGCATCATCGATCATAGGTTCGAGCCTGGAAGGCAGATGTGGAAACTACAAACTTGTGTCATTAGAAAAATAGGCAGATGTGGAAACTACAAAATGGTGGCGTACTTTACTCTAAATAAAATATATAGTATGTGAGTTGTGAATCAAAATAGAGCTGATAAACACCTAAATGTGTGCAGACTGTACATGATAAGGGAAATAATTGGTTTGGATCTGCAATGAATCCGCTGTGTGATTTTCTCTAAAACCTTTGTGGCCATTGTCTTATGAAATATGCTTCAAACATGATGAGGGGATGATGCGATGGAATAGATATACAATCTTCTTATGTGCATTGATGGCTTGGTATGGTTGCTGGTTTTTGAAGATATTCGGACTATTTTAGTTAAGTTAGTGTTGGAAAATCGAGGTGGCCCTAATACCCACTCTGTGAGGACCTACACCTAAAACACACACCAACTCACTCTAGAGTCAGTCAGCTTTTTTAATTTCTAATACTTAGTGCACCAGGTCCTTTGGACGGCAGAACCGTCTTTTCACTTCCGGGAGGCAGAGCCTACCAACAGATGAAGCTGGCTTCCGGGTGGCAGAGCCAACCTACGATAAAGCCCAGACCTGTCGTGATCCCGGGTGGCAGAGCCAACCTTCGATAGATCACTTTTATACACTAAGCACTTAGAAACTATGAAGCTTAACCGGGAGACTAACACTCTACAAAGACACACTCTTTATTATTGAAACACCAATATTACAAAGGAGCACTCACACCTTTAGGTGGCTATCCTAACACCACTACACACTCCACTCTACCTAGCACCTCTCTTCTACCATGCTCTCTTGGATGGTATATATCATGGCAAGGGAGGGGGGTTCTATTTATAGGGCAAGGGGGACCATGGGGTTGAGACAAGTGTCCCCTTCTAGAGAATTCCTAAATATTACACCATTTTCTAATTTACCTAATTACTAATTCTAGAATTTTCCTTGAGAAATATCTTGCTCTTGTATTGTTGGAGAATGTTCTAGAAGCTTTGCCTTGCTTCCTTCAACAGTTAGAGAAATGAGGATTTGTAATCTTTTAATTAATCATAATAACTGCCTATTTATTGTAGACTTCTCTGGAATTTCTTATTGGCCATTTACCGTTACAGTGACTAATGTGCTTACTGCTTATCACTGCAAGCATACTGGTGCATCATGCGTTTACAAAACCGGTCCGGTAGTTCGTACCGCCGGCCGGCGGTAACGGTATACCGGACCGGTTTGACCGGGATCCGGTAGAAACCGGTTGAATTCAAATTTTGAATTCAAATCCCCCGTGCAACCGGTTTCTTTCGGTAAACCGATCGAATTGACCGGTATCCGACCGGTTTTACCGGTATACCGACCGGTTTCATCCGGTTTTGGCGGCAGTCCAAACCGGTCGGTTTGGGGCGGTAACCGCCCGGTTTGACCGGTATACCGGCCGGTTTGGAACGGTTCGATGGAGAACCAAAAATTGCCATGAAATATGCGTAAATTAAGGAAAAAAATAACTAAAAATATAGACAAACATCCATACATATAATTGTACATACAAACATAGTACAAATGTCCATGCAAATAGTTCAGTAGTCCTCTGGTACAAATAATTGTTAATACGAATAGTCTCGCACAAAAAATTGTTCAACGGTAGCATCGCGAGGCCATTTCATACTCCGCGGTGGACATCACATTCAAACCCTGCCTTACCAGCAACTCAGCTTTGAAGTCTTGCCAAGTTTGGCCCGTCCAGGCCGATGTCGTCTGCCACTCCTGAAGTAACATATTGTACCAATGGGGATCTTGCCATTCGTACACCCATCTCATCGGTGGCTGCATGCTCAACTCCGGTATAGGATAGTGGTAACTAGACTGTGAGGAATCCCTGTAGGAGGAGCTAGAAGAGAACTGTGGAGAGTCGTAATCCGTCGGTCCAACCGTTCTCCTCTGCGACATCGGTGCTCCATGGTCAATGTCCTGGGTTGCATGTGTGAACTCAGTCTCCCCTGCAATGAACCACATAGTATAATTAATACTCATAAGTCAAAATAATAAAAACATGTTCATATATACGTACACTTGGTACCTGTAAAATGGAGACCAGCAGGTGGGTTTGAAGGTGACACGCCTCGGCCCCCGCCACCGCCAGTAGCACCGCCACTGCCGCCACCACCATTTCCATCATCACCATCACTGCTACCATCCCCATCATCACCATCATCGCCGTCATCGCCATCATCACTATCATCACCATCATCGCCAGAGCTGCTGTCCTGAGACTCCTGATACTCTGGGCTTTTATCACCCTCACCATCATCAGTGTCTTCACCGCTCAGGACTTCTATTTCTTTCTGTTTCCCTTTTCCCGTTGCCTGGCCTCGTTGGCGCTTCGGGACAACCTTGCTAGGCGCGACGTGGTACTTACGCTTCCCTACATGAGTGTCACCCACATGTCGCCGTGCCCAATCACTAATGCAATCTTCCCCTGTAGAAGTACGGAGGTCCGCCGGATTTATTTTATCAGCGACAATATTAGATGGAAGCGGCGTGTCACCTTCATCGTCGTCCTCGTCTAGAACAGGAGCTTTGTTTGACCTTCCATATTCCATCCAATCCCGCACTGCACTTTTAGGCTCATAGAATGAAAGATGGGCTAGCTGGTCAATGAAATCTTCTTGATCCCGTGGAGGATCGGCAACATCCGCAAGTCGCAGGCGCAGGTTGTAGTTCACATAGACAAGCTTGTTCAATTTTTTGTGTGACAACCGATTGCGAACCTTTGTATGCAGCAAGGCAAAAGTACTCCAGTTCCGCTCACATCCACTTGACGAACAACATTGACCAACAAGCCGCAAAGCAAGGGCCTGCAGCCTGGGAGTTTTGTTCCCGTTCATCATCCACCATGAAGCTGCAGTTGTCTTTGGGTCATGCGCCATTTGTTGTGCCAACTGTGTGCCAAAGTCACCACGTTTCTGTCGAAACAGCTCAGCCTCTTGTAATGCCTGGACGGCGCTCGAGATATCGGTCATGCGCTGAAAAGCATCCTTCAGTGTGCTCCACATTTCTGTACTTGGTGTCCACGAATAGGCATACCTCGGATTGAGGACAGAAGCTGCAAAATAGAAAGTACAACGAATGAGCATAAGGTGTATGGAACGTGAAAGTATAAACTTTTGTTCACAATCAGCAGAATCCGTCTTACCTGGAACCACATAGGTGTCATAGAAGATGTCCTTCAACCTTGCGTTGTAAATTCGTATATACTCTTCGTACATGGAAACATTGCGGCCAAAGAAAGATTGCATTTCATTTCTCACGCTCTGTACGTTGTGACATACCTCGCACATGTTCGGCCGCTTGTCCTGATCAGCAAAGCGAAGTAAGCTGTATATTGGTTGGACTGAGTCAATGATAAATTTCATTCCCTCCCACCACTCTAGACTTGAAAATCTTGTATGAGTAAATCTACCCATATTTGAATTGGCCCATTTGCTCTGCAAAAATTCAGGAGATGCCATCCACTGCATGAAACGTTCACGTTTCCGATAAATGCTGTCTAGGAACATGTAGTTGGTCCCAAAGCGAGTTGCACACCACTTCACCAACTCACCACCAATCGCCTGCCTCATCATTGCATTCAACTGACCATGATTGTGTAGCCACGTTGATATTTTCTTGCATTGATCAATCAAATCTTGATGTTCGTACCTTTCACCGATATCCTTTAACATCAAGTTGACAGTGTGTGCTAGACAAGGTGTCCAACTAATGTGTTCGTATGTTTCTCGAATCCCCTTGCAGGCTTTCTTGTAGTTGGAGCCGTTGTCCGTGATCACATGAACGACATGCTCTGGTCCAATTTCGTCCACCACCTTCATAATTTCCTGCAAATACACATATTGTTTAGCAACATCCAAATTATATTCGGATCGAAATGAACTAGGTACGGGGTTACCTTCCGCAAATACGCAGAATCTTGAGATCTTCCAGTCGCATCAACAGACTTGTGGAACCACATGACCCCATTGCAATATATCAAAAAGTTAATAACACTCATCTTTGTCGGCCCAGTCCACGAATCACACATCAACGTGACGCCGAACATAGGCCACTCTGCCTGAAACTTGGCGTATTGAACCTGCAAGTCTCGCTCGGTTTGATCCAGGTACTTGCCATCAATATCCCGTCCAGTGGGTGACACGATACCTTCACCTGCAAAACATATGGCAGTCAGGAGATTAGATCTAAACATGTAGTTACGTGGCTACTATTTTGGCTGCAAAGAAAACATACCCCACTTCTGTGTCTCTCTGACCGCACTGACAAAGTATGGACTGTCAGCTTGTCTTCCAGGAACTCCCGCAGTATGGAAAAACTTTGACCAAGCTCTCCCAATAGCTTCCTTTGCATTCTTGCCCTTCTGCGTCCATGAGCCTGTGTCAATCCTTGGCTGCGTGGATCCACGCGACGAACCTAAGTTGTAGTCCGTCACCCCAGGAGTCTGCCTCGCTGAAGTTGCCCTTCGAAGCATCCTCTGCAACTGGCCCTCTCCCCTCGTACTACTACCCGCTCCATGCTCGTATGCACCTCCTCTCTCTTGCACCCCGCGACGGAACTCCTCTTCCGCTCTTGATTGGTCCAGGGCACGCTGCAGCTCAGCCTCCTCATCATACGCTTCATCTCCACCAGGATAGTTACCTTCCGCTGCAGCCTTCTCCTTTCTCAACCTCTCTTGAGCACGTTGAGCAGTTAGCCTCTTTGTCCTTTCAAGGTCACGCTGAAAGTACTCACGCACCTCCTTTGAAACCCTATCACAATGGACGACCTCCGTCCCGCGCCCTGCCAAATGTTGTTTCAATCTAGTGGCACCACCGCCTCCCTTGGACTTATGACAATAGTTGCATCTCCAACCGGGGTGAAGGCGTTCACCGTGTTCCCATACAACATCTTTCTCTCTGCCAGACATTGCGTATCTACAAACATAGAACAAACATAAACATATCAATATCAACTTGACAACACATAGCTATATCACAATGCTTAAATCCTACATCCATTTCCTTATTTCCAAAATCACAATACCCTACATCTAAATGTACATACATGGCTACAAATCACTAGATCCACTTCATACATTCTAAAATCACTTGGATGCAATCAAAATATACCTAAATATCTCCATCACCACATCCATTTCATAATTTCATAGATCACAATAGCCTAAATCATTGAAAAAATCATCAAATCCATACCTCACCCGCGGTAGGGCGGTAACCGCCGAAACCGAGCGAAAACCGCTCAAACCGGAGCGGTATGCCGGCGTGTCGAGCCGGTAACCGTCGCGCCGCAAACCGGACCGGTATACCGCTCAATCCGAGCGGTAACCGCTCCTCCCGGCGCGGGATCCGGTCGGGCGCGGCGGTTTCGCGGCGTGGGGCGTTTTTTCGCCCGAGAGAAGGCTCAGCTGCGCGGGGGGGGGGGGGAGCGACGGGGTGTCTGGGGGGTGAGGGGGGCGAGGGGGGGGGGTTATTAGGGTTTACGCGATTTGGGCCGAGTTGGGCCGAGTTGGGCCGACTTGTTTTTTTCTTTTTCTTTTTTTATTTAACTTGTATTTAGCGAAAGAAATAGCAAATGACCAAATATTTGAGAAATTTTGACACCAATAGATCCATCACACCATGAAGTATTTTTATCCGATTTTTCGAATTTTTAAATTCAAATTTGAAATTTTTGAATTTGGGCGGTTTCATACCGCCCCGAACCGGTACCGGTCCGGGGCGGTACGACCGGATCCCGCGGTTTTCGGGCCGGTTCCCGCGGTTTTTTTAACCCTGGGTGCATGAAGTATGCCCTTCCTAAACTGTTGCTTGATGTTCAAATTTTTTCTGTGGGTGGGTTTTTGTTTTCCGTTTGCAAATTGTATCCATGGCGGCGTCATTTTACCCACGCTGATTTCTGAGTCTAGCAGAACAAAAGGAACGACACCAGCTCTCCTGTCCACCTAACCCGAGCAACAGTAGTACAACAACACACTGGCGACAACAACCTGGCGCTGGGCTCTGCAGTACAACCAGCATGCAAAGGGGCTTCTCTACCTCTGTATACAAGAACAGGTAATTTTCAACACCTCTCTAAGTCTCTATCCATGGTTTTTTTAAAAAAAAAATCTCTTTGTGTTCAGTCCATGGTTCCTTTTTTTTTTAAAAAAAAAATCTCTTTGGGTTCAGTATGTTCTCAGCCACCCTTTTTGCATGCAACTTCTTTCAGGAAAAATAATACTCAGTTTTGACATCGTTTATGTAGCTCAGGAAACAAAAATGTTCTGAAAATGCAGCTGCTGCTTGTAGTTCTGAAATTCTTCTGGAAAATGCATACGCTACTTGTAGGTTTAAAATTGTTCTAGATATTGTACCTTTACTATATTCAATTGCGTGAAGATTTAAGGTTTCACCAGTGCATTCGTGTTGACCATTTTTTTCTGACACCCTTTCAGCCAATCATGCAATTAGTTTTAAGCTTCAGCTTATTGAGTTACTTCACGATTAATATTTTTCTATGAGAGGAACCTCCTAAAATAATACTATGTGATTGGGCTTGAAGTTTATGTCACACATTGACTGCCCCAAGAATTTGTTGTTTATTAAACAATCATACATCGATTACCAAATTCATATAAAGTCTCAAGTCTGAACAAGTGCTATCATCTGAACCCATGTTTTCTGGTGTGAGTTAAAAAAAACGCTGCCGTGAAACTGAATAATGATCGGGAAACAACTATCAACACAAGGAATCTGACAAAAACACTGCATGGAATTTGTGATAAAATCTTCAGGATCTTGACAAGAAACGAACAAGCAAAAAAGGCAGCATATATATCAGAAATCCAGAGGTGATTCTTGATTCTACCGCAATTCTAGATTAGTTGGAAAAATATATTTGAAAATGAAACATCTGTCCAGAGTGATCGGAAAAGCCTTTTGACAAATTACTGCTGGAGCAGCAGATAAGATAAAACAAAAAGGAAAACACTCACGACGAAGTAAACAGAGAATCAATTTGACATGAATCAATCTTCCTAAGAATGAATCTCACATGGAGTTGGAATCATATTCACATCATTCCAGCCCTGGTCCGCCATGTTTTTCTGGATTTTGTCAGCAACCTGTTCCAGGCTCCAGTTATTTCTCGCGGAAGGATCAGCAGCTGCCTGTACGATCGCTGCCGATGCGGCGGCACGCGTGGGTTCCTGACCTCATGTACCTTGGATCGCAAGGTAATCCGGCATCACGGTGGGCGGTGGAGGCTGCCACTGCTGGGATGGCGACGCACTTCACGCCATCGCACCACTCGGCAGCCACGGATTCAGCTCCGAGGAAGAAGAAACGATGAGAATTGGTGGCATCCCATCCGGGCCCTGTCCATTGCAGCCACGGATTCGGCTTCCTCCATGAATCCTGCGCCGGTGGAGGAGGATGGGCGTCAGAGAAGCTAGAGGAGCTCCGTGGTGGACTGGTGGCAGCAGAGAGGAAATGTGTGGATGAGGAAGTGATGGGTGGACTGGTGGGAGAGAAAGGGGTTGGTGCTCCCGTGGCTGGCATGGGTGTCGATGATTTCCTTCTTCTGTTACGCCGTCAGAAGAATCTTCACCGATCCTACCGATCGAACGGTGAGACAACTGCGCGGGCACCTACCGCTATGCGCACGAATGCTACTCTCGAAAGTGTGCTACAGAAGTGCTAAAGGAGTAAAGGACTTCCTGATGCATGATGTGGAGAAAGATATTTGGACAGCACCAAGGACATAGGAAGTTGTGAATGGGAATGATAACAGCTGATAGACACAGAAATGGTGTTTGCATGCTTAGCAACACATGGTACCAGTTAGTTTATTTATTTCTAACAGTTCCAAATACTACACTGAATAGTTTGTCCATTGACAGGATGGAAATGGCGCCAGTTAGAAAATATTGAATTAACCATTGTTAGTCGACCTATTGGTTTAATTATTTGTAACTGTTCCAATGATCTACACTAAATAGTTTATCGATCGATGGAAATAGTTTATCGATCGATGGAAGAATGCTTCTAATTAGGAAATGTTGAACTTACCATCATTGGGTTTTCAGATCTGTTTCTCATGGTACTGATCTGCTTAATACATTTTCATCTTATCATCTACCTGGCTGGCTAGATTGAATCAGGGACAAGAAATTTGCATAAAAGAGCTGTAGGTTTCAAATGGTGGTACTGCTAAATAAATATGTTCTTATAATGCTAGGGAGGAAGAGGTCAGAAAGGATGGAAGTGGAACCATGCAGCATTGGCAAGGGCAAGGCATCAGGCAATACCGTTAGCTAGCTTTTCATCTTGCGATTTGCATCTTGCTTTCTCACTTAACAATGTGCATGGCTAAGTTTTGGGTTAACCACTAGGTTATTTGGCTAATTAGGATTGTCATAAGAAGCATGCATATGAACTCTGGCACATGCATAGAAATTTGTGAAGGGCTCCCACTTTTTTTTTGTCATCCCGCAGGTTTCAGAAGGAGCAAGGATAACATCGGCTCAATGGACCTGCTGAATTGTATAGTGTCTAGATTGAGGAAAGATTCTTAAAAATATAATGTTCACTAAAAATATACTGTTGATGAATATTATTTTATAAATAGGAGGGATGAGATAAATAAAAAAAAGTTGAATGAATAATATTTTTTAGAATCTTTTAGGACTATATGGAGCCTTTATACGAAGGACGGAGAATTCATCTCTCTCCCCCGCGCACGTGCGCACACCCACTTGTTGTGCCCACACCCTTGTTCTCTCCCACGCATGTGAGTTTCGCCGTAGACGGCGAGTCTGCGCGGCCTGTCGTTGGTGAAGGGTTTTTTTTTTGAAAAAAGTCCTTTCATCGTCCCTCAACTATTGCTCAAGTCTGAGTTTCGTCCCTCATTTATAAAACCGGGTATCCAACATCCCTCGTCTATCTAAACCGTCTAATTTTGGTCCCTCGCCGGTTTTGAAGGTGGTTTTGATGACGTGGCAGTGGGACCCACATGTCAGAAGGTGGGACCCACCTGCCTTATCCCCACTCGTTCCTCCTCCACTACCCACATGACGTCGTCTCCGCGCGGGCCGTCAACGGCGACCACACGGCCGCCAATCTCTCCGACCCGACCCCGCAGGTCGTCGTCGTCACATCCGGCAAGGGCGGCGTCGGCAAAACCACCACCACACCGCCAACCTCGTCGTCTCCCTCGCGTGCTTCTCACTCTCCGTTATCGTCGCCGGCCCTGCGCAACATCGACCTGTGCTTGCTAGCCCGAGGCGAATAACGGTGTGGCGAGTATGGTACACGTGCTTAGTGACTTCCAGCGTGCCCTCGAGCTCCCGCCAGGCAGCAGCGCCGCTCCCAGCGGGCGGGACTCGAGCGGCGCAAGCGTGATCACGTGGTGGCACGTAGGTAGGGGACCATCGGGCAGGTGCAGGTGGGCCAGGAGGCACGCATGTAGGGGTCCGGCGGCGGTGCGCAGGTGGCTGATGCGGGGATTGTGGGCCCTCACCGAGCGCGAGGTCCAGACCTACGACATCGGCGGCATGAGGAGGGAATGAGGAAGAAGAGAGGGAGGGAGAAGAAGGCGCATGGGACCCACCCTGACGTGTGGGACCCACATGGGTCCCTCAGCCACATCATCTAAAAGCACTTTCAAAACCGGTGAAGGATGAAAAATAAACGGTTTGAATAGACGAGGGATGGTAGAGATGAGGGACGAAATTCAGACTTGGACAATAGTTGCACGACGAAAGGACTTTTTCCTTTCTTTTTCCCAGTGAAGATGGGTGCCATCTGCGGATGGCTGGGCCGTGGTTTAATTGCGGTGCCGTGCTGGGCTTTTTTTTGTGTGGTGAGCCCAACTGGCCCAGTTCAGCCCAAAGCTGGAGAGGAAAACCCTTAAGTTCCTTGCACTCTCCTCGTTCATGAATCATCAATCATGCGTAGCCGCCGTTCGTCCCAAACACACAGAGTTTTTCTCCATTTCTTTCGCCCGAGTGCTCGACGGCTTTCGCGTTGGCTCCGGTGTTATTCCCCCACCAAAAATGCAATCCCGCTGTGTTTTCCTTAGCCTGTGCAAGTGCCTCACACATCAATAGGCGAGGCGCTACCATATTGTCCAGGTACTTTCGGAATTGGCGAATTCGTCCGCGTTTCTTTCTTGTTGTATGTAGGCGGCGCCATGGATCAGACCAGGAGGAGGTCACCAACGATCTTGCGATGAGGAACTACCTCCGGCGGTTCGTGTATCCCATCGTGGATGGCCGGAGGCTGCCACTTTGGACCTGCACCGCATCAACATGTCGCGCTTCTTCGCTCAGAGGTCTTCACTAACTGTGGCTACGGCGACTGTGAACGCTCAGCTGCCTCGCCCAAACATGACCTTATACGCCCCCTCGTCGGAGCGCTGCTGTGGCACCATGCACTTCATGCTCCTTGGCCGCGAGCGACAAGGTGCTCGCCACGGACCAGACGGCCCGCGCCTTCGTCTAAGACGCGGTGCGCACGCCTTGCGTACGGCCCCCAACCTCAGCACCGACCTGTGCCTGTCGCTATCGGGGACAGACTGTACGTCCTCGACTCACCCCAAGAAGTGGCCGTCGGTGAGGGTGAGCACTGTTTCGAGGCTATCACCTACGAGCGCGTCCATGGTCCCTATGTTGCCATTCTCTCCCGCAGCCGCCCTACCACCTGACCGATATCTGTGCCTATGCTGTAGTCGTCAACTCAGACATTTGGGTGTCCACGGAGGGCGAGGGCACCTATTCATTCAACACATCCGTTGGGGGCCTGGATTAAGAAGGGAGACTGGACCCTTCCTTTCCAGGGACTTGCACACTATGTCCCCGAGTACAAGCTCTGGTTTGGCCTCTCCTCCAACAAGAACAGCAACCTTTTCAGTGCCTTCGACCTTGCTGGGCGCCAGTCACCTCCTGTCCTTCCTCGGTGTCTTGGAAGACATTGGACTGTCCAAGAAACCTCTCCCAGTTGCATCCTTTGTCGTGCACCTGGGCAGCACCAGATTTTGCATCGCCAGGTTATTCTGGATGGATGATGATGACCGCGGGGAGATGCTCGCTGTTTTCGTATGGTAAAACACAGATCAGTATGTTACAAGCTAGGCAACGACATCTTCAGCCACTGGGTGCTCTAATAATGTTCTTGACTTTGGTTTCAATGGCAGAATCCAATATCAGTGTAATGCAACTTGATGCGATAAAAGTGCAGTCAAGTCTTTATTTTTGTTTAGTGAATGATATGACCCTTCTTGAATTCCAAATCTTAATAAAAGCAAATATGGCAGTTCTTCTAGAGCAATGAAAAAGTGTTCCTCAACTAGGCGGTGGCTATTAGTCTGTTGGAAAGTTTTTTTTACCAGTCCTGTTGGGAAAATGTAGTCGTGGGTCTCCTTCTGTCACCTTTGAATTTAGTCCTGGGAAATCTTAGGATGGTGATGGAGCTTCCAATTTTACACCGCCTCCCTCTTTGCCCCACTCCTACCTTGCTGTCGCCCCAGTGCCCCACCATACGCCCATACAGCCTACAGGTGTGTCATCAATTCATTTTTGCCTCGATGAAGCCAGTGTATTCAGGAATGTCATGTACTCTCGTCTTCCTGTTGGTTTTTTTTATGAAGCTAGTGTGGTGTTATTCAGGTATATACATATGCCTGTGGAATAAGAGTAGATTCCCTGATTAGTATTTGACTATTTGTGGCCATGAATCCTTACTCTAGAACCTGATCCTGTTATTTGAATGTCATGGTCGATATTTTTTTATGAAGTGTCCATAAAGTATATTGCATATTGGAAAAGCCCTTAAATTTTATCTATTAACCCAGTCCTTTCCATATGAGCTTGGCGCTGCTGAGCGCACACACATATGACAAGTCCATCCAGTCTCCAGCTTGTGTGATTATGTCACTGATTTTAGTAATTTGATTTGGTGGATGCACCCTATAACAGCAGGGCATGGCATATTTATGGAGGGTAAGTTAATTGCCTGGTTTTTTTAATATGCTGGCCCAAAACTAGATATATTGATGTGGTTTCTTACTTCTTAAGATAGCATGGATACTGAACCAGACAGTGCTTTCTGATAGTTTTGTTGTCTCAGGGTCTTGGCTGGTTCGATATATCTGAAACCAGAGCATTACTGATTCTCCACATGGTAGTATATTTGTACTGTTTCTTAGTCATCTTTCGCACATTTAATACAACAACAACAGCAGCAGCAACAACAACAACATAGCCTTTAATGTGAGGAAAAAAATCTTTCTGCATGTCATGACAACTAAGCTTCCTTTTGAAAAGAATTTTCTGTACTTAGTAGAATGTGTTCTATATAGTATAGAAAGTGGAATTCACATTTTACTACTACGTATTTTAATTAGGAACTCAACAGGATAGTATTTTCTCTGCTTCATAGATTTTTTTCCTGTTTTCTGTACTGAGTAACGCTGGATTCATTTTCAGATAGCCTCTTACATCAGAAAACCCCAGTGCAGAAGACTCATCGATTGGTGCCTCTTCGTGCACTGCCTCTGTTTGCACTGCACTCTTCTTAGCTTGATGACACCGAGTCTTTGAAGCATGTCGGCCTGAGGACATCATCCTCGCTGGCATGAACGAATACGAGAGTGATGCTGCGGAGTGCAGGCGTGGCCGCAGAATAGCTGCCCCAACCGTGCAAACCAGCCCCAACGTGTTCTGGCCCGACATCGAGATTCGCGCCACAGTACTGTTGGCGCGGCATGGGCATGGGTGTGGACGCGGCGGTGGCAAGTCTCCCGAGGACTCCCGTGAGGGGTGACGGAGAAGCCGCGACCGAGATGACGTCGGCGGCAGCCGCCACTCGCGTGAGGGAGTGCGGGACGCGCTCCATGATCATGCGCGCGGAGACGACGTCGGCGGCGGCCGCAAGGAACCCCAGGGCGCGCTCGGTGATCATCCGCTTGACGAGGACGTCCACGGCGAGGAAGCGTTCCTGGAATGGGCCCGACCCTGCTCCGCTCGTCAGCGTGGCCGAGAGCGCGGCGGAGGATGGTGGCGCGAGGCCGGGGGCGAGCCGATAGGGCGGCAGGACTGCGGAGGATCGCGCCAGGCCTCCCGCGAGCGTGAAGCCGGTGCGCGTCCCTGAGCTCGAGACGGCGGATGATGGCGCGAGATCGCTGCCGAGCAGGGAAGGGGAGCTCGTCCCAGAGCGCGGGATGAAGGCGGCGGCGGGGGGTGTTGGCGCGGGGTTTCCGACGAGCGGGGAAGGAGAGCTCGTCCCGAAGTGCTGGCTGAAGTCGGTGGCGGTGGGTGTTGGCGCGAGGTCGTCGCCGCCGAGCAGGGAAGGGGAGCTCGTCCCGGAGCGTGGGATGGCGGCGGCGGTTGGTGTTGACGCGAGGTCGACGACGAGGTGGGAGAGGGAGCTCGTCCCAGACCGCGGGATGACGGCGGCCGCGATCGCCGGTAAGCTTGTCGGAGACGGACAACGCCCCATTTTGCGGAGCAAGTGGCAAAGTGCCATGGCTGTCCCGATCGGAAGTCCGGCGGTGGTAGGGTTTTGGATTGGGGAGGGGAATGGCCGAATGGGATCGAATTTGAGATCGTTGGGGAGGTTTTGGTTGTTTTGTCGTTTAGGAGGTGGTGCGGTTTCGTGCGCGGCGCTGGGCAGAAGCCGAGAGCGGAGTACGCGTGGATTGTAGGAAAAAATACTGCAGCATAAGAAAAACACTGTAGCATTCGCTGGGAAACGTGTTTTGTGAGGGGGGAATAGTGAAAAGTTGGAATGAATAGTAAAAAGTTGGAATGAATAGTGAATAGTTGGGAATCTGAACATGGCCTTACCTTTTTGTGTCCTCACTCTCCGCAATTTTTGAAATGCAAAAGCTCAGATTCATACTTTTACAAATAGATGGACTTAAAATCATTTCTCTTAACATTACATTTTGCCACGAAACGGAACAATGAATTTTTCATAGAAAAAGTAGCAAAACGCCGTAGACTTAAAAATGAGTTCTCTAACCAGTACTTCAAACAAAAAAAAACGCCGCCGTAGACATATAAATTCAAATTTCATTGAAAAAGGTCTACATTACCACGTAATTGGTTTCTTTTAGACTAGTTCAGCTGGGCATAAATTATTTTCTTATATTTTTCATCTGTTTAATTTTTGGAATGATGAAACCTATTTCCAAATTCCAACATAAGGGCGCGTAGTCAAATGATTTTGACTTCCGTCGTGGGGCGATTGCCTTGTATCATCAGATGCAAGCACAGATTTGATGCACTGATATGAGTTCTTAAGCCCCGATTTTGTTTTCATGTATTGTTCGATGGACCAATGAGGTGTTTTTTCAGGCACGATTCGGAATAGAGTACCACAGTAAAACATGTTTTCCCAGGCTCGTGAGGCAATCAGTGGCCGTTCGAGTCTTGGAGAGGGTTTTTAATGGCGGTTTTTTGGGAACCGACAGTACTCGAGAGGTAAATAGAAGGTGAGGTGCAGTGATTAGCTGGAAACATTTGAATCAAATGATGAAATGAAAAGGGGCGAAACTGGGCCAGCTCGATGCCTAGGGTCAGCTGACTTTGCTTGCTGGGCCACTCCAGGCTTTCATGCTACAGTGTACAAAAAACGGGCTGATGCACGGGCCACGACCCAGTGACTCAGGAATCAGCTGTCCGATCCGCCCGAACATGAAACACAGTACTGAATGAATACCCATAATGCCCTTAAAAAGATGGAACACCCATAATCGCATTGGGTGATTATATTAGGTCCACACATCACGCTGACAACATTAGACGTGCGTGTTCATACAAACATGGCACTCAGAGTCACACAAACCAACAGGTGGAGTTACAGGTATATAATAGTGCTGCTCCCTGCACAGTGACAAACTACTTCTAAGCAACAGTAAGCTTCAGTAAGAGCATCCTCAGCTTGATAAAATGGCAGAACACAATTAAACAGACGAAACAATCCAGGCCATAATTATACTGACAATCATCGATACAACGTCCTGCATACAGCTTATTTATGCTGACACAGTCAACAAACAGCATCGAGCATCTCCACCTATAACAGTATAACACTTCAACAGCACAACCCAAAGAAAATCTAGCACGGGAAGATTTTAACAAGCAAAACGACAGGTAACGAAGCTAACAACACAATGATCTAAGTCAACAACCACGATCCAAATAACCATAAACGAATACACTTAAAAACTTGTTTGCAGACATTAAACTATCCCACTGCCAAAATAAGTGGCCACAGGTTCTTGGACGAAGCGTTTAGAAAGGGAGATAAACACCTAGATAGGTGACAGTACATACTTCTTCAAACATACTAAGTATCAAAATGGCGACCAACAACAAAACTACTCAGCTGCAGCTTCCCCAACCACAGCCTCGTCTGCCTCAGCAGGCCTCTCCAGCTTCACACCGACATCTTCTTTGGTGTAGTCCCCATGAACCTGAGAAGCAACATGATGAAGTGTTAGCAAGAAAAGCCACAAGTAGGCCAAAACAAAGCAGGACACTCTGCCAGTAGCAATTACCTCCATTAGTTTCCCGAGGTCAAACTTGGGCGCCTTGAGGATCTTAACCTTGCGGATGAAGACATTTTGCAAGGGAAAGATGCTTGAGGTAGCCTTCTCAATCTCCTTTCCGATGACTTCTGGGATGAACTTGGACACCAACTCTTTCAGGTCACAGGTAGAGGCCTGGTTGGCCATGATCTCAACCATCTTCCTCCGGATCTGCACAGAAAATGGCACAGGTATCATGAGACAGCAGACTAAAATAGCTTGAGACCATTTTGAAGTATTGAGATATGGACATCTAAAACAGTTTTAGAACTCTTCTATGTATGCAACAACAGAAATGGTACCTGTCGGATCTGGGAAGCCTGCGCATAACAAGTGCGCTTGACCTGGTTCGGTCTCCTCTTAGTGAAGCCAATGCAAAAGAGACGCAGCATATAGTTGTCAGTAGTCTTCACATCAACATGAGCCTCGATGAGGGTCTGCCACTTCTTGACCAGAGACCTTAGCTTGTCTGTGGTGAAATCCATACCCTAAGAATAGAGAGAGCAAGTTAGCAATATAAATCACAATAAAAGGGCAGTAACTTTGTGCAATACAATGCCAATGATTACCCAGAAGTTGGTGAGGACATTCCTGCCTTGGATATCTTCGGCACGCAGCCTAATCTTCCTGTAAGCCTGATCTTCATCACTTTGAAGATCAGCTAGGGAGACCTCAAACACACGGTGCTTGAGGCCCTCTGAAGCAATCTAAAACCACAGGAAACATATGAATCAGAAAAGCATACCATCAAGTAGTATAACTACATTCTTACAAAGATTGAAATAGTAGCAACTAGTAAAACATAAGGAGGTTATCAAAACAGAAAAGTTTCACATTCTGTGATAGGCAACAAGGTACTATAAACTTGTCATTAATGGGGAAGGTTTTTATCAGGCCCCCAGAATCATAATGGCAATTCAATATGTCCCTTACTAGAATGTCAGTCATGGATATTAAAAGCGAAACACATAACCAGCAAAATCATTGGCATGGGGAGAGAGCAATTTCCAATAATAGGTGCCAATTAATATGAATGCACTACAGATCATAACCGATGGGATATTACGCACTAAGGTGAGCTCCTCATCAATACCAATATTCTATTTTTTTTACTCTCTAATAGCTTCAGCAATTGCTATATGAAAACAGACGCCATACAAATCCTCGATCAAATCACTGGAGTAGAAGATGAACCACGTGTCTACACCTACTTACATCGCACAGAATGCCACCTCCGCACACAATTCATTAGCTCCTACAAGTTCTTCAGATGCAATATATATTCAGTCCTCACAAACGACTTGAGATAAGCACGTGCACAAGCACATCTAGGATACCAACTTATATGAATGCACTACAGATAATAACTGAAGGGGCATCACACACTAAGGTGAGCTCCTCTCAACACCAAAATTCTATTTTCGACTCTCTAGTCTCTAATAGAACAATCGATTATATCGGTAGAGCAGAAGATGAAGTAGGCCTACTTACATTGAACAGAATGCTACATCCTCACAATTCATTTGCTCCTACAAGTTATTCAGATGCGATGTGTATTTCAGTCCGGACAAATCACTCGAGATAAGCACGGGCACGAGCACATCTAAGACACTGCATGTCTGCATGAATGATCTATAAAGCTAAACGCCTAAACCTACCGGCGTCTACATAGACGTAGGAATAAACAGATACGCACAAACCATTTCCCAGAAACCATAGCAGCACCACGAATCGAAACGGATCAAGAGAGCAAGAAAATCACAAACCTTGGTACCCTGCGTCCTGGACACGAGAGTCTTCCCAACGTTGCGGACGGAGAAGACGGAAGGGGCCTTGATATCATACCAATCCTTCTTTGAGAAGGGGTCGACGCTGCAAGACAAAAAGAGGACGAACACCACCGCATCAGCACCGGGTTAAAGCAACGAAGAATGAACCAGCCACGGATTGCAACAAAAAAAAGGAACGGGAACGGGCGAGCAAACTCACGTCTTCTTCTTGCCTCCCTTCTTGCCCTTGCTGATCCGCTTGTTCTTTCCGACCGCCATGATTCCGCCGCCGGCGCAGCTGCTCCCGTGCTCCGGTGCTTCGGGGGGCTTGGGGCTCAGCCGCTCAGATGGAGTGGGTGGCGGCGGGGCGGCGGGTGGGGGTTTTCTATGTCGGGGTGGAGACGGTGAGGGTTCCAGGGTTAGATCTTGCGGTCAGGATGAGCTCAGGGAAGGATGGACGGTGAGGATTCACCGACGATTTGAGGCTCTTTTGGGCCGTCTGAGGCCTGGTTGCCCTCTCATGCATGGGCCTCTGAACAAACACCGGTGGGCTGTTTCTTTTTTTTTTCTCCTTCTATATACATATACCGCCGGTGTGGCTTTTTGTTGACCCATTCTAGTGGCTGCCTATCGGAGGGAGAACGTGATTCCTTCTGTTTTGTCTGTTGACCATTCTTTTCTGAAAGATCACGGTTTGGTTAAAGAACACCACACGCACAAACAAGAACAATTGATATCTACATTCTTTATCTTAAACCAGCATAATAATGCCTACTACTACAAACGAATACGTTTTAAAGAATCAATTCCATACTCGAGAGTTTCACAAGAAAAAGAAACACGTCGCATTACGGTTGTTTGGATCCAAAAACAAATAGCAAATGACATTTGTTTTACCATTTTTTTAATTTACCTCAAACACCCACTTGGCAAAAGAAAAAAAAATGCAAAATGAGATGACACAAATATTTGCCTCCAAATTGTGGCAAAAGTGAGTAAAAAAGGTAAAAAAAAAAACTCACTTCGATAAAAGGAGATAAGAGAGAAATGAGTTTTTTTTTTTGCTAAACTTTTACCATTAGATAAAACACTCCTAATAACAAAACTTTTGATCATTTTTTCTTAAGGGCAAAACTTTAGTGTTTTTTTCTCTTACGCCAAACAGCATTTTACACACCTCCCTCATCATCCCTTTTCCTTTGTTTTTCTTGTAACAAACTCATCTGATCCATCCATCATTCATCTCTCCTGGCCTCCATCTCGAAGCTCTTGCACCCCCATCCTCTTCCAATTTTGCCGCTCCCTCCCTCGCTGGGCTTGTCCCGGCCGCCGGCCCGCCGCGTGACGCGTCGCTCCGGCCTCCTCCTCCTCCTCTCCTCACCCCACCCACCCACCTACCCAATCTTCACATGGCGCTCCAAACCCTAAACCCTCACCGGCACCCGGCGGCGGTCTCCCCGGCGCCGGCCCCCGCCCCGCGCCTGGGCCACACGCCACAGCCCTTCCTCCACCTCCCTCCCTCTCGCCGCCGCCTCGCGGGCTGCGCCGCCCGCCCGCGCGCCGTCGCGGCCGCAGTCACGGGGCCCGTCAACGAGGCGCGGGGGCGGGGCCAGCCGCCGCGCGGGGCCGGGGACGGCGAGAAGGTGACGGACCTCGCCACGCTCGGGAACCTCTGCGTCGACGTCGTGCTCAGCGTGCCCCAGCTCCCGCCGGCGCCGCGGGACGAGCGGGAGGCCTACATGGAGCGCCTCGCGGCCTCGCCGCCTGATCAGGTCGGTTACCGTGCCAAATCGTTGTGCTGCTTGACGTGCTGTTACAAAAGCTAGGGCTCTCGATCTATTAGTCGATTGGGTTTGGCGTTAGATACGCATATAGTGTGATGAAGCAGAAATGTTTGAGCCTTAGCTTTCTATTTTTTTTATTCGGCTACAGATTCCTCCCTATCGCCTGGGAGGCTTAAACTATTTTCACTTTATACCTTTATTCCTTATCTGTTTTCAGCATTAGATTGAGTGGATGGAGGGTGGGACTTTCAGTGACAACTAGATGTGGACGGCTCAACACGGATAAGCTTATATTCAATGTCTGTTCCTGTGAGGTTGATTGTTGTTTCCGGAATAGGACAGGAAAAATTTAGTAGCTATATTTTGGTTGCGTGTTTCGGGTGAGTTTCATTTCCTTGGGACTTGGGAGAAAAACGTGGATAACTGAATAATATGCTTATTACTCTTATCATATAGGGACATATAAGCGATATGTCTCTACTATGATGCTACCTGAACCGCACAATGTGATGCCTGGTTGTCATATACTTATATGTTCTGAACATTTTTGTGTTCTTTAATCTAAACAGAAATTTTGGGAGGCTGGTGGGAACTGCAACTTAGCCTTTGCGGCAGCTAGGCTTGGGCTTCGCTGTTCCACGCTGGGGCATGTAGGAGAGGAGATATATGGAAAATTTCTTCTTGATGTGCTTCAGGCAGAGGGCATTAGTGTTGTTGGGATGCTTGAAAATACTGATGCTACTGCATGCCGTCGGGCCTATGAAACACTTCTATGTTGGGTTCTTGTAGACCCATTTCAGAAACATGGCTTTTGCAGGTTAGAACCAATAGTCTCGAGCCCTTTCTTTTGGAAGATACTGTTCGATATATTTTTATTATGCCTATCAGGGTTCATGTTAGCTGATTTATTTTATTTCACTGGTATAACGTGCTTGGTCATTTATCAGTGTTGCTTTCTTTGCAATGTCAGTCGTGCAGACTTTAGTGAAGAGCCAGCTTTCAGTTGGATACGTAAACTCCCAGCAGATATCAGGACTGCAATTCATCACTCCAAAATACTGTTCTGTAATGGCTATGCTTTTGATGAGTTCTTCCCTGATGTGATTGCATCCTCTATTGACTGTGCGATTGATGCGGGAACAGCAGTGTTTTTTGACCCTGGGCCCCGTGGAAAATCTCTCTTGAATGGGACTCTGGATGAGCAGAGAGCACTGGAGCATGCACTGCGGCTCAGTGATGTCCTCCTTTTGACATCCGATGAGGTTAGCTGATGTACATGCAACTTTAGTTTCCAATTACTACTGGAGTAGTTTATGTAACTTCTCTTTACAGAGGGATAATCAGTTGATCCCTGATCCAGCAAAAAACTCTTGTAGTTATTTATGAGTTATAAATGATTTACGTTTTGTCGTTTCACTGTTTCTGTTGTGGCTGGTAAAACCTGGATATTTATCCCTAACTTTCCCTTTGTCCTAAAAAGAATGGTTAGATAAAACCATTGTAAATTCTGCTTTTTTAAAAGATTTAGTATAACACAAACACTGTTTTGCTTTTAAAAAAAAATGTTATCTGAATGATGCTCAATTTTGAACGCAACATATTCTTTTTTCCTTAATTTTGATAGTCTTTTTGTTTGACAGGCTGAATCTCTAACTAATATTAAAAATCCAATTGAGGCTGGACAAGAATTGCTGAAGAGGGGGATCCGCACAAAGCAGGTTGTCATAAAAATGGGTTCCAAGGGATCTATCATGATCACTAAGAACGCTGTTTCCTGTGCACCTTCTTTCAAGGTACTCATTGTACCGATAAATAAATGGCTTCCTTTGTGAAGTTTGCTGAAAGTAATCAAAGTTACTTTCTGATTTACATCTTTGTTAATTCTCACTATGCTCTCTGTTTTAATTCTCATTAGATTAAAGTTGTGGACACAGTTGGATGTGGAGATAGCTTTACTGCTGCTATAGCTTTTGGGTTCCTCCATGACTTGCCGGCGGTTAACACATTAACACTAGCAAATGCAGTTGGTGCTGCCACTGCCACTGGCTGTGGGGCAGGTAGGAATGTTGCTCACCTGGATAAAGTACTACAGCTCTTGAGAGAAGCTGATCTCAATGAGGAAGAGACAGCATGGGATGAACTGATTGAAGGAAGCTCTCGCTGTCCTGAGGTGACAATTCTGTCTAGGACATCAGTCAATGGTTTCAGTGAGCACCTTGTGCACGCTCCTGTTTGTGATGTGGTTGTGGACATTCTGCCTATGTTCGAAGCTATGTCAGAGCGAAGCACTGTCCAGGCTTGAATTCTTGCTGAATAGCATATGGTTGTATTCATTTTTCCATTCATATAGATTCTTCTTTACCCCAGCATCACGCTGTTTTCAGGTGATGTCTGATAGTTGAAGGCTAGCCTTCAGGTAAAGCTATTTATTGAGAAGAATGTGGTTTGTGAAGCTATTGTTAGCTGTACAGCTGTGCCTTCACATGGAATGATGGTAACATCTGAAGTTTCGTTCTAACCTAGGGCTTTTTGGTGCTACAATTATCTCCCTGGCTCATGTGTTATTTTCTTCTGATTGTTGTCATGCACTGATAGTTCTGTCACTCGAGGCTCTGTTTATACTGGTGTCTAGTGTAGTGTCACCAAATTTGGTTTCTTGAGAATGTGTAATGTTGTTCATTGCAAGTCTGGTGCTGCACTGATACCACGGTTTAGATTTGAGATACATCTCCTGTTTTAGCAAAAAAAACTTATTTTTGGAAATCATCTTAGATCATTGGATGGTCAGTTGTTCAGAGTTCACACTGAAGAAATCGGTGTGGGCGCTGGTGGAGCGGAATAGCACATCTCCCGGCAATTGCTCATCACGCTGTGCTTGGACGTGATCAACTCTACTACATCAAGAAATCTTCACAATGCTAGTATCTTCAACAGGAGATGTTTTCCTACTCCCGGCACGTCCACTCTACTCAGCCGATTCCTGATGTAGTTTCGCAAATGAAAATACTGCTCTCAGACTATCCGTGTCGGTCATATTCTGAAGCTCTTCTATGCTGGTTAAGCAATGGCTTCACATTCACCAGCTGGCATCGTTATGGAAAGACCAACTTCAACAAAACCTTATGCTTGTCGACGTGCTGCAGGACATGCGTCCCATGTGGCCATGTGTAGGGGTGAACAGCGAACTCATCTGCAATACTCAACGTCTGATTTTCTAACTGAACTGATCTCAACAAGGCCTGAAAATTTTAATTACACTGAAGAACTAGCTCCTAACAACTAACCACCACCACCACCGGATGACAATGTACAAAAAAGAAAATTCTATTTCTCGGCAGTTAGCTATGCCTATACATTGCTGGCAACTGCGAAATATGAAGTTGCATTCAGCAAGTTCAGAGGCGCGTATCATCTGTGCTCCCATGTCAAGCAAAATCGTGCCTGGATGATCCTCTGCCACTTCCCTTTGCTCAATCTCCGAGCTGGAGCATTGTTCAACCATGAAGCTTTCCAGCACTAGGCAGCAGTAACTGAAAAAAGAAGTTGAATCAAAATGCTTAGATTGGAATATGTAATTTGATAACATGACTAACTGCAGATTGGAAAGAAAACAGGAGCAAACACCAAATAAGTATGCAGTGATAGATTAGTAATTGACTAAAAGGCAATCTGGTAAAGATGCATCCTCTGTAAGACCAATGGCTCTGAAGGGACTACTTAATCTAACAATTTCGAAACAGCCGTTCACTACTGACAGATAAACTACCAACAATTGCCTTCAGAGTGATCAAGCTCATACCACTGTCATGTCTCTTTGTTCAGCCATGATTCTTCGCAGATCTCTCAAGTGGCTAGTAATCTCCTGGATATATTGCACACCATCACTGCTACAATTAAGAGAACTTAGTATTTGCTTGAGAAAATTCTGATCTGCTTCAAGTGCTGTGAATCTAGTATTCAGGAGAGAAATGTCATGTTTAACGCTTGTCATAGAACACTTTTTTGCATCATCTAGTTGGGAACATGAAGGAAAACCTTTTTGGCTCTCAACAGATCGATCTTCATCTTTTTGTTCAGAAGAAACTGATTCACTAATCAAGTGTTCCCGAGGCAACTGAGAAATCCCCAACTCTGAGTTGTGTAGATATTGGATGCTGCTTACTACATCATCTCTCAGTGGCCCATTCTGTAGAGTATCATTTATGCTACCCAAATCAAGTCTATTTGTGGAAGACATGCCGAGTGTTTCCTCCAATCTGTGTAAGGAATCCAAAATCCTTGTCTTCTCATCTTCAAAATCAAACATGGTATGCCTCATGAAATCTGATCCATCCAGGACTCCAAATGGCATAGATCCATCAATAGCACTGAAATTTCCAACATCAAATGGCTCATCATGAAGCCTGCTCCGATAACCCTCAAGTTCAGCTTCCAAGTCAAGTAATTCTTTCTCCCTTTCTGTAAGTAGGTCATTTAACTTTTCAATTGCTTCCTGGTCATGATCAGCTTGCTCTTCCATCATCCGGAGATACTGCAGTGCTTCCATGTGCATTCCGGCCTTTTCCTCTTGCAACCTGTTAATCATAGCCATCGCTTCACTTGCTGCCACTGCTGAAGCGCTTCGTTCTGCCTCGAGCTCCTTATAAAGCAGACTCATTTTTTTCCTGTTAACCTCTGCCTGCTGCTTCAAGCTTTCAATGGAACTTTCACCTTCATCTTCGCTAGTGGCATTCACATCAAACGGCTCCAGATTTGAGCTATTCCTATCAAGAAATGGGGCCATACCAGTAGCATCGTATTGTCTGTAATCATCAATCTGTGTGTTGACTCTTGGGCTAGTAGTCATATCACTGAAAGGGCCATCAAAGCCTCGTGCAGAAGACAATTGTGACAGAAATGTCTTCACTTCTTCATTTGTTTTTGAATTGGTGTCCCTAGCAGAGATTATTTCTGATAAACGTGGAGATTTATGGTAGCCTCTACTGACAGAAGCATTTTTCATGCTGTTGTTGTGGTTGACATGAGAGTCTACACTTGAGCTTGTTCCAGCATTTGCAGAAGCAGTGATATCATTCCGAACTTCCTCGTAAGGGCTTCCTGAAAAAGAATCACTAATTCCTCGATACCAACAAGAAAAGCTACACTACAAAATTGAAATGCTCTAAATAGTTCAAGTTAGAGAAGGATGACAATGTTTGGACAGCATACGTACTTTTCTCTTTTGGATGCTCTGCATATACTTGTTCAGGCATACCATTCGATTGCATGTTGATGCTGCTGTCACTTGCATTTGCATTGATTTGGCTCCAGTTGATTTCATCCAAACCATGCCCAATAGCACGATCCAAAGATTTTGCAACCTTGGTGCCACTAGACTGACCGTCAAAATCTCTCACAGTATTCACTGGTTGCTTGGCACTGGAGATCATTGGCTGATGCTGCACATCACGACTTGAGTTCTCATTGGCTCCTCTAGCTTCACCAGCATCGTCATCACTATCCGAGATGTGAATCTCAGATTCAGAATCGTGACCGACCTTTAGTTTTCTGTAACCTTCAAAAGGCAAGTGATCAGAGTCGTCATCTGAAGAATGCCCAACACCTGCCATGGCTATGCTTCTTACTTTGCTAGTATCATCACCTGGAAACCTGCCATTTGCAGCTTCAGATAGCCTATGTGAATTCCGTGTCTTCTTGAATGGCACAGAGCAGCAAAAACACAGCTGCTTGTGCCTAGATCTCGACCGAGACTTCACCTTCTCCTTAACATCCATGTTTGACAAGTTACTGGGCTTACCATCTGAGGTAGTGCAAGAAAGCAGGCACCTATTACACAATTCATCAGAGCTTGCAAGCTTGTTGTGACTCTGGCAATACGACAAACGTGAGATTTCCAGCCTGTGTGCAGCACAAACCAGTTCTTCAGAGAACCAGACCTTGCCATGTAGAAACCGATCCAATCTTGAGCACAGCATACATGGTGACCGGAGCCTGCACATGCGTGCAAACCTTGTAGCCATGTATGACAGTACAGCGGTCGCAACAAGCATTATAATCAGGCAGCACTCGCTGATGGCATGGCGAAGCACGGGCCAGAATTGCCGCGAAAAGTTTTGCGGCCTTGCACGAGCTTGTGCAGCCATGGGAAGCTCAGGGCGCCCCCAATTCGCATGTAGGGTTGCTTGAAAATCTTGTCTCTCCTATCAAATTCCCATCAGCGTGGCACAAAGATACTAAAATCACACCACATTGTTGATGAGAAATGAACAGTGTTAGAATCTTGGTCATCCATGCCAATCTGTGGCTCCAAAATATGAAGACTTCCCCAGACAAACTTCACTAATGCGGCAAGAGGCTGCAATTATCCTCACAAACTTTACCAGTGCAGAAGAAGGTGAAATTACCAGGTTGCTCTGAATCGCGTGCCAATGTTCATACAAATAGATCGCAAGAACCCAATATTTCCGCAAATGGATCACAAGATCCTATCTTTCCTACAGAATAGTTGCATAAATGTAACATTTAGGGTTTCACATTCGCGCCATATTGTTCATATTCAAAGGAGAGTGCATTCCAATAATTCAACATACCAGCGCTGCAGATCTTCGATTAAGAAGCCGTGATTCCTAAATCACCGATCTGAAGGCAAAGAACGAAAGCGATACAGTGGAATCAACCAAAAGGTTCAGAAGTGTGAGGGGGGAATCCCAATAAATTGGGGAAAAAATATTTCTGTTTGCAAAGCGGAGACAAAATGGTTCCCCTCTCTCTCGGTGCAGGATTCGGGAGGAGAGAGAGGGAACAGATGTCCGCCGTCTCGTACCAAAACACCGCATTTCTCTCTCTATCCTTTGCATGTGACGTGAGGTCGAGAGATTTAAGCATGGCCTCTCGTTACAGTAGGGGAAGAAGACCACCAAAACATGAAGAAAGAAAGCAAAAGAATGTGTGATTGCAATAAAATCAAAACAGTAGTGATGATAAAGTAAAAGTATTTGCATTATGTGTTCCCTGAAAACATTTTCTGAAAAATATTGGGCTAGGTCGACGCCATGGTGATACTTTTTTTTTTTGGAAAAATGAAGTAAGGAACAATTAAGTGCTAATGTGAGCATGCAACATGCGTTCCTAGATCTTCTTTCATCGTTTTATGCAAACACCAATGAAAATCTTAGGTCATCCAGTTGACCTGCCTGTTTGAAAAGCAAAATAAATTCACAGGACCAATTTTTCCAAGGATATCCACATAAGCTGATCTTGCTCTAAACATCGCATACATATAGAATATAAAAATACATTTCCATTCCAATTATAAATACAAAAGGTACTGTGTAGTCCTAGTCCTAGAGGGGATCAGCGGAATCTAGCTAGTTTGCCTTTTGGACCGATGCCCATACAGAATCCAGCTAGCACATGTAACATGTTGTTGGCTTCTTCGTTTCCTCCACACAACCTTCCACTAAAATTCCTGCCCTACACAAATCAAGAACTCTCCCTTGAGTCCCTGTCACACAAAGCGTGGCATTGTTGGCCCATGAGCGCAGGTGCGCATATGTTTAGTACCACCTTGCTAGTTTAGCAAGGGTAGGGCCAACTTATAAGCATTTGTCCTCTAGCCATAACACCTTCATATTGACCCTTTTACACGAAGTGAGAACAAAAGTATAAGCAGGGTGCTATGTGTACGCGTGCCCGCCCCACGGAAGGATTGGGCGGTGCGGCTTTGGGAGACGGGGTGTTACACTTGCAAAGATTATTGGCCCACCTGCAGGTGGCGTACACATACAGAACCTTTCGTATGGCCCATTTTGCCCTTAGACATACATCCTCTTTCCAGTCACTTACATATGGGGCCCACACGTCATCTTCTTCCTCCATCCCTTTCTCTTTCTTCCCCAGCCACATCCGCCTAGGCTATTTGTATTTTCATATTTATGCAATTCGATAAATTTGCAATTGAATTAAATTTTTCTATGATATACATTGTAAACTTTTGCCTTTGTTAATCTATTCTTTAAACAAATATTGTTGTCAAAACATATACAGGCAGCGAAAGGGTCTCTGTCCTTAGTGGTCAGAGCGTCTGAGTAGCATTTAGCAAACTCAAGTTCGACTCCTCGTGGGTGAAACTGGGTTTGGAACAAAAAAAAATTATGCCAAAAAAGTAGGTTGTGGTTTCTCTACTAACTTTGGTCAAACATAGGGTTACATTACATACATGAAAGTCTCCGATTGTACTATGTTTTGCAAAAAAAAGAAAGTAATTTGTGTACATAGCCAAAATGGCTTGCAAATAAAGTGCTACTACCTCCGTTTCAAATTGTAGGTTGTTTAACTATTTTTACCCCAAGTTTGATCATTCGTCTTGTTAAAAGAAAATTATGCAAACATACTCAAATTTAAGAAGAACTTGTATTAATAATACAAGCGATAACAAAAATGTGAGATTTACACAATTTTTAAATAAGGCGAGTGGTCAAACTTAGGTAGAAAAACTATAATTTAGAATGGAGAAAATAAAAATGGAATGCACGGTATCCTACTACGGACAAATGGACATTTCAGCTCCATGCCTCCATCCTCAACAATAGAGCCGCTACGTTGGAAAGGGCCGTTACGACGATGGGGACGCACACGCGGGCACGCGCAACGATGAGGGAGATAAGAAGTCGTGACGAAACAGAGGATGGCATGAGCCATTTTCTATCCATATTTTGGGCACGCCGCACGCCATCGCCGTCCAAGTTTCGGCTATCAATCAGCGCCGCCTGTTCTTAGTACCCCTTTTACTTTAGCCTGACAGTTTTTGAATTATGGTTGTATATAAAGTTCGGCAACGGGAATAGTAATCTGCCAGTATTTTTTTCTTGAAAAAGTAACGGCTGGATTTGGTTTGAAAACACAAAAAGAAGCATAACGCTGGACATTTATTCAGAATTTATAAATACACAAGCTTGGATGGCGTTTCCATCATCAGTTTCTCGCCTGGAATCCCTTTTGTTTTTGTTTTTTCCAGTACGAAGGACAGCAGCTCCATGGTTCCAGCAAAGCATAGAAACATGAGGACAGTTGGCACCCAAAACCCATCAAATCGTTGAGCGAAAAATCCGAAATGCATGTCTGGCACGAGCAGAAATGCTATCGGCACGTTTCTCGTGCCCTGTCTAGAAAATCATGTCTGGTAGGTGACAGCGTAGCCACTAGTTTGTCTTTTGGTGGTTTCCTGCAGACCTGTCATGACCTATTGATCTGAATAAGAACGATGATCATGTGCATGATTCAGATTTAGACTTGCCACTGATACCCTCACCAAACCAACGTGATTTGCAGGGTTGTTAACTTGTTTTTTTTTTAGACCTAACGTGATTCTCAGACATAAGACGTTTTGTTAGCACTGACGATGCTTTTGTAATGTTGCAAGCAGAAGGGCTCAGGAAAATCCCGGAGTAGAAGATGCTGTGGAAAAACAGTAGACAGAAAGACCCAAGACGAGACCTCGACCTCATGACTTTCTGGTCAAGTCCACCGAATTCATACGAGCAAAAGCTACCATGAAACTGCATCGAAGTGAACGGACTTTCAGGTCAAGTCCACCAAATTCATACGACCAAAAGCTATCCTGAGGACTGCATCGAAGTGAAATCGGAATTGCAGGTCGACCGACTCAAGGCCGCGTGGTCCTGGCGATGGATGGTTCAGGTACAGCATTCACAAAACATGTTAGCGACAGCGACTGTAACTTTGCACTCGCTTTCCAGTCAGACACTGAATGTTGACTTGCCCAGGAATTTCCCCGTGAATTAACCAGCATTTGCTCTGCCAGCTTCCAATCTCGATTTCAGCAACCACAGCTTTATATGTCCAGCAAATTGGGAAAAAAAGCTACCGTAGAAAACTGCAGCCAAATTTCCAGTTAACTGTAATATCGCAGTTGCCAGACATTCCACACTAATAGCGACAGGATCCATCTGAAAGTGGCCGCTACATTACAATAGATTCAAATTTCCAGCTCAGCAGCCTACTTGCATTAACTTTCAGCGTCTCAGACAAAATAATGTAATTCGAATCTCAAATCCGACATGATTAATTTTCAATGTTTCCATCAGGACGGCAACATAAACTACCAAGACAGCCCCAGCTCGAAAGCCTTCTTCATCAGAACAGAAAACGAGTAGATAGTGCTAGTGAGACTGGAGAATGGGGATCACGGCTGTAGCAGCCCGTTGACGGCATCATCCCCAGCTCGGTGCTTCCGAGTAAGCAGGTACTTCTCAAACTCCTTCAGGTAATCTAGGAGCAACACGCAGGAGAAGAGAAGGAATCCACCAAAGTAGTTGCTGCCACCACCACCACCTCCACCGCCACCCCCACCTTTGCCAAAACGGAATGGAGGGAACCCACCGCTTCCATCGTCCAGTTTTGGCCCTTGCACTTTCCCTGGAACAGTTGTAGGAAATACATGTGAAATTAAGCAAATGTGAAATTATGAAGATTCTAAATTTTAACCTTTTTTGTCACGTTGAACAGTTGCACTTGCAGATTTCTTTTGGACGCTTTGTGTTTGAGTAGCTTTACACCTCACACTCTGTGGTACACAGTGGTTAGAGGAAAAGGTAGTTAAAGGAAGGATCAGACAGTGAAGTAAATCATAGAAAATAAGCAGGTTACCATTTTCACATTCAATTTTGAGTTTCACAACTGAAGGCTAGCATTACAAGTAACTCACAAGATGTAGTGCAAGTTCAGATTTAATATGTACTTAACAATGCACAGAGTTTACAGTTAAATAATGATTCTTGGTATGATGGTATCTAAGCAATTATTCATATCAAAGACAAGTAATCCGTCATCAAACATTACAAATTCATGTTCATTCAACATTGAACTTAGCTATTTTGAAATTGAAAATTTTTCGCAATACATGCCTTTCAAGCTTGACATAAATTAGAATGAGGTTAGCATTGGCACATTTTTCCTAAGGTGGCAGTGTGTCAATTTATTAATTTAACATAATTACCAGCGCTGGTGATTTAACATAATTTAATATAAAACATGGAGATAGTGACAAACTGCTTTTAAGATACGCAAAAGTTCAACTGTGCAATAGTTCGTAAAACGTACAGATATTATACTGTATAGTTAGTTCGATAAAAGCCCTGATTTATTGATCAGTTCACAATCCCTTAGGCTCGAGTCTACAGGTAATAATATCAAAATAGAGAACAATTCATGAAACTCTTACTCTCAACGTTGCTTTAGAAGACACTTTCCGTTCAAATGAGATGCGATTAACTACAGGCTGCTGAAATTGTGAACCTGCCAAACGGAAATATAATAATGAGAATTATCCAACAATACATGGTACAAACAATGATGTGCAAAAGATGATCAGCAATGCCAAAACTGAGGACTCTGGTGGTGATACATGAACAACAAAATCCAAGATCAAATATTAAGACTAAAATCCTCAATTAAGAGTTGGAACCTTTTCAGGCCAGTTGTATAAATCCAAAAGATCTAAATGTGCAATTCTCAAACCTTAAGAGACGAGTAATTCTAGACACCTACTGTGCAACTTAGTCCTTAAACAATAAAACGAAATAATTGGAAACAACCAACTGCTCTATTTGTCTAGAAAGAGAATGATGAACTTAATAATGAGTGTCTAATAAAAACGGAAAGGGTGCTATCAGATACTCTTTATAAAAAAAAAATAAAAAGAGATATGTGGCAACGACCAATCTGTTACGTTTACCTGTTCTTAGATGATTCAAAATTCTATTTCAACATAAAGAATATTGTAAACAAATTTTCTATTTATCTAGAAAGAGAATTTAAACATGAAGATCATCTTGTAATAAGGGAAAGTGTGATATCATAGATTATCCATGATGTTCAACATATCTAAATTGCATCTGCATCAGATTCATCAACTTTCATAGCTGAGGTTGAGCAATGGTGAAGCCCCAGAGCAAAAGACAAGCTGGCACGAACAATGCTACCAGGTAATTAAAATTCTTTACTTGCACCTCTACACAAAACCGCACATGGACACCACCACTTTTTAATATGGGGTTTTCATTTTTCAATGAATGTATAAGGAAAAAAAATAAGGATAGTTAATAAATTAACATAGATTTAAGAGCAATACAAATTTTTCATGAAAAACAATGCTACCTATACTGACAACGGGTACAGGAGGCAAAGGAAATGTTTAGAGCCATAGAATAGTTTCAGTACAGCATTGGAAAACATACTGGCTGAGTGCATAATTTTTGCAAGAGGCCCATTCATCTCATGATCTGTCTACAAATCCACATATTTTCACCCGATAACACTTTGTTACTGAATTTGTGGTTCAGCTGAACTTTTTATTTCCAACTGTACCTTAAATCCCACAAAACTTCTATGTATGATGACAAACAGAAAACTCTGATTATAACAATGAGAAAAAACAAAAATAAACCACAGAGAAGCTTGAATACCATACCATAACTACCTCCAGATCTCCTGGTTGAAGTGCCATAGATTGCAGCTCCAGGCAATGAACATGTGCCAAGTTGAGACATTGTGGATGCAACTCAATGCCTACAGCACCCCAATACATCACAAAATCAGTACACAAACAATCAAACTCTTCACTGAATGCTTAGAAATGGAATATGCATCACAACCCACTAAAAAGATCATAATTTGGATTGCCTATCTAATCATTGGCGGAGCACGCTCTAAATTTTAGGTGGGGCGAACATACATACAAAACTCATAGAGTTAAAACGATAGTGTACGCATGCCACACATTCTCATTGAAATCACACAAATAAGAGTACAGACCCTTAATAAAATATATTGAAGATGGTACCTCCTATAAAAAAAAAAAAAAAAGAGATAGCAAAGTCAAAAACCAAGATCGAAGAGCTAAAAGAACCAAACCTTTCGATTTGAAAAAATATATCAGTTAATTTCTATTTTCCTGTTGCTCAAATAAATCAGGACATGGCAAAAGGTGAAGGAGAAGAGCGGGCGTGTCCGCCGTGATGCCAAGCTTCAAAACGGAAATAAATCACTCAAGGAGTTTACTAAAGCCTGCAAATACTAGATTTGGGGCAGCTGCATGCACATCCAGGTTCAATGAACCGGAATGCCCCTGCCACAGCCGGCAATGACGCCGCGCTGCACCTGCACCCCGCCATTGGCTAACCAAGGAAGCTGCTCGCCCCCGCCGTCGGCCCTTCCCGCCGATTGTCGTCCGCCTCCTCCGGCGACCACGCCGCCGTGCCTACTGCCGCCGCCAGACCCTCCTCTAAGCCCGCCGACCATGGAGCCCTCCCCGACGACCCCGAACCGGAAACCCTAACCCAGTCACCACCAGCATCAAATCCGAGAGAAGAACAAGGAGCAGGAGAACCCACCTTGTTGCCGGGGTTTGCCAGTTACCACCACCCAGGACGAGGGCGAAGCGCCGGAGAGAAGCAGTCGTCGGAGAGAAGAGAGATGCAGCAAGGATGGAGAAGGCGCGGCTCTAGCCAGCAGCAGGGACTCGGGTCGAGAGGCGGACGAGCGAGTGCGACAGTCGCATCGTGAACACGTAAATGTTTCTGTGCCTAAAAATACGTTTGCACACGACACTATCGTAGCTATTAAAAGTGAGTTATAAAAGTGTATATAGACGTATTTAAATGTCATATATAGCTGCGGCAGTTGCCCCTCTGTATCTAATAAAGAAATAAAATTACAAAAAGATGGCATATCATACAGATAAAAAGTATAAAATGAGTCCATAATACAGTTTTACCCATGTATAGATAGAAGTATATAATTGGTGCGCAGAATGATAGATAATTGTAGCATCCTATAATGACACAACTCCACTTACAAATATTAAACATGATTTGAAACAAATAAAAGAATAATTAATCTAGGGTTCACAGAACCGAACCGGAGGGCCGAACCGTCGGACGGCGGTAGCGGCTAACCGATCCGGTTCCCGCGGGAACCGGTCAAAACCAGACAAATTCAAATTTTGAATTCAAATGTATATGAAATCCTAGTTCAATCGGTTTGAACCGGTAAGCCGAGCGGTTTGGGCGGTAAGCCGGCCGGTTTGGACGGTAAGCCGACTCAATACATAATTTGTTATGTTTTTCAAATTTAACTAAAAATTTAAAAAAATAAAAGAAAATTTTCTAAAAATATTTGAAGGTGCGTAGAATTTAATGGTCAAAATTTTTCAAATATTAGTGTATTTAGTATTTTTTTTGTGTGCATTAGAAGTTCAATGACCGATTTTTTTTCTTTTCCTTTTTTGTTGAAATTCTAATGCCTGCAAAAAATATCAAATGAGCAAATATTTGAAAATTTTTGACACCAATAGATTACATATACCTTGAAGTATTTTTAGGAATTTTTTTGATATTTTTTTCATTTTAAATTTAAATTTGAATATTTTAAATTTAACCGGTTTGAAACCGCCCCAACCGCTACCGGTCCGGGGCGGTTTGACTGGTTCCCGCGGGAACCGGCCGGTTTTGAACGGGATTGCGAACCCTGGGTGTCACGGGGTGGGATGCGAATAGAAATAGATTATGATTTGGGATTCGGGTGCTCCGTTTCGCACAGAGGGAAGGGAAGGAGAGGGCGTACCTAGTGGATGCTCGTCGCCGGTGAAGGGTCCTGCGAAGAACGAATAGCGCCGCTGCTCGCCCAGTCGTCGCCGCTAGGAAAGGGAGACCAGAGAAAAAGGAACGGGTAAGAGAAAATAGAGGCACACGCTGCGCCGTGCGGGTGGCCGCGGCGGTGATCCCACAACCCGGAGGTGAAAGATTGGCCAGGGGTGGGAGGGGAGAGGAGGGGCCCGACGATAAGGATCGAGCTCGTCTGAGGGGGAGGGGCGGCGGCGTCAATGGCAGCCTTTCATATGCTGCAGGCCTAGCTCTACAAAAGGTTTATATATATATAGTAACTCTATATAATACCCTGGGTACTCTGGGTACTGATTAATACGGAAATGCTATGCTACTGACGTCCGGAGGGAAAGGAAATAATCGGACACCTACGTGGCCCATTTCCATCCAAGTGTTTCTTATTTTCCCCACTCCAACTAACACAATTAACCAGAAGCCTCCGCCATTTTCCCCAAGACTGCATGGAACATCGGCACAAGCAGTTGGCAGGAGCACCGGCGACGCCCCCCACAACTCGTCACTCGACCCTCTACCATTTTTTCTCCTCCTGCTCCCTCCCAAAGGCCCTACGCCTTGACCCCCGACGGCGAGCTCTCCGGTGGGCGCAGCTCCTCCTCCTTGTTGGCGGCCACATCTCCTCCTCGTCGTGCGACGTGCTCCCTCGGCACCTCCCATTGGCGAACTCCAAGACTCCCTTGCTGCTGCCAGCGCCCAGGCGCCCCCAGCGGCGAAACCACGCCGGCAATGGCGTGCTTCCCCCAACCGATTCAACGAGGAAGATTCGATCTGGCATGTGTAGTCGCTTGTGTTGCAGTGTGATTTCTGGAAAGCCCGTATTATCTAGGATGTTGCAATGTTTTTTTATGATGTTGCAATATTCTTTTTCTAGGATGTTGCAATGTTCTTCGATGTTCCAATATTGTAATGTTTAGACTTTATGTTGCAGTATTACAAATATTTTTCACGTGGATGCTACACGAATCGACGTATTTTGATGTTTCATCCGAACGTATGTTGCAATGTTTCGGTTTGAAGTTGCAAATGTTCAATGCTGCAATGTTACATAGATCGAATGTCTCAATGTTCCAATGTTTCATCTAATAGAATGTTTCAATGTTCTAATGTTTCATTCAAAATGTTGCAATGTTTAGTTGTTGCGGTGGTGGTTCACTGCCGTCCGGACGCTAGCGGCCGGACCGCTAGCAGTTCTTAATATTCAGTATCCGACACCCCATCCCGTCTGGACCGCGCCTCCCCTCTCACAGTTTTTTTCGCACGCCTGATTCCCGTCAGTTTTTTATTCTTTTTTTCTTTTACGTCCTGTAACTCCTCCCCAAATTCAGGCAGCTCCTAAAATAGATCGTGGGACGACATTTCGGTTCCCAAATTTTTCTGGCGACAAGACGTCCCACCGATGTCGACGCGCGTCTCACGAGTGATCTCCTGCCAGCGACCCTCCCGGCCTCCCGTGCTGCATCGGTGAGCTGCCCCGGCGAGGCCCTGCGCCGTCGGCCCCCGTGCAGTCCGGCGAGGTCCAGCTGGGCCCTGTGCCGCCGGCTCCCGTGCAGCCCCGGCGAGGCGTAGCCTGAAGCACGCCGCCCCGGCGAGGGCCTGCGCCGCTGGCTCCCGTGGAGCCCCTGCGAGGTGCAGCCTGAAGCGCGCCGCCCCGGCGAAGCCCTGTGCCGCCTGCTCCCATGCTGCCCCAGCGAGGTGCAGTCTACCGCCGATTCAAAGGTACCCCACCTGCGCCCGGACGCCATGGAGAGAGACTGGTGCAGGTCTTCGCTGGCCATAGTTTTTTTAATTGCTTCTTGAATCTTAATACTGAGCTGATTAGCCGGAGCCAGGAACCGATCTGTGCATGATTAGTTGGGGAGTGGGATTTGGTGGATTCGAATTGCAGATCTATTGAGAAAAAAATCACTTACCTGTATCACTTTGAGATGCTTCATTTCACACTGCCATATCATTAGAATGGTAGCATAGGATTCTATACTGATGCTCGTGTCTACATGTTAGTCTAGTGCATGCTGGCTGCTGTTTGGTGGAAACGATTTCCTTTGATCACATGCTTTTGATCCTTTTGACTTGGTGAAATGGTGGTCTTGTGTCCCTGCAGGGATTCCCGGATCGATCCTGCTGCCTGATGCCTGTTCTGACTGACGAGCTTGATGTACTACTATAGGTGATGAGGATGCTCAACGTATATGGCTATGAAGCCTCCAACTTCTGCCGCTGGCCATGATCTGAAACATTCTGGCCCTTTTTTTGTGTATAGGAGAGGCCAGGCTAAATTCAGGTGAGGTGATCCATCTCCTTTCATGTTAGGATTGCTTCTGAATTAGAAGTGCTATTTAGAAAATACACAGTAGGATGTTGATGACAACTTGATTTAGCTGTGCATTCATATATCTGATAGTGTGAATCCATATGAGCAGCTCTGCAATCAAATGGTCAAATGCCCAAGGTAACATGATTCGATCTCATCTTTGGCACTTGTATCCCCATCTTATATATGTGGCATTCAGTTCCCCATTCATTTTAAGTAGCTTGCTCTCCCTCCCTCGAGGATTTGTTCTGATGAGTCTGCCCTAATTCCCCTATTGCATAAATAAGCCACCTTCATCCACATCCCCCATGGCCCTCGTCGATGGCACAGGATCAGCTTGTATACCCATGTGTGTATTGTTGATGTTGGCCATGTTATGCTGTAGTGCCAAAAGCTCCACCTTTCAATAAACTAAATTACAAAATTGTTTTGCAGATGGAGGCAGTGGTTGAAACCATGGAAAAACGAAAGTTGCAACGCTGATGGGTAGATAAAACGGAGGTATCTGTTTTCTTCCTTTTGCTGCATGCAGTCCCTGGTTGTGGATTTAGATTCTCTTGTGGTTCGTTCGTAAATGCTGATATATCAATCAAAATGGTTTAGTTCGACATCAGTTGCTCCTTTATTAATGCATTCCTGCATTTTATTTTTTGAGTCATGAATTAAAATCACAATTATCTACTTTATGCAGTTTTGAGACAGAGACATAGGTATAAGATTTTCTTTAACATGGCCTATTGCAGGTGATTTTTAGGGGCTCCTTCTTGGATCATTTTTGTTCCTGTTCCAAACCTTGATCTTGTAAGCAAAATATCTAGTTTTTATTTCATCTTAAAAACGACAGGGTCAGAAACTTGGATGTGGTTCAGTTATGCCATCTTGAATGCGTCAGGAGGTTGAGGAGCTCGCGATCATTGCATCCTGGCGGAGTATATAGAGTTACATACTTTGCCGCGTCTTAGCTAAATTTCTTTTATGAAACCAAGCCTCAAGTGTAATCTGCTAGTGGCATTGCCTTTTTTATTTTAAAAAAAGCTTGTAGCACTGTACAACTGGTGTCAGTACACATGGCACTTGGGTCACTCTTTTGTACTACAGCTTCATTCTTCAAGATAATGTGTATATTCCATTATTGGTGAGTTGGTGTCTTGGTGACCAAATGGCTAATTCGACTTCTTGGTTGCAAGTAGTTTCATTGTACGCTTGCTGTCACACCCGACCCAATTTGGTTGGCCCAGTAGTGGTGCATCATTTACACGGCCATCTTCTTGTGCAGAAACAAAACAAGAAGATGATGATGATCGTGCAAGTAATAAGTTGAAGGATACGGTAAGGATTAGCACTACAGGCGGTTTCGTTTCTCTTTTCACTGCATTCCCACCAGGCCACCACCTGTTTGCTGCGCCTTTCACAGCCCCACGAGAAGAAAAGCTCTCTTTGCTGCAGGCAAGTTTCTTAAGAGCTAAGCTTGGAATCAAAACAACTGTCCGGGGAGGCAAGGCCATGCGACGCAACCCCAGCCAGCGCGTCGATCGCAGTACGTGCATGCAAAGCAAAAGAAATCCTTTGCTTGGGAATAAAATCATGTACCGCCGTGCATCCTCGCAGCAGGCCTTGGTTCTTCAGAAAAAAGAAAGGCCAGCCTTTTTCTTCAGACGACACTTCGATCGTTTAATCTGCATTACTTCTGCCAACAACACAATTATACGACCAAGTCTTTGAGAAGCACTACAGTGGGTTTGTCATCGTCCTAGACTGTCCTAAATCCTAATTAATGGCGGCTACGAGTAATGTTTATCGGGAAGTAGAGTTAGACAGTTAGTCATGAACCCCTCATATATAGCTCTGACGTCCATGCTGCTGGGATGCAAGGCTATAAGCTGCGATGCTGCCGAGAGGTGATCGAACAGGGGGGTTGACTTAAACTGGAAGATTATGATCAACATGCTAGTTTAGGATGTACGGTTTTCGATCTGTTCTTCATGCAAGAATGTGGTGGTGTGAAAGCGACGAAAGCATCTTGCATACCAATCAATCTGCCATAAGGCTGTGGAAAGTACGCACCGACCTTGCCCCGGCGATAACAAGCTTCCCTGTCTACCTCTTTTTTACCTTAATCGTGCATATAAGTCCACGAACTCTCTCCTTCCATTTCTCTCCCCCTCTTTTCTCTTATCTCCACAAAAAAACACACTACTCCTGAATCTGCATGAACAACCCAAGATTGAGCTCTCGCCGGCCGATCTCTCTCAAATATGGCAGTTGAGGGGAATGTTGTCTGGTCGGAGACCTAGCACCGCTGATCCATGGAGCATGGCTGCAGCATGGTGGGATGGTTTCGGACCAGGCTTCATTCCCCCCAACTAAACTCTCCTTCCTTCTCCGATCCGAATTACCAGGGACGACGATGATCTTTTCAATGATTCAACTCATTGCAACAGATCTTCCCTCATGGTCCGAACCTCCTGATGCTAGTTGGAGTTGGAGTGTTGGACCAACCACTGCGCTCCACAATTCTCTCCTCAAGCCTGTAAGCGTTTCCCTGATCCTTTCATATGTAAGTTATCTCGACTTGCGTGATATAGTGTTTAGACTGTCGTCACTGAACTTCGCAATGTTTCGATTGGTTTGTAGCTTTTGAATTTGTAAAAGTAACTTCACACACGTACGTCTGCTCTGTCGTTTGACCTCTCATTCTCTCGTTCATACTTGCTCCAAGCTCGACATGTTTCTAGGACAATTCTTTTCCATTGCCCGTCCCTTTCTATTACCAAATTGGTTTTTTCAAGGTTTCAGAATTTAGAAAGCGTAATGCCTGAAGTTTCTTTAATTTCTTTGTTCTCCTTTGAGAGAGAGAGGGAGAAAAGGAAGGGGGGGGGGGGGGGTAATACCCATAATAGAAGCAGAAGCTTACAGTAACATGCAGACGAAATGAGAGTCATAATAAGATCACTGATGCACTTCAATACAGTATCACAAAGTTTAGCCTGGGTTGGTGTCGTCCTCGTTACGAATCTTTCCGATCATGGAAAGATCGCTTCCAAGATTTTTCATGCGTGGCAACTGAAGCATCTCTGCCAAGCCATGCCCTTGCCGACACCGTTAGGTGCGTGCGGTGGAACCCAAGCACCTACTCATGCCAAAAGCAAAGTCCATCATTTTTGTTCCATTTACCTTCAACGAGATTAGATTCCAGATTTGAACAAAATTTGTCTGCTTAGACCTAACATAAATTTCACGTACTGGTGTGTAACTTTACCGTCTTATCAGAAAATAACGTTTATTTTTTCCATTAATTAATTCTTATAAAAAGGCACCAAATTTATAACATGAATCTGGTACCTAAAGCACCATACTTTAGTATAGGTATATACCCGAACCAGTAGCTCTTTGATTATATATTGTGATACTTCTAAGTTTTATTTAACCTTATATTTTCTTTTCCTTTGCGATATATAAATTCCTTTCCTTTTTTTTAGTGATGCATCGAGACAGTTCTTTTGACATTTTTGATGCATTTACCTATGATAGCATGCTTAACTCACTGAGCTATGTTTTAGAAGGTTCAGGGCATTGCGATCCTACATTATTCATCTATTTCAAAAGACACCCTAACGATTTGTGTAGCTCGATCGTGGAATTATGATAATGACGTAAGGCACAGTAGATAGTACTTGTTAAACATAGATGCAGTGATGTATTGGTTATACGATTGCGACTTGACAAGAACAGTGGGTATGATGCCATGATGGTAATAGTGCAAGGAAAAAAGTGATACTTTGATCCTATTTTTCCGCTGAACTTTGTTGACTAGAGAAGATCTCAAGCTCCAGTGGACGATAAAATTCCGAAGGAGCAATGAGGATCGCAAGTGTTCGGAGGAGCTTTACGAGGACGTCCCATCTCACCACATGAACCTTTCGAAGGTACCATCATTTGATCATCACACACAAGGCACTAGGGTTGTGACATTTTTGAACGTCAAGTTTGAGCAAGCGCCTTTATTTTCCTCCAGCTTTGTGATCCCCCGGCCTAGGTGCAGAGCTAGCTTAGAATGGCGCTGATGTCAGCAGCATTGTCAGCCGATGTCAAAGCCTTGTTGCTACAGTGCATAACAGTATTTTACACTAGTTTTCCGAAAATTCATCGATGTCAGTAAGTACACCTAACTCCGCCCCTGCCCCGGCCCGGCCCGGCCCGGCCCGGCAGGCACATGCTGGTGGCAAACCTGGCCGGGTGCATATGGCTATAATTTAGCCCGTTGGTGACTTCATATGCTGATATGTGTTGATGGCAAGACATCAGAGGGTTAATCGAATTACATGATTAATTTTGGGAGCAGCTATGTAGCACCACACGTTCTAGAGAGCTAAGGCTCCTAATGTTAAGACATCCAACTTTGAGATGTATAGTTTCTAACAATACCTTAATGTTTAACTACACCACCATTATAATTTAACTATAATTCTAACCTAAACTAATTGTAACTGGGGTATAAACAAAACCTGAAATGCTTTGAGGCTATATTAGACACTTTGATTTTTTTCCCTCCATATAATCTTTAATCCTAAAGCACACATGATTTGGAAGAGCCACGGTATGCCATTCCGGAGGTACTACGCCGTCTGTGGGTATTGGGAAAGAGGAAAAATGCACCGCGTGGATGATAGTGATATAGTAACCGGCTAACCCCTGAACATGCCTATGCGGTATTTGTGTTCAAATAGCTGAAAAAAACACTGTAGCTTTAAAAAACACTGTAGCATTCGCTGGGAATCGTGTTTTGTGAGGAAGGAATAATGAAAAGTTAGAATGAATAGTGAAAAGCTGAAATGGATAGCGAAAAGTTAGGGAATCTGACAGGACGTGAGTGAAATATCACTGTTGAACTACAGTATTTTGTGCTAGTAGATGAGTTGCGGCGCCGGGCGGCGGACAAGGAGGACAGAGGCTAGCCGAAAAATCTCTTGACCCGAAGCCTAGCCGACGAGCCGTTGACCGCATGCAAAAAAAGACAGTAAGAAGACAGTAAAACGCACATCATCTTTAGGCCCCCAAAAGATTCCAAAAAATACACTATTCATCCAATTTCCCATATTGATCTCATTCATCCCCCTCACATAACACTATTCATCTACAATGTTTTTTTATAAATAATGTATTTTTAAGAAATCTTTCCCCAATCTAAACACACGGTTAAATTCAAAAATGTTGGACACGGCGTCCCTGAGCCAGAGCACGAGGGTGAGCGGGCCGCCGTGGGCGGGGGAGGTGGAGTCGTACAGGCCAGGCTATGTACGAGCGAGGATCTTGCCTCAATGGGATGGTGTACACACTCTCTCTCTCTCGCCAAATGTCCAACATTATCTTGTTTAATTGTTTTCATCGACGCTATAGCATTTTGAGCTAAGATAGCACCTCGGTGACATGTCTAGAGATGCACCGTGTATAAAGATTGTAAACTAAGGCCTTGTTTAGATCGTTAACTTTCGCCAACTTATCATATCGAATGTTTGAACACTAATTAGGATTATTAAACATAGATGTGAAAAAAACTAATTACATAGACGAACTCCACATCGTGAGACGAATCTATTAAGCCTAATTAATTCGCCATTAGACACTACCATGCTACAGTAACCCATCATTAAAAATGCGCTAATGATGACATATATTAGGCTTAATAGATTCGTCTTGCGATGTAGAGTTCATATATGTAATTAGTCTTATAATTAGTCTATATTTAGTACTCATAATTAATGTCAAAAGGATGAATGTGACATTTCGCTTATTTTCACCAACTTTACTTCGCTCGACTAAACATGGCCTACAAGTTACCCAGGCTTAAAAAGAAGGGAGAATGAACGTGTTTACTCCCAAAATGCCAACGTTTTTTGGGTTTTTGGCACCGGCCGATGGCATGCCCGTCTGGGCACCTGACGCGGAACTGGTTGCTCTGTGCTGATTACTGAAGTACTAGCACTCTAGGAGTACTGCTCTAACTGACCTGTGAACCCTACCATTTGCGGGGCCCACGCGTCAGCGAATGAGTTTCCAGAGGAGGAGCACTCCAATTACCGCCCGTGCGAGTCGCGTCAATCACACACGTCTCCTGCACCGGCGCACCCGTCCACGCCGCTTCCCGTTACACCCAAACCCCTCCACCGAAGAAATGCGACGACGGCCCCATCCGCTGGCGCCCTGGCGGAGGAGATGCGGCGGGCTTCCCCAACCTCTACGGGCTCGCCGCCGGCGTCGTACCACCACGATCCAGGAGGTGCCGCGGGTGTGATCGGGGCCGCGCTCCGCGGCGCGAAAGCGTGGCCACGACTGCGTCCTGGCGGTCCTGCTCTCGCTAGCAGGCTCTGCGCTCGGGAACGGCATCGCCCACTGGAAGCTTCTCGCCGACGATAGGAAGCAGCTGGCGGAGATGCTCAAGGACTCACCCTACTTCTGCTCCAGCTCCGCCCCCCTGAAGTGGGAGTGGGCGAGCGATCCAACGCCGCCGTGCAATCCGGCACCGGCTTCTCACCAAGGTACCCGAGATTTTATCGTATTCCCACTGAAGATTGCAACTATTGGCTGTGTGGCATTCATTAATAAGGAGTAGCATCTTTGTGATCTGTCAGGGTAGATAGCTGCACGTCTGATCGCCTTGTATTCGACGAAATGCTCTCTAGCGAAACTGTTGCTCGTAGATGCTCTTTGCTAGACGGTACCATGCAGGCTTTCAAATAAATCTTATTGTTATCATACTACCATCAAATAAATCTCTGGATCTACTGCTGATCTCATCGTGTTTGCTTCCTTTTTTTTGTTGGGGGGCAAAGAACCAATTGCTATGTGATGGGGAAACATTGATGCAATTTGGTTTTAGCAATATGTTCCCTTGCATGATTTTTCTGTATTTTGAATCTATATATCATTTTGTATATAGGGCACTGTATGTGATGTGTACGCTCTGTGTGCAGGTGGATGCAACTACTGGGAATATTTTGAAGATGGTAATGGTGCAGGCTGATGCTGAAGGTGAATTTGCTTGTTGAGTTCAAGGGGGAAGATGCTTTCGTTGGGTTGAAGAAAGGTGCCGCTTCTTTCATTTCGTTTTTTGACGACATTTCTGTGGTACACCAATCTAGAAATGTTCTTTTTCAATACTATTACTGAAACATATATGTACAATTATTCTCTTGTTGTAGAACAAGCTCTGAACGTAACACGCACTGACGGGAACTTTCTTGGATCCTTGCTCCAGTGAAGAGTGAGGACTCTAGCAATACCTCCAGTCATGTAAACGTGACATTTCAGGCATTTACATGACATTTCAGACAGACTGTGCAGCCTGTCTCCATTTCTGTAGCATAACATGCCTACTTAGGTAAATCCGTTTTTCATTAATGAAAGTTGGAAACACACAGAAGGGCGGCCCTGGTGCAGCGGTAGTGCCTTACCGTCTGTAACCGGAAGGTCCAGGGTTCGAGCCCCAGCCTCTGCACTTTGTGCAGGTAAGGCTGTGCGCATACATCCCTTCCCCAGACCCCGCGCAGTGCGGGAGCCTACGGCACTGGGTACGCCCTTTTTTTTTTTTAAAGTTGGAAACACACAGAGTTTTTTTCCCTTGCAGAAATTGATACCCAGCTACCCAAATACCATGCTTGCATAAGAATAGTAAGTCATATTAGATAGTGTAACTTCCTAACTGGCACACATTCACTTATTAAATAGTTGTGCCTTGAATTCTCATGTTTCCTTACTGATGCCTAATGGATAGTGAAGAGTGAGGGCTTGGATATGTCCTCTTATCTATTGCATTTATCAAAACACTTTGAATTGTCATAGTAGATGGTATAACTTTCTAACTGACACTTACTGATTTATTAAACAGTTGTGCCATTACATTGTTAAACTCTCTGAATTTCCCATACTTCCTTACTAATGCCTGATAGATCGTGAAGAGTGAGGCTTGGATATGTCTTATCTATGGCATTTATCATAGCACTTGCAATTGTCTATTTCTAAAAAGGAGCTTTCATGAGTGGATATCGTTTGTTGAGCTAGAAGATATCTAAAGCTTTAGTGCTTGAGAATATCCTTCCAAGTCATGTAGAGTTGATAAGAGACCTTCTGATATATAGCATTTCTCTACCATTCTGGAGTTGTTCGGAATTAAGGACCAATAGTTACATGGAATAAGCTTAGATGTTACCATGTTGATCTGGGGAAAAGAGATCGTTACCATGTTACTGTTGATTCATAGGGAGAATGCATTTATGATTGTAGTGCAGAACTTACCCACAATGCACTTGAAAGCAACTTTGCTCATCTTGCAGTCCACATTGATTATGTAAATCTTGAGCCTACCTGCATGTTATGCTGGGGAAAATGGTTGTAGGATGGAGAGCTGAAGAAACTTAAAACATGATTTCTTTCAGTGATCATGCCATGACCCCATATCTAATAGTGAACTCTATTTTTTAATCTCAAATATATATGGGTATTTGGGGTTAGTGGAGTTATATTTACCCAATTATGATTCAAAAAAGGCCAGCATTGGTTTTGAGTTTTTAGTTCTGTCAACATGATTCCCGTGCTCAAGACACTAGTTTAGCAAACTTGGTCATAAATCTTAGGTGACCTATTCCTAATTTCCTATCTCAGATAGGTATATCTCCATAAAATATGTCACATCATATATAACAATTTCTATGCATGTTCTTATTTGCATAAATTTATATTTACTGCACTTTGTGGTACTAATGTCTTGTTTGCACACAATTTTCAGGTATGTGGCTTCATGTGGTCTCATGACAATCGTCAATTTGTTTCTGGTGCTAATGACAAAAGATTAAGATGCTATTCCACATTTTTCCATCAATTTGGGTGAAAATGTTATAAGAATGATCTAGCTCTGGTACTGTCACAAATCAAATTCTTTTGGAGCTATTGACAATCTGTCTTCTGTTGTAGTGGCAATTTGTGTTTCCAACCTGCCTTTGTAACCTTGCGTGAATGATCTTTCCTCTCAATGGATGCCTAATGGATAGAACAATGAGCCCGACTATTCTCCATTATATCTAGGTTTGTGCCTTCAATTTTAGGTTAGAGGTGATGAATTGATTTCTGGAATTGTGGCCAAAGCAATGCATTGCAAAATAAATTTTATGCTTGCAGGGAGGATCTGCAGGAATAATTTCTTTCTTATTTCCAAAAGTCTGTTTTCTATAATATCCAATATCATCTAGTGCATTGCAACCAACCAACTGATTATTACATTATTAGTTCTGGTATATTGCTATTTCTATAATGAAATTATAATATGATTTTTGTATCGATCCTATTTGAAAAGATGAAGTTTGTCGGATAACAGTGGACACTAAATAGAGACCTTCTAGGTTTGCAGGAAGATTTTGATTATAAGAAGTTATCCTCATCTCCTCCATTGTAAAAGAAAATGGTGTATTTTCCCTTTTTTTTTTTGCTTGTCTTCTCAATTTCAAAGTTACAATTTGTGGGATATAGATGAGATTTCAGAATTGTGGATCATTCTTTACAGGTTGCTTGCAAGTTCATTGCATGACAGAATGGATAGAGGAGAGCAACGTTACAAGTAGGCCGGTGTCCAAATGGCTGCAAGTATTCCTTACGGTGGAACACCAAACTGCTGTTTATTTTTCACGTGTGGACAACACATGAAAATAAGGTGCGTGATGCGATCTGATTTGGTTTGTCTAACAGATTGAATCCATCGTTTACTGATTTGGCATTCGAACCAGATCCTTATTGACAAGAATAATCATGCCTTGACAACACAGGCTAGCAGGTAGAATTTATTTGGCTGGCATAGCTAAAAGATAAGATTGAATCTATGCACGTTGATTATTTCTTTGAAGGTTATCTTTCCAAAGTATAAAAAATCATTCATTATATCAAAACTTTAACAATTATCATATCAACATATAGCATGAGTGTGCCGCGCAGGCCTTGCTATATACAGCTATAGTACTTTGAAGAATGCGTAATGTTATTTACATTAATGCTATATATATACAGGGCAATACAATCCACGTACACTTAATATTATCCACATACACATGACCTAATAAAATTTATGGAGCAGTTAAATAACTTGTGTTTACTGCACAGGTAACCATTAGAAGGACCATGCTAGGACAACATTGTTTGGGATCTTAGCAAGGATACTCCAAATCCTAAACCTAGATTTGACTTAAAGATGATCGGATTCTATTTGAGATTCTGGATGAACTCATGCTTCTGCCATGATCGACAAGGGTTTATCATAATAGGAAATTGCAGCAGCAAGCTATACATCCCTTACAAAAAAGGGTGCTTCGATGTATAGAAGTGGTGCATTCTGCCCTACCTCAGAAGTTGCATACCATGAAAGGTATGAGCCATGCTGCCCTCACCCCTCCTCAATCTTGCAATGTATTCACAAGTCTATGTTTGAGCGAATCTTTCATGCTTTGTACTGTTTTTATCGAGGTGATAATAATTACAATGGAGTGAATTGTTACTTTTGTTTGTTAAGAAGCAGCAAAATCATGTATTTGCAGATTCCTTTCTAACTGCAGAAGTGTTGTTTGAAGAGTATGTATTGATGATGTCGACTTGAGAGGATTGCCAGCACTTATGTTATCTTGAAGAAATATTTCTGCAATTTAACTTGGATACTTTGTATGGATTATGGACTGCAAGGACTAAACTCCATTATTATCCTAGGAGTATGGTTGCTATGGAATCACCGAAATAAGTGTCTTCGATGGAGGGTCACCAGAGTTAGGCTTATTCGTACGCTGATTTGGGGACTTGTGACTCTTATGTTAGTCATCAAGGAGATGAAATGTTGGGAGTTTGGCACGGGCTAAGGGGACCTAGCTGGCTCTGGATGTTTAGGTGATTTAGGTCGAGGTTGTGTCCTAAGGTTTCTCAAAGGCACAAATGTAAACTGATTACCTGTTGTGTGTGTGGAGTGTGTTTGTAAGGGTTCTTGTACCATCTTTTCTATATATATATATATATATATATATATATATATATATATATATATATATATATATATATATATATATATATATATATATATATATAACGATACACAACTCCCTTGCGTGTTTGAGAAAAAAAATTTTGATCGGACATTGTAACCCCAGGCTTTTGGTTAGTATAACTGGGCTATCTGTAGTCTGTACTTCTGCTCAAATAAAACTCGAAAGTTTGGAGCTTAGGTTACAATTATATCTGGCAAGTTTCCATTGTTACATACATGCATCCTCTGCCCCCTCTCCTATACCGATGACTCAGGGAGTAAAGTAGTAAAGCCTATGGTTAATGCAGATGAAATCCAGTCTCTTTTGAATTTAAAGTTTCAAATATAGTAGACTTCTCTTAATATATTGTCCTGTTCCTTGTTTACTTTTATGCATTTCCTTATATTTATTTATGGATAGGTTTCTCCTCATTATACCACCTGTGGAATTTAAAGTGTCAAAAGGAATAAACAGCTGATCACTGCCTCCAGTTTTATACTTTCGTAAATATTTTTCTTATGATATCCTGACTTTACGCAGCCTTCTGAGAGAATAAAGTTGTTCTATGCTGGAAAAGAGTTTCAAGATGACATCTTGTTGGCTATAAAGAATCTGGGACTTGACTATGTTCTGCATATTGTTCTCACTGAAGTAAATTTATGGCAAAAAACACAGAGGTTACAAGGTGAGGAGATTGTCTCTATGCCCTCCTGGAGCTAAAGGAAAGTATCCTATGTTCCAAGATGCAGTATAATAGTTAAATATATTCAGTGTCCTATGTTCCATGAGGACAACCTTGAACTTTATATCACATTCTCTTATGGATTAACAAGAATGATCCTTTTTTTGAAATAAGAACAAGAATGATACTTACAGGGAGAAAACCCCTTGTGCATCCTTGGGCTTTGATTCAGCGATGCTGAAGTCAGCTGCAGCACAAGGCATCACTGGTCTCTAGAAGTTAGCAATGATGCAGTACGAGGTACATAGAACTTATTGGTTTGGTAATGCCATACGCCGTAAGTTTGTCTTTTTATCGGGAAACCATTGTCTTTGTTGAGCCAGATTCACTGAATTATGCTGTTACCATATAATTCCTTGGTACAAAACTGGCATGGTTAACTTGTATTTGCTATTTAGCCTATTTATTGGATATATCATTTGAATGGTTGAGCAATATGAACCAAACCACTTTACTCTTACGTCACTTGGTTCTTTACAATTTCACTTGGTTCTTTTTGAAGCGTTCCACACTGCTGGAAGGTTCAACATTATAATAGATGCACTTGTATGGACCTTTTGATATAACATTGTATTATTGCCTTTGAAATGCATGTATATATCATATTTCATTTTGTCACTCCACATCTAAATCTGTCAGTAGTATACGGAAAATAAGTTTTGATATAATGTTCTATACCTGACCAGAAATAATCCTTCACCCCCCCACCCCCACCCCCCAATGAAGGTGCCAATTATTGGAAGGCCAAATAATGATAAATCCATACTGTTTTAATTTGCCTCATTTGGAATGACATGGCATTTGCAAAAATTACAAACATCGTCGCTGTAATGTCGCCGATTTTCATTGTCCTAATTTCCAACATGAATGCAAACTTTGCTATAAGAAATTGAGAGCATTTGTATGTTTTGCTTGTTCCTCGATTATAGTAGGAAACCCTTTTGTCAGGAACAATTTACACAGCCACTGAACTTTGCTTCTGACACTTCGTGGCCTTCCATGTGCAATTGTGCAGCAGGTGCTACACTGATCCATCTGGGACCTTTTGTGGCCGGGCAAACGAAGGCAACTGCATCAAACTCTTTACAGGAGCACTGGTATGTGTTTTCTTTTTGGGGTTGAAAAGCTAAGGTACCCTACACTAGATGATTGACCATAGTTTGCACAAAACTATGGTGAATTATTAACAACTGTTATAGTTGTAGCATGCTCACCGCTCAGGGTATGGACAGGACTGAGGTAGAGACAGGAGGAGCTCATGGGGAAGCAACTGCCACTGCCCGGTGGCCCAACTGGCCAGTGGCTGGCGCTTCTCCGGCGATTCACCTCTCGTTCCCAGTTCTCATGTGTTTGTTTATTCCTGCGCACTGCAGATCCGCTCAAATGCTCGATGGGCGGGCTTGTCACTCACGACCTGCACAGCTCACGATCATATACACGAAGCTGCAGCACGCGATTGTCGTTTGGCTTTTGTTTACCAACCTGGCAATGCTGCTGCGACAGATGTTTCTGTTTGTATAAACGGACTTTTTGGTTCTGGACTGGCCGGGTGGTCTGGCGCTCCAGTAATATTTTATTTTCTGCTCAATGTTAATTGGCTAGTATTTAGTAGTTATTATTGCTAGAATTAGGAGGTGAAGTGAACTCGTAGTTCAGCGTTATCATTAGCTTGTCCACTGCCATATATATACTCCTCTGCTTTAAAATATATACATCATGTAGCACAAGGAAATTAGTTTAAAGATAAACAAATTTGTTTGTTCTGCACGACATATATATTTAAAGGTCGACGGAATATATATTTAGAGTATTACGTCTAGGATCAAAGTTTCTTTTCATGCACGAAAGTAGGATTTTAGTGGTCCTCGTGAGCCGTGACGTGGCGGGACGTGCGGCCCTACCGCACAGGATTCTCTCTGTGTATATATATATATAGGCCGAGAGGGGACGAAGGAGAGAGAATCCTCCTCTCCCCACCCCCACCTGGTTCCTCTTCCACAGGCCCGGCGCCTCCCGAAACCCCCAGATCTGATCTGAACCTTGCGCTCCGGAGCTTCAGTACCATGGTGGCTTTGCCATCTCCATCCCAAAGACAGCCTGAACCTGGCCCTCGCTACCTCAACTCAAGTCCTTTGCGTTCGCAAGGAACCATGGGAACTCGGATCGCTACCCTGGCGGATTCTCCCCGCTCGCTCCGATTTGCGTTCTGCTCGTCAGCTGCGCGTGGCCGGGCGCCGCGCCGCAGCGAAGCCCAATAAGCAAATTGCTCCGCCGCTCGGGCCCGATCGCCCGACCGCCTCAAGGAAGGAAAGGTCTGGCACCGGCGCAGGTCGCTCGCCCGATCGTCCGACCTTCTTGGCGTCCAAGAAAGGTCCGGCACCGGCACAAGTCGCTCGCTGCCGCGGATCAGAGCGACACCACTGCCGCCTATATAAACGTCGTCTCTCCTCCGCTGCCGCCCCATCGCTTTCTTCCACTGCTGATTCGCCGCCCCCATCTCTTCCTTCGGACGCTGATTTGGGTGAGCCCTCAACCGCTTCCCCCTCTTCCTCTTGTGCTCGCCGCTTACGTTTCCCCTCGCAGTTCCCTCACGCTCGCTTATAACGCAGGGCTTCTGATCGTGATGGCGGGCGAGAATATCAAGGAACGTGCCGCTAGCGCAGTTGAGAGCAGTGCTGAGATCGTGTCTCCCATGGAGCGCGCCGCGTTGCTAGCTGCCGCCAGGGCCTTGGCCTCTGCTGGATTTGCTTCTGCCGCGGTAACTGGAACCCCCATCTCTCCGTGATTGTCTCTGAATTTACATCGATTTGGCTGCTAACTGCGTCTAATTCTGTTTGCCACCTCTCTGTCTCGATTTGATTGATGATTGCTTCTGAATCTCTTTGATCTGTTTGCCTGTGCCTCGGTTGGATTGATGATTGCTTCTGAACTAATCTCTTTGCCTGTGCCTCGGTTTGATTGATCATTGCTTCTGAACACTCTGCAGGGCAAGCTGAGGGATAAGGTTAAGGCTATCGACGTGTCCCTTTCTGTCTCGTGCCCCGAGGCAAGCAATCCCATCGTTTGCTACTCCATTTTATCTCCGATCTCTTCTCTGCTTCGATTTAATTGCCGGATGCTTCTCTGCTTCGATTTGGTTGCAGGGAAACTGGAAGCTGAGGAGCGATCCTGAGGGTGGGTTCACTCTGTCAGCTGCTGCTGCTGCAACCCCTATTGGCTCCTCCCATCGAAAGGATACTAAACCCAAGGTTGGGCACTCTGCTTTTATCACTGATCCGTTGCTCATTTCATTATACTGATCCACTACTGCTGCTTGAATTCTGATTTTCCATTGAAATCATACTGACTTGAATGCCCATTGTTCCTGACCTGATTACTTCTGCTTGAATTGCGAGTTGCCATTGATATCATACTGACTTGTTACTTGAATGCCCATTGTTCCTGACCTGATCCATTACTGCTGCTTGAATTGTGAGTTGCCGTTGAAATCATACTGACTTGTTACTTGAATGCCCATTGTTCCTGACCTGATTCATTACTGCTGCTTGAATTGCGAGCTGCCATTGAAATCATACTGACTTGCCATTATACGAGGGATTACTTCCGTGAATCTATTTGAGTTATTTTTTTAAATCTTATTATTCTAAAATGTTGTCTAGGGGATGTGGACTAATATGGCTGATAGTGAGGCTGCTAAGATCGAGTCCATTGTCAGTGAGCTGTCTTTGTGCAGTCAAGGCTGAGGTGTGTGTGTCACTTGTTATTCCTTCCATCAGCCCAGATGATCGTGATGGGTAAATTGTGTAATTTCTGGTATCTTAACGTGTCTTATAATTTCTGTGTCTTTCAATTTCTGACCAGGGGGTCTTTTCTGGACATAGAATTGAAGGGAAGCATCCTCTCCTTCAATCATATGTTCATGACCTCCATTCAATCAGAGAAACCGTAAGTTCATTCGCTTCTTCAGTTTCTAGGAACTGCTCTAATGCTCGGTCTATAACAAAATGTGCTAACCCCTCGTTTTTAATTGCTTGTTTTTTTTTGTTTTTTTTTGTAGCCTTCGAAAGCAAGAGAGAGTCTAGCAGCGCTAGCTAAGCAATCCACTGTGCCTAAAGGGCGATTCTCAAAGGCGAAGAAGTATGGTCTCAGAAGCCGTGGCATTCAGCCGGTATGTTCATCTGCTCATTCATCTTTTGCTGTGTTGGGTAAAACTTGTTACAGGTGTAGTTAGGCGTTACAATCTCAGTTTACTATAGAAATCCATATGTACTTATTTGTCTTTTGTTTTTATCCTCCTTAGTTTCCCTCCATTTATTATAAGCTGGTTGATAGATAAATTGCAATGGTTTGATCTGCGAAAGTATGTATTTCTAGAGTAAAATTGATGCACGGATGCTTTTGATCATTATGTTGTTTGTTATAAGTTTTGATGTGACCTTTGGAGCTTATTGTAGTTTGTCTTGTTATGCTGCTCAGTGATGTTATGTGATGATTTAAACTATTTTCTATTAACGATAGTGGTATCCACGTAATGGGGACTTTTTATCTGGCCATGCTAATAGTACCTGTTATGTGTCTGGGATATGTGTTTGTGTTTATTCTTTTTTTGTTCATCTGTGCATGCTGAATTAGATGGCTGTTTGACTGTGTAACTGTTTTAATCACATCTTTGAAATAAGGTAGCTAAATATATTGTGATTACCATAAGCATACGTTTTCTGGATTTGTGAATGCTTTTAATGTTTGTCTTGCTGTCTTGCATTTATTTTCTCATGCATTTTACATGTGCTAGTGTCAATACAAACTCTGCTCATTCTTCTGAATTAGAAGAATGATGATGTTCTTGGGAGCTGTTTCACATGCATCCATTGTGTTAGGGTCTTGATGTCCAGAAATTTTCAGATAAGATGCGTTCATCTGCTCATTCATGTTTTGCTATGTTAAGGAAAACATTTTACAGGTGTGTAGTTACGTGATACAATCTCAGTTTATGATAGAAATCCATACACACTAATTTCCTGCCATTTATTAAAACTAATGTTAAGTTTGGAGCATATTTGGATTGATAAGCTGTTCAATAGATTTGTTGCAATGATTTGATCTGCAAAAGCATTTATTTCTGAATTAATCAATGTCCTGATGCTTTGATCATCATACTGATTGCTATAAGATTTGATGTCACCTTTGGAGAGTTCATTCTAGTTTGTCTTGTTATGTTATTCAGTGATGTTATGTGATGCTGTAGACTATTCTCTGTTAGAGTGTTAGTGATGTTATGTCGGTTAGACAAACATTAAAAACATTCAAATGTCGCATGAAGCTTATTCTGGATTTGTGAATGCTTTTAATGCTTGTCTTCATATCCCTGATATGTTTGATTGAATTGCACATCCTACTGTGATGCTTTGTTTGACTTCTTTTTTTATTTGAGGAAAAGTATCTTTGTTAGTGCATAGATAGGATTCGGAAACAATATTTACTTTGTTAGAAATGATTTGTTTGGATATGCAATATGGAGTGCCTTTTTGTGCTGTATTAACTCGAATTCTGTCATTTCCTGTCCTGGCTCAGGTCTCTTTCGATGCTGGTTTCGCGGTACCCAAAGCAATTCTCACCGGAAATGTCCCCTTGGACGAGATTAATGTGATACTGGCACGGACCTACTCCTACATCAGCTGTATGCTACAGCGCCGACTTTTCAACTTCATTCTTTCAAGGTACTTCATTCTTTCAAGGTTGAAGAAGCAAGGTTGTGACCAGTTTGAGAAGGACCTAAAGAATGCTGTGGCGGTGTTGCGCAGTGTCTGCTTTAAGGTCAGGCTGCTCGTCATTGAGCTTGGTGCTGTACCGCTCAACGAGCCTCTGAATTACTGGAGGGAGAGCTTTCCCGGTGTCAGAATCTGAGTTCTGTACTCTTTTAACTTCAAATTCGTCCGGATGTCTCTCCAGGGGCCTTTAGTGGTTTGGGGTAACCTGTATGATTGGATGTGTTTGATGACCACTGAACAGATAGCACCGTGGATTGAGTTTGAATATAAACAAATTGTTGGTTCTGCAGATGTTTCTTATGATATTTTGTTTGGGTGTTTGCCCATGATTGTCAGAAAATTGCACTTGTTCTTTCTAGAGTGCTCGTACTTTTGTGGCATCGTGTATCACTGCTGTTGTTCTGCTGTTTTTTTTTGGACTTTGGATGTGATTGTGATTGATGGGCTTGCTCAAACACCCACGTATGTTGGAGGCAGTAAGAGCAACTCCAACAGGTTTGGTATATGACTATGGATAGGTAAAAAAAAGAAGAAAACAGTAAAATTGGCTTCCGACAGCATTGCTAAAATCATTGGATTGCTATCGTCTTCGCTAACCCACGAAAGCCGGTAGGCATATTTGCCTATCCTTCACCGGTCGCTATTGCGGATTCCTGCGTGCGTGCCTCCCTCCCGCACCTTCACCAAGCTGTTGCGCCGGAAGCGCGCCAATGCTGCCGCAACGCAGGGCGAAGCACCGGCGCCGTTCGTCGCCGGAGCCGACTACGACAAGGAGAGCGGCCGCCGGCCGGAACCGCCCCCGTCCCGTCCCTCAGCAAGCTTAAGCTGTCCGCGAACCTCGCCGCTGCGTACGTAGTTCGTAGTGAATCGATGACGGCGTACACGCAGCTGCAGGCATACGTACAGGTACAGCTCGCGCAATTCCCCTACGACACCGAGGTGATCCAGTCCGCGGACATCGCCGTGGTTGTCGAGCTCACCAGGCTAGTCTTTATCAATTGACAGGGATCCAGTACCGGCGGCCGCTAGTGAGCCCCACCTTCGATCCGTCGAAGCACGGAAACAAGCACCTCAGCCAGGTGCTCCAGCTTCCCCGACACAGGAAGATTCACAAGAACAAGCACCCTGTGCCAACGGACGAGCAGTGATCCATGGAAGATTCGAACGGCCGGAGTAGCAGGTCCAGGCAGGACTTCGATGGCATAACATCCACGACCTGAACCAAGACGACAAGGAGGACGGGAAGAGAGCTGCTGCTCCAGGAGCTTCGACGGCCCGGCGCTGCTCCTATTGCCATGGGAGCCGCACGGGGCCCTCTTGGGCTGCGGCGCGTGCAGGAGTCCTGTGGCCGGTAGGGGGCGTGCGGCGGAGCGGGGACCTTCGCCGTTGTGACCAGGAGCTGCGCCAGCCGCCGTATCGGGACTCGGATGCGCGCGGAGACGCGACGCTCGATTTAAACTTAAAGAAGCTGTTGGATTTCATCATGTTTTGGTTAGAATTTTAGCTATTCATTTTTGGACAATCTGTTGGAAATGCTCTAAGCACTAAACACTCGCTGAATCCCCCCTAAGCAATTTTGACACTGGCATCCACGTTACTTATCCCATCTTTTGTCGTCGTCTCATGTTATTCATGGGGAGGTCTAAGTCTAACGATCGAAGAAAACCGACAACAAAGGGCATAATTGCATACACGAGGCACGCGAAGGTCCAACGATCGAAGTCGAAGACAACCGCGGCCCAAGATCCAGTCTCTCTTTGTGCCTGTCTGGGATTTACCTCCAAAAGCTTATCCTGCTGGCAAGCATGGAGGTTCCAAGCAGCGACAGCCACGCCGAGCCGCCGAGGTCGAGCGCAACTCTCTTTGCCAGCATCCTTGAGCTTTTCCCCAACCACATTCCCGTCTCTACTCTCTACCAACCCTCTTGTATCTTCCATGAGCGAAGCTCGATTGGAACTTGGGGAAAGATGACGTCGCTCGTGGGTTTTTTTTTTTTCGACGGCAGTGCTTTGTGGTGCAAACGAGTAGGCAGAAATGCAAGGCGGGTAGGATGACTGATGGCATTGCCTCATCTGCGCAGCACGCTCTACAGCAAGCATGAAGCAACTCGTAGAACAGTTTGTGGCACATGAAGGTATTGACATACCTTACACCGCAAGGGCCAAGTCAGGACAACACAAGCCACAAGCTTTTCAGATTCAGCGGTTTGCAGTCCATTAACCCAAGATGCGATGTTTTGGTTTGGGGGTTTACACATGATTGTCTGCAATGCATTATTGTTGTTCATCCAAGGAGTATTAATCCACACAACTAAAATCCACATCGCACAAAACCATGGACAATTATTGAATTTAAACATGGATATGAAGATCTCACAGTACATGCGATTCAGTTAAGAAAGCTGAAATCTACAGCTAGGAAAAGGATAGTAAAGACCATATACCAGATCTCTGCAGTTTTAGTCTATAATAACTCCTCAATATTGAGAGAAGCCAAGGTTGAGCCACGCCTAGAAGCAACATTTTGCCAATGCCGCAGACTCGCAGAGCATAGATAGCAATATAGTATCATCACATTCTCTAAACAGTCATTAGGATGCCAAGAGACATTGCTAGCAAAAACATTTTTTTATAGATGTTATCTCAATCCCACAATCTGCATTTTGTCCCAGATAAAGCTACCGGCTACTGTAAACAATAGGTATAAATACTGCAAAGGGACTATTATGAATGCACTGGAAAAGGCTACCGTTTCAGAATCAGAGAGAGACAGACACACACACACCCAACACGCACAGGGGCAAAGGCTTTATGAATGCACATTTTCTCAAAGATAGATTGCAGATTGAATGCAGCAAATAAGATAGATTTTTTTGGTACCATCATTTGTGTCCTCAGATAAAGCTTACATTTTATTTGCACTATGAAGTAGCTAACTCTACTTAAAAAAAAAACCATCACCTGGTTTTCTGCTATTTCGAACCCTTATTACAAAGCGCTTTAGATCAGTTTTGTGACCCCTCCAGCACCCTTCATGACTCCAGGGCGGTGCCTCCTGCGCCCTCCACCACGAGGACCGCCCTGCTGCGATGCCATTGCACTAAAAAAGCCATCCACTGCCTCATCACCAGTGGTCTCGTAGGTTAAGAAACCTTTGGTCTCGACCTCGCGCCTCAGCTCATCCTGAAGAATGCTTATGTTATGATCACAATGCCTTGTAATGGCTTCAGCCATGGAGCACGCGGTTCTCAAATCATCGCACAGCTCCTTGTTCTTCTCCTCTAAGAGGGCAGGCATCGGGCCTTGCTCGGGAAGAGGCGTGCATTTGTAGTTGAAGAGGAAATCTGCGACATCCGGTGGCAACCGGATCAGCTTCTTCTTCTTCTTGTCCCCCTTGCTGCTGCCATTATTGACCTCCTCTTCGTTAATACCTTGTTCTTATTCACCATCATTGGGAGGCTGTAACTCTCTGGGGATCGGGTTTCGACCCATGAGTCTTCTCAGATCATCCCTAGCTTTCTGCAGCTCCTCGTCCGAGCAGGGCCTCGAGCTGGAGCTTGCCATTGCCACCTCCTATCTCGCAAAGTCGCAACACCCTGCAACTCGGAAAATTGTACTCAATTGGATCGGTTGGTTCAGCAGAAACCAGGATCCCTTGATATATATATCTTCTTGCCCTACAAAAAAAAAAGATTTGGCTTGACGGAACCGAACAGGAGACCAGGATCCTCCGTCCTCGGATCGGAATCGACCGGAGCTGGCAAGGATACCGATCCCGCATCGACCTCTACCACTAGGTAACCATCGATCGAGCTAGAGAAAGTGAGGAGCATGCACGCACCTGGGAGGAGGCAGCCGTCGCCGGCGGCGGTCGTGGATGACCTAACAAGGGAGGAGCAGAGGGGGCGGCGGCTCACTGGAGATGTAGAGGCCAACCAGCTCGCAAAGCAGAAGCACAGGCACGGGCCGGCGAGGACTCTCAAACAGCAAGGCCCAGCAAAAACTTTGTGAACTCAGGCCCAATCAGGTTATTCAAGAACGAGGCCTAAATCCATCCCAATACAAAAAAAAAGCGTAACAATCTTTCTCTTATAAAGTCCTTTCGTCGCTTAGAACTCATACAAGTCCAACTCATATAGGTAATCGAGCCCCTGTAAAGGCTCAAGGTCCTATTGTAAATATCGTACATATCTATGGTTTGGTGTCAAACTGCCATCCCCTTCCCCATTTGGGAGCTCTCCTCGTTCACATATCTCATTTCTTTGTTTGGTGGGCATTTTAGCTCTTGGTTTTACCTCACGACAATATGAAAAAATAATAATGGAAAAGAGAGGGAAATGAGAACAAGTACCTTCGTCGGTTTATTCACCTCGGTCGTTACTCGACCAGACAAAAACCTTCGTCGGCCCATTCTTTACCCTCGTCACTCGCTTTCTAGCTACCTTCGTGCCTTTAATCAAAATAACCTTGGTGTTTTTTCCCGCATAGTTCAAGTAACTACCTTCATCGGTGAAACCGCATAGTTCAAGTAACTACCTTCATCGGTGAAAAGAGATCATGTGATAGTATTATTTGTTTTGACCAATTGTTTTAATTTGCGAGGTAAGAGACGGGGCAAATTTTGGCATTGTAGCGACCCTCGTCGCTGACAACACCTCGTCGACTCGTCGTATATTTTCAACATCTTCGTCGGTTTTTCTACCTTCGTATATGCATGACCAGCTTCGGCGGCGTTGGCGGGAGGGAAGGAGGAAGAAGAAGGCTTATGGGTCTCACCACCACGCCATCGAAAATCACCTCAAAACGGTGAAGGGCAAAACAAATAAACGAATTAGATAAATGAGGGATGTCGAATACCCGATTTTATACATGAGAGATGAAACTCATACTTTGAGCAATAGTTGAGGGATGACGAAAGGACTTTTTCCTTCTTTAATATCCCAAAATAGAGGGCACTCCATTCTCAACTTATATATAATGAATGAGTATTGGGTATAACCATATAAGACTAGTTTGAGTGGTGGTTTCATGGGCACTAAATTACATGACACAATAGCAAAATTGCTTACGTGGTAGGATAATTATGAGGAAAGAGAAAAAGTTTGTGTCATCACCGTGACACTTACCATTTGCATTACCAAGACATGAAACTTGCATTGAGAGCTATTTTATTTCATATTATTAGACACATTTGATCATATAATACTATAGAAGAATTGAATGTCCAGCTTGTCTATAAAATTGTGCAATGAAACTATGCATTGAAAATAGCTTATTTCATTACAACCAAAAGATAACATGACACTTTTGTGACTGGGTAATGAAACCGTAGACTGAGACTGGCATAAACAAACATATTTATTGCCTTCTTTTCATTTCTATTTGTTATTACAGTAGAATTAAATGTGTTATTGTTCTCCGCGTTGAATAAGCTATGCCTTGTATTGTGGGGACAAAAGGAGTAATAGCTATGTAATGGATCAATATGTGGCACTAGCCTTAATATGTGACACTCATAAAAAGTTAATATAAGTTAATATGTGGCACTCATTGGATATGTGTGAATCGGGGCAACATTATAGTAAACGATAATAAGACGTGTTGAATAGGATCTTTCTTTAACCACGTATTTAAGGATGGCTAAACTTATTAAAGCAGATTTGAGCTTCTGGAGACATTAAATCATAGCTGCGTATTTCCTGTTGGATCTCTCGGATTCTTCGAGTCTTCCTTATATCCACCTCTATTATTTGAAGTACTCTTGCTTTGGATAAGACCAAACGCATGAAATTCAGCACGTTGCGAGGTGGAATGATACTTATGTGTAGAAACCGAAGGCTGGGGCACATGTCAGAGGATCCCACGGCCCAATGGTACGGAGACTCTTCAAGTGATTTGTATGTAACATCCTATAAAAAGAGAGACGATTTACTCAGAAAAGGGACAAACATACTATAAAATAAGGTAAAAACTCCTTCCAATCACAACAGTGATATCTTGGACATTCTTACATGGCCCACAAAACACAACTTTTTTAATTACTAATTTAAGTTGTTAGTTCTAACATAAAGACATACGGCATGCAAAATTATATCATACTATAGCATCAAGTCATCTTTTAGATGAACCCATGGTGCAGATTTGTAAATGTTCAACTTTTCTTTGCAAAATTATAAATGTGCAATCTAACTTTAACCAATCTATATGGTATAAGATAACTAATTAAACTTATCTAACGTTGGCGAAATTTATAGAATAGTATATATCAAAAATACCAAAAAAATAACATACACCACATCATAGCGGGCTAAGTGAAACTAATTTGATATAAATGTTATTTTTTATCAATTTAACCAAAGGTAAAGTGAATTACGAGAAAAACAGATCATTCAGAAGAAAAGGAAAGAAATACCTGAACCACCAACTGAGTCAGGTTTGGAGCACTGCTGAGGAAGTAAATAGTTGATGAGATGTCTATAGCCTTGTTGAAATTCATTCAAACTCTTAGTCTCCTCAAATTCTCGTAGGACGATGGGAGCCCCTTGGGTAAATGAATCTAACAGGAAATCAGGATTAGTTTTATTATACAAAATGCTTCAAACAAGACATCGATATGAAAGTAACTAGGCAGATTCGCTTGATAACCTGAATTCATAATTAAAAAATGTCCAGCCTTCTGATGTGCTAAAAACATATTAATTTATTGAACAAAATCTGATGTGCTAGCTAAAAATAATATTGATTTATCGAATCAAATCGGAAAAAAATAAAAAAATGCAAAATTAAATGGAATACATCTAAACCGGATTTCATTTCAAATAAATTACTCTTTTTATTGTAATGGCTGCCCTGCTCATTATAATATCTTTGCTTGGGCATATATTAGTTATAGATGTTTTTTTTTGCGAGTAGTTCTAGACGTTTAACTACACATCAGTTTATTATTTAGATAAAGATTATGTTCAGTAAAACATCTTGTAAATTCTGGAGCCGCTGAACAGTGCTAGGACCCACTGAGCCGTGGCGGGACCCGCTAAGCAGTGCCACGGGACCCAACTATCAATAGCATGGGATCCACTGCTACTGTAGCATGTGCGCAGAGAGGTTTCAAAAAATGTTGGAGCCACATATATGTACGTACCACGTATAGATGTAAAAAAAGCCCGCAGCCCGGTGGCCCACGCAGAAGCCCGGATTTTTGGCCCGGCCCAAACCCGGCCCGGTCCGGTCTTTTGCGGGCCCGGGCTAGCACGGCCCGTTACCTGGTACCGGGCCTGGGCCGTCACCTCGGCCTGCAGGCCGGCCCGGCCCAGCCCGCTGGAAAGAGAACGGGCCGGTCAGGGCCCGGTGCCCCCTCCATCTAGGGCTCCTATCCATCTTCAACATTTTAATTGTGCTAACTCAACAACGTGAATGAAATATCTCAACATTAGATTTGAACATGTTCAACAATTGAGACTCAAAATGTTGAAACTACACATATAAGATGTTGGAGTAGAAATTAATGAATGTTGAAACTATAAATTTAGAAGGTTGAACATTGGAACTTAGGTTTTTTTTCTATTCACGGGCTATGGGCCAGCCCGGCCCTTTATTTGTGGCCGGGCTTTTCGGGCTGGCCTGGCCCAAAAACGGCCCGCAGGCCCGGGCTTCGGCCGTTGCCTCAGCCCGTAGGCCAGCCCGGCCCGGCCCGGTTTTTACCGGGCCACCCTCCGGGCCGCCCATTTGTACATATATAGTACCAGGCCATAATAGTTGTGCTCGAGCTTCTGCACGGAAGAAGCCATGCCACGAAGAATATTTGCGGCGCTGTCACGATGGGCTTGGTTGAAGTATGCATGGGCCAGGCGTGGCAAGCGCGCGGCCACCCACTTGATGTTCCCGTGCCCTTGTATTTCCAGGAACCGCGACGATTCCATCCGTAGCTCGTGCCATCCGTGCCCAGCTACTCGGATAGCTCTGAGCCATAGCACCTCCAGCTTCTTGGGCATGCCGATCAGCGCCTCCAAGGGGGCGATTGGTTGCCTGTGTGGCGCCCGGCCAGGCCCTCCGCATGCAGGCTCTAGCTGTTTGGATGGTCGGACCGAGGTTTGGGCCTGTCTGCCCAGATGCAAAAGGCATCCTTCTGCCTGGCTCCGCAGATACGAGATTTCATCTCGTTTCTGGCGAGCCAGGCTCACGCCGTGCAGCATCTCATTCCTAATGACTCCGTTAGCCTGTGGTAATGACTCTAGTAACATGTGATTAGTATATATTAGTACAAATTAGTGTTTCAAAGCTGGTTAATGCTTAATACAGTAAATTAAAAGGCACTAAAATACACTTCCATGAAATAAATAGCACAAAGATTTTTTAAAAAAAGATAAGTAACTTCATGCAATACACCCATGCGAGTAACCAAACGAACTCTATCCATGGCCTGGCTGGTCAATAACAGGCAACCAATCAACATGGTGTTGCATCCGTATAACCAGGCCCCCAAGAGCCTGGCTCTCATATGCGAGCCAGGCTAGGCTCAGCAACAAACCAATCACCCCCCAAGTTGCTGCCATTCTCGAAAGTGCAGCAGGTGAGGCAGAGTTCAGTGAGGCTGGGGAACAAGCCAGTGAAGGACGCCGGTATGGGTGGCAGGACGCATCTGGTGAGGACGAGCTCTGTGAGCGTGCCACACGCGAGCATGGACTTGGGCACTTGACCTTCCATTAGTACCGACGGCACTGACGGTGCATTGAAGCTGAGCTTCAAGGATTGGAGCATCTTCTTTGAGAGGGCATCCACCCAGGCCTGTACGTGGGGAAGGTGGCCGTCCGTGACCGTGACTTCCAGGCGGACATGGCGCACTGAGCCCGAGTGGCTCAGGAGAACGGCGTCGATCGCTCCCCTGTCGCATGTGGAGGAGGTGAAGTCGAGATCGGAGAGTTGGCGCCAGGAGTGACCCCAGGCGACGGAGAGCACGCTGGAGCGCGCGGCGTCGCGGAGCGGCAGGCGCACCAGGATGAGGTCGAGGACCTCCGGTGGGAGATCGGAAACGATGGCCATCGCGTCTTCTGTCGTCTGTGCGTACCCGAAAGACGCAACAGGAAAATTATAAAAGGGGAGCCAGGGGCGACGCGTCTTGATGGCCACGAGCTGAGGTACAGGCAGTCTATAATAGATTTTCCAAATATACACTTCATTTAAAAAAAGGATAATTGCGTAATTGGATAGCAAGTCACGGGCTATAGTACAAGTCTGTATCCAATTAACCCACTATTTAGCAAAGCAGAAGCAGACACGGAGACGAAGTCCCAAACTGCAAGGCCCAGCAAAGCAAAACCTTTACCGCTCTTGGTGATGTTAGTTGTTTAAAATGGCCTCATTGGTTGGCTTCTAAAAAATTGAATACAAGCAAGTCTATAAACTTTGGCATTTATTTAGTTGAAAACCAATTTTTGTTCAAAGTTTCTTAACAAAGTAGCAATGTTAACCCCGTTCCTATTTTGATATTCGATCAGTTTTCCACGTGTGCTAGTATAAATTATAGACTAGTGCTTGTATTTGACATCAAATCTTTCAATGACATAATTTTGGTTGTTATATTTTTGACACCCAATCAGTTGCTAGTCTAAAATTCTGCCTAGGTTTTGGAAAAATTCTGACATGCCACATTTTGGCTTGTTCATATTTGGCGTGGCAAATTTTACTAACCGACCCAAACATCACTCGAGCAGGCCAGATGCACCTGAGTCCTCTAATCCTTCCCCCCCTCGTACATGAAAATCATCTGAAGGGCTCAGTATTGGCGAACACTGCCAGTAGTCTCTGTACACGCATAGGTCCCTGAATCCTCAAAAACTATCTCCGGTTCGGGCAGGCGTTGGCGAAGTGGGAAGGATCGCCGCAGGTAAAGCAGCAGCCGGACACGGTGTCGCCCGTCGCCGACACAAACATCCCGCCATCAGCGTTACGGCCTCTGCCCCTCCGGCCACGGGATTGGGCACCACCTCTCCGTCCTGCAGATGCAGATGCAGGCGCCTGCCTGCTGCTACCGCGCCCGCGCCGGCCTCTCGGCGTAGCGTTCTCCAATTCGTCTTCCCATCTGCGTCAGGCGAAAGGGAAAGGAGTCAGGCAACCCATGCAAGTTAGCGACCTTCCATGACGTGCTGACGTGGTGAACAAAGCTTACTAGCAGGAAAAGGAAGCTTTTCCTTTAAAAAAACATGAAACCAACAGCTCAAATAAAATGTGAAAACAATGGGCAAGTTATGACATCCTTGTCGAACCAGCTGCAAAGGTAAGTTAGTGACATGCTATATGCATAGGGAGGAATAAGAGTATGATAAACTAATTTTAATTTTCCATTGTACCAGATAAATATGCATACGGAAATGTAACATTACATAACAAATGAGCTGAGAAGATCACGTACTTAAAGAAGCCACAGCCAGGATCTTGACATTTGTAGAACTTCCTTCCTCTGTTAGCATCTGTATTAGCAATTCGCCATATGCAAGGTTCTCCACATGAAGTGCACAGCACTTGACCTGCACCTGGATGTAACTCGAGATAAGGTAACAGCTTTGTGTATAAGTAGCACATATAGTCAGATTGAGATACCTGGTGCATTGCTTGGGTGTTGGGTATGGGTTGAACGAAAACCTTGAGAATGCATAACCGACGGGTTCTCATTATTAAGTTGCCCTGCTGGACGAAAGTCAGTATGCAAATCCTGCCTTGGATTCTGTTGCCTTGCACCATTTGGAGCCTGTTGCCTTGCAACATTTGGAGTCTGTCTTGCTGTGAAGTAATATAGTCATAAAAGTAAATTAATATTTTAGAACGAAAATTACACCCATTCATTTAGTAGCAGAACGTGGAGTGGAGACAGATGACGTAAGATCAACAAAACAAGGCCACTTCACTTAGAGCAACAAAAAGATGAGCCCACATATTAATCATAGAAGAGGGGCAAGCATCACAAACCTGGTGTTGCAGCCTGGCTGCGACTTCCAAACCTACTTATCTCCATAAGCTCTTTGAGAACATCATCACATCCACCAACACAACCTATCATAAAAATGGCCATAATTAACACATTCATTCTCTAAGTTTATGACAGCACTCCCAATAAAACCACACATCATAGAACATTAAGTCTCTGGCTAGTGGCCATAACAGAAAAAATAATTAAATTGTAGACTATGCAGTAAGAAAAATTTACCTAGGTGATCAACATCGAAATTTGGTGGAATATCCCTTCGGCGGAACTTAAATTGAATCTTATAAACAGGGCCTGTAAATGTGATAACATTGTCATACCATTTAAGGGAAAGAGAAAATGAACAATTAAACAAAAGTCAAGCTGTGTTGTTATATCACTAATGGCGCTCTGAAGATGACCTGGTGCGCAGATAGGACAAACTTGATTAGTTACAGAAGCTTCTGAAAGAGATCCTGGGAGCCACACCACATTTCTACACTGAAAAATCAATTAGACTATTAATATCAAAATCATTACTGAAGTTCACATATTTATGTGTCATTGTAGTTCTACATGCCATTTTACGACATGATAAAGAAACTTAGTTCTATCAAAAGACCACTTTACTTACATTTGGATAACTTCGGCAACCAACCATAAATTCACCAGTCTGAGAGAGGAAAAAAATTGAAGCTCAGGTATGAACAAGGTTGATAAACAATTTCTCTAGAAAAACAAACAAAGAAATGAGTCATAGTGAGGCAACTTACCTGCCTTTGCTTCAGCACCATTTCAGATTCGCGGCACGCAGAGCATGGCCTCACAACCTCTGTCGGATTTTGTGTCTCATTTATAGGCCTATTAGATCTACAAAAGGAAAAGGCAAATTCAAGCTAGGAAGTGATAAAAAGTAAAAAGAAAATGTTGTGTGCATCCAATCAAAATACCTTGCAAAGAATGTCCCCATTGCATCAAGGAGCTTCACTTTGTTCACCCTTGCCTGCGTCGAACCCATGATCATTATGCAATCAAATTAGGTATGTAACTTCAGAATAATTGTAGCTAATAAAGTAGACGATTCCGTTGATTTGTTTTAATATTACAATACTTTGTTAGGTTGTGTTTAGATTGGGGAAAAAACAATGTAGTTGAAGAAAAACACGGTAGCACTTGCTGGGAAGCGTGTTTTGTGAGGGAGGTGAATAGTGAAAAGTTGGAATGAATAGTGTTTTCTTAGGGAATCTGAATATTTACAACTTACATCAAGAAAGCAAGCCTTCATCTGCTGCAAACAACCCTCAAGTACTTCTGATTTACTCTTTGTACCAACGCTTACGGATTTCATATCAGCTTCCATCATTGATCTTAAATAAGGCTTCCAAAGCTCGTACCTAAAAAACAGTGTTTGAGCAAGAAACCATATGCCATCGTATCAGATTCGGTGAGTACAGAAATTTTAGAATCAGCTCACCCCATTTCATCATAACCCATCACCAATGCCTCACCCTGCATTTGCAAAAGAATCATAGGTTTATTCATAAGGTTATGTTTCAAGAAGACAGACACACTAAAGAACTGGCCAGGACAAAACGATATGGGTTGGAAGAGGTTAGCATAATTGAAAGAATTAAACTTTATAAATTGGACAAAAGCTAATCCGGTCCACTATTAGTTGCAAATTGATAGTGAACTTCCTTATCAGGAATGAGAGATATCTGAAGCTAAATACAGAGTAAACAAGAAACGCGCGGGGGGTGGGGTGGGGGGAGAAGAGATGTCGTTAATGACAAACCTTAATTGGATAAAGGTATGCATCTCTTACAGTCTTATGTAAGCATAAATGTAAAAGTTTGCTTTCAGACATCAAATAACAAAAACATCATGACAGCAAGAGTACTTTCCAAACAAAATCAGTGGATTGAACAGAGGCACGCACGCATATAGTAATATGGATAATGTCCCGATACAAGTGTTGTCATAGGTCAAACATTTTTTAGCTTTGACTATGAATAGCAGAAAAATTATGAAGACTATTAACATAAATATTATGTTATTAGATTATTTGTGAAACCAACTATCATAACCTGTAGTTCTTTCAATTTGAAACAAACTAATTTTAGGGATATTGTTGGTCAAAGATAAAAAAAAATGTTTGACTTAGATCAAACCTAAACAATGCTATATTTTAGGTATCTGTGCTTACTCTTTTTTAGCATAATTGTTTTAAGGAAATAAACATTCCATAGTGGGAATATCATTAACAGCTCAGATGGGATAGTATGTGACGTCTACATGCAAATGTATAATAGGCTATCAAGGAAGTCTTTTGGCAGGACATACAAGATTTGTAGGGGAGAAACGTGTGTTTTCATCTTTGGTTGCATAACAACGGTCAAGTAACTTCTTTATGTGATCATGCATGGTTGCATCAGTGCCGATTCCTGCCTAGAAATAGAAATATAGAATTGAAAAAAGGGTTAGATCTGCATGATTTAATTCTGTATAGGTAGATTCGGTAAGTGGCACAATCCAGCAATTCCGGACTGTAGTTATTGCCATAGAAAAAAAAAATATAACATAGATTAAAAGAAGCATTTTTGTTTATACTTTATCCATACAGCCAAGAAGGTCAGCTTCAGTAAGAAGAGGGGGTGGCCGAGTAACTCCAGAATCAAGTGTTAAAGTTGTTGGAACAAACTGCAAAGTTGATAGAGCAAGTTAGTTTTGTATTTCATTAAATAGGATACAAAATGTTGGAGAGCATCTCCATTCCTTAATCCAAATCAAACAACTAAACCACAAATATGTTGTAATCAACAAATATTGAGTGACTCCACACATATTGCAATGAATTACACACTGCTGCATATACTGTGTGTTTAAATAAACATCATCAATAATATGAATATAATGAAAGGACCATATTTTTAACTCAAAATATGAATTTATCCACAGCCTTAACAAGTTTCTGTTAAACGCTTGCATGATGGAACATTAGAATCTTAGCAGGATAAACAGCTTAACCAAAGAAAATGTAGAGTACAAAATATGATTACAGCAAACCTGCTGTCCAATGTTGTATGTCGGAAGTAATGTGCCACCCCATGAGTCAAAGCGGTAAACGTCCAAATAATTTTTCTACAGAAGATTGTAAAAGAAATAAAAATAAATAGGTCATGGAAGCTTCTTGCTATCGATACGAATTGAGAGATAATACAGAAAACGTCGGTGCCTGCTAGGGTTTCTCCTGTATCAACAGATAACTGATTTACAAATGAACTTGCTCAACAGATTAATGAGCACTAACAAATATCAGCGAGCAACAGTGATCCATCACACATTTATAATTTATTACTCAAATACTGAGTCTATTCATAAATATACATGTGTAATTTGACCGAGCACAATTGCCATAATTTAAGTTTGACTCTTTCTTTCCACATTAAATTATGGTAAAATTCATGCTCATACATATTCATAAGGCACTTTCAAAACAAAACTAACAGTATCAATTGTCACTAGAATTATTTTTTGGTGGATAAAGCCAACAAGAGGAAATGCATGTTACTCCGTTTATACAAATTCACCGTTTTCAATAAATACTAGAGTAGTTTTGTGTATGAAAAATTGAAAATTGGCAAAAACATATTCTTGAAGGGATCCCATCTCATGCTCATAGAGAAACAACTATTATGTTCGGGAGAGAAAAAAAGAAACACCTATTCATGCCTTAGAGTGCAGCTTCAAATTAAGAAAATCTGCTGGTGTTACATACTTACATCTCTGTACAAAATAGCTCAATTAGTCCTTACTGAATGCATGCTTTAACCTACTCATACTCTATTTATGTATTAGGTAATGGCGAAAGTAACTTTTAGACTTAACCTAGAACATGCCGCACCAGAAAAACTGAATACATATGACTGCTTGAAGTATTGATGGTATTTGGTAACCAATTGAAGGCAAGCAAACAAAACAAGAATATAGCAAAACAGGGTACTCACAGCAAGTACAACACGCCCTGATGCATTGAACTGTTCACCGGCTATGTCAATTTCCACAGTTGTTTCAGCTCCAATAGCTGGTTGAGAGCAACAAGCAAGGAAATGGCGAACAACAAGCTCATATAATCTCTGGAGATCAGAAATAAGATATACAGTACTTTATTAGACTTGTAAGGACCTCTATAGAACACTGAAAAGACGAATTTGATTTCTCCGTTGTTTAGTAGCACTACATACCTTGTGGTTTTCGCTCCAGTTATTTTCATTTTTTGAAAATTTGGTAGGATGAATAGGAGGGTGTGCCTTGTCATCATGACCACCGTTGCTGGGATTTCTCCAAAGTCTTTCTTCAGGCGTTAGAAGTCGGCGAGCATATGCTCCCCATACTGGATGCTCCACTTGTTGATGTACAATTGCCTAGGTCAAAGGGAGAAAACATTTAAGAGGTGGAAAAGAAATTCATCACAGAAGAGCATAGCTTCAAGAAAATAAAAACATAAATAATAGTGAATCATGGTGTAACCATTGAAAGATCCAAGTCACAGAATGTATGGACTATGGAGTGCATGTTACAATTTTCTCATTGCGATTTCATCAATGACATGTCTAACAATCCATGGTCATAATGCAACGAAAATCAACAGGGATTTAAATTTCCATCAATGGGAACAACAGACTGGAAACATGTCGTGGGTACATGCAAACTAATTGTCTAAGTACTTGTTTCTTTTAGTTTTCAAATAATTAGTATTGGCATATAGTTACCTATGTCAATTGTCTTGCAAAATGTAGTAGATCGAAAATATGGATGGATGCAAATAATTATAGGCTTAAACAATGAAATCAAAATCATCAAGAAAACAAAAGAGCAATGCGAAAACAAGTCAAACAAGTAAACTCCCATACTGACATGCAAGTCGGTGTTTGGAGAGAAGTTATCAGTTTCTGTCCTTGGATAACTAATGAATCCAGCTTGGTAAAGTTCTTCGGCCACCTAGAATTGAAAGGGTCAAGACCAACAAATAAACCAACCAAATAATGAAGTTATTGAGGTATATGCCCATTATTAGATATTGAAACTGGCAAGGGAAAATAAACCAGCAAGGCAAGATTATGGAGACCTTCATTGTGTGCTCTGAACTCATTCTGAAGTACCTAGAAGCACGTTTTTGAAGTTCCACAGTACTTAGTGGATATGGGGGGTATTTTAATTTCTCTTGATTCCTAACATTTTGAACCTGCAGTGAACAAAAGGAACTGAAAAGTGGTACCACCTCTTGGTCCATGATTATTTGAATTTGTAACTACCAATAACAATAGAAAGATCAGAAGGCACTTACTGTTGCCATTGGTTCTTCCACACACATTTCATAGAGTATAAGAGCAGATGGGTAATCGAACAAATGACCACGTCTGCCAAGCACAAGAAAATGTGTATGACTTTTATAATGAAATTGTCAGAAGAACTTCTAAAGGGCATCTTACATCCAACCAAAAGTTGCAGTGCCTTCATCTGAAGTATGAGTGCAATTTATTGTCCAGAACTCTTCAGGTTCATGAGCTTGAATCTCCCAGAAACGTTCAACAATGAATCCTAGGGTTGGAAACTGCAATGAAAAGAAATTTTAGACAAAATAAAGAACGATCATACATGCAATAGCTTTTGTGATGTACCTGACAAGGACCATAGCTCAGAACTAAATTCCTGTCATCCCCAGTGACATCAATTACAAACGCATCTTTTAACAGCATTGTTTGAAACCTTGTGAAGGAGGCACCAATGCGAAGGTCAATTTCCTGTACAATGTTTTCTTATTACATATATGAGCTTGAAAGTAATAATGAAGAGGAAAATGCTCATCCATTTGATACAAATAACATAGGCAGATAAAATATACTAACAAATCTGCTGATTTAGATCTTTGATTTTACTCTAAAGCTATTAGTATTAGAGGAAACATGCAGCAAAATGTCAACATGGAGATCAATCAGATGAGTAAGGTCCAGACTCCAGAGCACTTTCAGTTAGTGTATTGAAAATGTATCTCAACTACATGAGACATACCACACAACATTTAAAGTTAATGGGAACTCAAATAACCTGTCTTGCATCCACAGCGTCTGCAAAGAGTTTGTTGGGTCTGCCAAGACGTTGCACAGATTCATGTATTTCCCTGCAGTTTCATTTTGTTTTTCAGACAAACCAAGAGGGCATGGTATGCATCATTGCAATACAGGGGAAGAAACCATCTGTAGAAACCAATACCTGTCAATCAAAGCTGAGAAACGAGCCCTCCAAATGTTAAGATGACTGTTGGCACCTGTACAAACCTCAATCACTTCATATGCTATGTTCTCACCCTCTCTATCACAATCAAGCCATAGGACCAGCCACTGGCACCTCCTAGCTTCTTCTTCCAATGTTTGTTTTATGGCCTGCTTATCCTGCACTTTGGAGGGACAAATTTATGATAAATGTCAAGTGCAAATAAATCATGAAGTAAAATAGCATAATGGCATGCGACAATTCATATTTACGAAGAAAATAATCTCTATGTGGTATGTGTCCAACATGACAGCCAAGAAAGACAATTAAACATGACAATTGACCCATGCTAGCATGTTCCTGAACAAATTTATCCATGACCAAAGGGAGCAAGATTAAAAGGAAGAAGTAAAAAATGACTGATTGTGTCATCATGGAGAACACCAAACATTCTGTTAGCATCCAATCCACGGCCAGCTAAATACAGTTGTTCTGTGTTAGGATCATATCATTCCAAACCCTGCAAAGTCTATATGACAAATGATCGAATCAAATAATCTTCGATCTCTATGTAACCTGTTTATACGAAGGCCCGAGGATCGACTCTGCCAATGGGCTGATCTGCAGTTTTTAATCATGATATGCCTGCATTCAGAAGTTTAGCATTTGTCCCTCTCCTAATGGGATAGTGACTCCAATATCAGAGCTCATTTAGTGCGCCAGGCACATGACACTGTACACAGCAAAACACCGAGCACGCTGTTGGAGAGAGTTCCCACATCAGCAAACTCGCAAATGCGAAGCATAACGATACTGCGGGTTCCCATACCAAGACTGCAAGAGCCCACGCACCAACTAATCAAACCCGAACCGCCCTAATCACGGCACAGCGACGCGCCCACCATCTGTTCGGCGAAATGCACGGGCGGGACGGAGCGAGCGAGCGGCATACCTGGGGCACGGACTTGCGGACGGGCGCGTGGAAGAGGTCGGCGGGGTCGCAGGAGTGCCAGCGGCGGAACCGGTCCTCGAACTCGAGCTCCATGAGGTGGCCCGTGACGGAGGTGACGAGCATGCGGCAGGGGCGGCCATTGATGGCGTAGTCGAACTCGAAGACGCGGTTGTACTGGGACCGCCCCGCCCGCGACTGCATTGCGCCCCGCGACAGGATCTCCGACACGGCCTTGGCCACCGACGGCTTCTCCGCCACGTTCAGCACGCGGATCGCGGCGCCGCCGCCGCCGCCGGGCTGCATCGCGAGACGGGGACGGGTGGCGTGGCGGAGGGATGGGTTGGGGAAGGGAAGGAAAAGCTAGAACGGGCGGGAGGTTTCGAAATTTCCAGCTTGCCGAAGCGGGCGGGGGTCTCTCTTTTGTTAAGCTGTTTCTCTATTTTTATTTTTGGAAATGGGCTGGGCTTTGAAGCTTAAGAGAGCCTATCTGGGCCTCATTTGGCCTTCTCAGAAGTCCGCCCGCGTGGTTTGTTTTTTTTTTTTCAAACAAAGGTGTGTGTGTGCAAGCGGAAGAAGCTCTCTGTCTCTCTGATCTTGCCGGTTGCCGCGGCTGACCCAGGCAAAAAGCTGAAGGAATGATTGAATGAACGTAATCCGCATCAACTAGGCGCCCCGCAGCCGCGTATACGCGGTGTCACAGTCAAACTGAATTTGGAAAGGATCCATATTCCATAGGGGAATCTGCGACGAAATCAGGAGGTTGACAGTTACAGAAACTTGCGAGGCACGCATCAGTGAAAGAAGACTGGAAAGTCTGTATAGCAGACGAAATCGTAAGCAGTGATCTTATTTTACTTCAGAAAAATACATTGTGGAAAAGACAAGAGAGTTCCTTCTGTGAACTTTTCATGTCGAGTCGACGACTCCTCAGCGGTCAACCTTGTTGATATTCCACGAGGCAGTCAGGCAGGCAGAAGTGCAGAACTGTTGAACGCGTCGAAACCGTGAGCCCCAAGGAAAACCAAACGCGGAGGCCAAATCATCAATAAACCCCACTCCTGAGCGCATCTCACTTGATACAGAACTTCAGAAGATACCGCATACCACTATACCAGAATATGTTGTTCCAAAGGAAACAAGTTCTGCCTTTGATTCTCATTCTCATCCTGGTCCTGGGCACACAAGCCGCCACCATCGCTGCATCTCGGGTGCTGACAGAGAAACCAAGGCCACAAGCAAAAGGCTCGGCGTCCTTGACATCCTCCATGCCGGGCGTATCCGGCTGCACATTTGATCCCAACAATACTGGAGGAAGATGCCCCCCATGAAGATCTTTTGAAGGCATGTAGAGTTTTGATATAGTGTTTTTTTTATTCATTTCCCCATTGAATATTCTTTTGGCTGCTCTTCTGGAGCTCAGACTGGAGGAGACGGGCATATTTAGGATCCCAGTCAATTCTCTACTATTTTTTTTTCTGTGCAGCAGTTTTTGCTTAGCCTGCATGTAAACAATGGTGTAAGTTTGTATATGACATCTTGTGCATACTCTGTTCACTGCTTCTGTTAACATGACAGATGAAATATACTGGTATCCTTTTACATGGTTCCATCTTCTTACCGTCCCTGATTTCACATGGCATCCTCCATATAGTGATTGCAATTTTTTTTTTACTCAATCATTGTAGTACCCAATCAAAGAGGGGTGATTTGATCATCCTAGAAAGTAGAAATTATAACAAGTTAAATTTAGTGACGTTTTTGCTGGTCAAACTTTCATGAGCAAGAGGTAGTTGATGTTCACAAAGTTTGTCAAGCAGAGCAATGTTCCAAGGTGTATGGTTAGTAGGTAACAAAGAAGCCTAGCTAGCACTAGATTTTTTTTGGCGGGCACATGCCCAAGGGACCCATTGATCCTTTATAGATTCCTAACCAAGGGTTCGTTCAATTGAGAAGATATGCTTCAGTGCAAACAACATTACCATATTTAGTGCAGTCTCAGTCTCTCACTCCCACCAAGACCAAGTAATGAAGTTTCAGGGCTCTCCCCTTTTCTGGAACTGCCCCTGAGCAGGAAGGAACTCATCAAAGCACGCATATGAGTTCAACAACCATAAGTCCATAACAGGTGGTTTCAAAAATACCATTAACTGATAACATATTTTCAATATATAAACAAGGGTTTTGTCAAATAAACTCCTGGTAAGATGATTCTGAAAGTATTTCTAATAAGCAAATTGAAGAACCTGGGTCTAGCTGAGTTTGTAAAAGGTAAAACATATGTAGAAGGACTCATAGAACATGTCTGCTGGGACATAAGAGAGTACCTGAGAGGTTAAGATTTTCTATAATTTTTCTGTGCAACACTCCTGGACCTTGGTGAAGATATCACTCCCACAATACAAAATTTCCATGGGAGTAAACTTCCACAGTAATAACCTCCTAGTTCCTAAGATAATTATCAGGGTTACTATGACAGTGCCAAGTCACAAACCATGTAGAAGCGTAAAACACTAAAAAAAGGCCAAAAAAAAAATAATAATAATGATTTCACTGCTAATGCCACTTGTATATATATATAACAAGTTTCTTGCTTGACCAATTAACAGACGTGATTTGTCAAATCATACACAGGTAACTATACCAGGCATCACTTTTCATTTTTGACTCCACTACGACAATAAAAATTAGGATAAAATGCTTAAATTTCTCATACTCACCTTCAACACCACAAATTCACCATATCTGTGGAGGCAACAATTCCAAAGACATTGGCAAGAGTATCATAACTTTACCAACATTTGTCAGAATTTGTCATCAGGAGCAAATCCTCTATGAATCATTTCATCATGAAGCTGAAATGCCTCCTTCGAGTTGCCAGCTGTAACGTGACCATTTATCATCGACATGTATGTATATCTATCCGGTCCAATCCCCCTAGCAACCATTTTCTTGAAAATCAAACCAGCTTCTTGCACATTGCCATGTTCAGAAAACCCATTTATGAGCATGTTATATGTGACAACATCTGGCTGTACCATTTCCTTCTCCATTATGTTAAACACATTGAAAGCTTCGTCCATATTTTCTTCTTTAACATAACCATGGATTAGGGTGTTGAAAGTAATTAAATCTGGCAATACACTGTCTTGCCTCATCTTTTGCAAAAACTGCTGGCCCTTTCTTACATTACCTGACCGGCAATAGCCCTTGATAATGGAATTGTAGGTCATGATGTTTGGCACAATACCTTTATTAACCATTTCATCTAGAAAACTGAATGCAGCTTCAACTTGCCCTTTCTCACAGTGGCTGTCTATCAGGATGCTGTAGGTAACATGATTAGGGAAGATTCCTCGAGCATGCATATCATCCCATAGCTCATTAGCTTTCACCAGATCACCTTTTCTGCACATCCCATCAATCAAACTGTTGTATGTCACAACATCTGGGCTCAAGCGCTGGTGCAACAATGTGTCAAACAATTGCAATGCTTTATCTGTGTTACCTTCCCTACAGTACCCATGAATCAAAGTTGTGAAGGTGCACAAATCTGGTGCAACCCCTCTCTCCTTCATCTCATTCAAAAGCTCATCAGCATCAAGCAGCCTGCGCTGCTTACAAAGCCCGCTTAACAGAGTATTGTAAGTTACCACATCCGGTAGACATCCACAACCAGCCATCTCATCCCTAACTCTCAGAGCTTCAGACATTGACCCAGCCCTACAAAACCCACCTATGACCATTGTGTAAATCACACCATCGGGCACCAAACCGAACCCCCTCATTTCCCTCAAGTATGCCGTTGTGTGGTCCATCTTCCCCATCCTTGAGAATAATCCAATCAAGCAGCTAAAGCTGACCATATCTGGTGTAACACCAAGCTGTCGCATCTCCTTGTAAAAATTCACTGCTTCCTCAACCTCCCCAACTCTGCAAAATCCCCCAATCAAAATATTGAAACTCCGAATATCCGCTGCAACACCGCACTGGTCCATTGTCCTGAACACCTCCTTCGCTTTATCCAACCTTCTATGCTTACACAAACCCTTCAGCACTGAGTTATACGTCACGATCCCAGGCTTCAACCCCTTATTAGCCATTGAAACGACAAATGCCATTGCTGAATCCACATCTCCGGCACGAAATCTGGCATCAACCATCACATTATGTGTAACCACATCCGGAAATACGCATCTCTTCTCCATCTCGGAGATGACAGTGTCAACCTTATCGAACTCTAAGGTTTTACAGTAGTTGTGGACCATGATGTTAAGCGTGTATGCGTTTACCTCAGAGTTGGACGAGAGGACGAGGCGGTAGGCCTCCGCGGCGAGGTGAGGCCACCCGGCCCGGGAGAGCGCGGCGAGCAGTGCGTTGGATGCGGAGGCCGGGATGGGGACGCGGTGGTCGAGCAGGAGGCGGGAGGCCTCGAAGGCCTCCCGGGGCTTGCGGGACTGGGTGTAGGTGCGGATGAGGAGGTCGAAGACCTGCGGCTGAGGAGTGGGAGAGGAAGCGAGAAGGGATGACACGATCTCACGGCGAGAGGCACCGCGCCGGCGCGACATGCGGAGGAGCAGGGACTGGCACTCGGAGGCGCGGCCGGCGGCGGCGGCGGCCGTCGCGGCAGCAGCCAGGGACGCCGTCGAAGGTCTGGCGCCCATTCCTCCGACTTCGAAGGAGAGAGTTCCGGCCGGCCGCTTGGTGACCAGTGTGGAGGCCGTGCGAAGGCGAGAGAGGCGGCGGAGGATCGCCATTAACGACGGCAAGACGGCGGCGGACTCGGGCGTGCTCTGCTTTTGCGCTTTGGAGTGGCTAGAAAAGTAGAAATGGCGTAAAACCACAAACCCGTGTTCGATTCAGATTTACGTAATCAGGCAAACAAGAATACGTAAAGCCCATGGGCAGCCAGCCGGCTTCGATTCGTCTGGGCGCGTCCGATTTGTAGTCGGATTACCTGTCCGAATGCGAGTCAGTCTGCTGCATTTGAACGAGGCCGCCCAGCGGCGCCTTCAAAATACTCAGCGAGTCAGAGCACAGCTTCGGCAAGCTCGGACACCGCCGAACTTCCTCGCCACGAGAAAGAACACCCGAAAACGACGCGCGAACTCCTGCCGTGCTCGCATTGCTTGCGTACCTGTCGAGACGAGGCAGCAATGACGACACCGGTGGTCTCCGCCTCGGCTCCGGCGATCTCAGGCGCTCCTGTAGCCGCAGCAGCAAGCCAGGCCGGGAGACCACCCGCTGCGCCACGCCAGCAGCTACCAATACGGCGGCCCCAGCTCCAGTACGCGGGGGTGAGGCGGGGCCCGAACGGCGAGTGGCTGGCGCACGTGCTGGTGGACCCGGAGCGCGGCGAGCACCGCACGGTGGGGCCCTTCCCCGACGAGCACGCGGCGGCGCTTGCGCACGACCGCATAGCGATCGCGTTCCTCGGCGACAGCGCGCGGGCCAACTTCCGGCCGGCGTTCCACCAGATCGAGCAGCGGTTCCTGCGGCTGTGCCGGACGCGCGCCGGCGAGATCGACGTGTGCAGGCTGGTGGCGGAGGGAACGTACGAGGACCGGTACGCGACGTTCCTGCGCTCCGTGCTGGCGCTGCAGCGGTGGGGGGAGTATCTGAACGTCGTCATCGACTTCTTCGTCGGCCGCGCCGGTGAGATCGGGGAGGAGGCGCTCGTGGAGGGCGGGGAGAAGCTGGCGGCGAGGTTCGTCGAGATGCACCGGAACAAGGCCACGAGACCGGAGTGGCGCGAGGGGTACGTTAGTTGGGTGATGGAGAGAGAGGAGGACCGGCGGAAGCAGCAGCAGCAGCAGCGCGACGGTGGCTGTGCCGGTGCAAGCGCCGTGCAACCATTGCAGCAGCAGCAGAAGGTTCTGTGATGCCGACAAAGAAGTCGAGGTCTCCAGTCTATTAGCCTCTTTCAGTTTCAGCGACGCGTTGCTCTGTAACATTGCATCATCATAATCATTGTTAGGATACTAGGCTGTTTTGTTTGAAGCGTATTGAAGGAGACCAGAGCCTTAGAGAGGTTAAAAGGGGAAAATGTAAATCTCTTCTAGTACATGTCAAAATTCCTGCTCAATCTTTTGCCGAACAAGATTTGTATATAAAAGGGGCATACATCTATTGGAGACGATGACGAGTATGTGCCTATTTAGTAGGGCCTAGCTCCTATAAAAATGTTCGCTGTTTCTTTTTATTCCCCGTTCAGATCTTTGTATATTTTCGCTGATTTTTATGATTCCCTGCTACACTTGCCGCCTTGTCTTTGGGTAGAAAAGGATCGAGTTCCCAAGTTGGGTGCTACTCACGAACGTGCTTTTTCTCAAGCGCAAACGCCCTGGTCACCCAACTCTTCCTCTTCTCCCGCGATCAAGCTCTTCCTCTTCTCCGCGATCAGCATCCAGGTTTTCTCTCCTCCCCAAATGCTGCACTCATGTCCATTTGTGCTGTGTGCTTCTCTTTTTTCCTCCAAGTGCGGTCTTCCATTGTGTTGTTTGTTTGTTTTTTTGCAAGCGGTGTGTGTGTGGGGGTGGGGGGGGGGGGGTTGGGCGTGGGTGTTGATCGTCGTAGCTGATGAATGGACCTTTGTTTTTTCAAGCGAAATCACGAGTTTGGGAGTTACTGGAAGATTAAATTGAGGTCACTTCTTGAGTTGGTCATGCTTAGTTCATGAAAAATGTCGGTGAACTTGTCGTATCAATTGTCAATTGTTTGGACACTAATTACTTATTTAACACTAATTACTTATTTAACATAAATTAAAAAATAATTACACATGGATTGCAAATCGCGAGATGAATTTACTGAGCTTAATTTTATCATCGTTAGACAAATTGTGTGCTACAGTAATCTATCGCTAAAATTGTGCTAATGACGGTAAAATTAGCCTTAATAAATTCATCTCGTGATTTATATATGTATTTGGTTTTATAATTAGTCTATGTTTATCACTCCTAATTAATGTTAACAAATAAGTTTGTAATCTTTTTTGACGTCTCACGCGTTGAAATGAGATTTCCTGTACACGAATCGATCGATTGATTGGTTTCTTTGCAACAAAACTAGCTAGTCACGGCTCGCTGTCTCTCCGCGTTCCCTGCGCTACGGCAGCAACAAGCCAGCGCGCCGCTTCCTCAGTTCCTCGCCCGTGGTCCGGTTCTGCCAGCCGGCCGGGTCGGCATGGCCAACAGCAAGGCGCACCAGCACCTAGCTTCACTGGAGGCGAGCTCCATAGAGCCATGGCGCCCAAGATCCTGGGTCGGGGCATGGCGGTGGCGGCCAATCGCTGGCCTACGTCGGCAAGGCAGTTCCGGCGGGAGCGTCCGCCGACGGCCCGCAGGATCGCTCACCTTCGTCTTCGCCGTCTCCATGCTATGCGAGTGGGATTCGATTCGACCGAATCCCAGCGCAGCAGCCACGCAAATCTAGCACATTTCTTGTTTGGTTTATGGAGTTCAGGTGTTGCATTTGCCTGATTGCCTATCAACTTTTGATTTATCCTGGTATTGTTTTTTTTAGAGGGCTATTTTCTCGATTCAGTGTATGGGATAGGATATACCCCAACATTAAAAGAGGAATAATGTTCAGAAGAAGAGAATGAAATAAATTCAAGCTGAACAGGAGTAACTTCAATCTTGTAGTTAGTGTGTATATCCACATCTTCCAAGGTCCGAACTGACATGTATAAACCATTTGTACCAAAATTTTATTTCCACTCGTTTCATAACTTGTCGCCCAAACATTTCTTTTGTTTCTTTTTTGTGTCAACATTTCTTTTGCTTGATATTCTTAACATTTATCATATTGTTAGTGACAGAATGTTTCTACTTTCCTTTTAACCATGAATTTAAAAAATAATTATTTATGATGAAAATATGCAAGTTAGGTGGCCTCTTAAAGCATTTGATCATTTGATCATTCTTTCTTCTTCTTTTTTCTGAAGGATGGATCCTGCTAGCTACAAAAGGCAGAAACTTGTCAATGAGCACGCTAGCTCACCTGGGATCCAGTTACAGTCAAGCATCTTCCACCATAATAGACGTCTTCGTCTTCATTTACTTGAGAAATTCAATGAATTGAAGACAGGAAGTGCCACCAAAGATCTGAAGGCAATCAACAATAAACGGCGCGAACTTATTGGCATCATTGAAAGGCTACAGCAAGTACCTATCCAGCAGCTTTATGCCACTCCAGTGCCCACATCGTCAGATCCAACACTATATGACTTTAGACTAATTGGGAGCGATTATAGTTCACATATTGTTGTCAACTTGGATGAAGACAAAGACAATGTGGGCACCATTGGGGCTGATTCAACAGTTTCAGCCAAGGATTATGACGATAAGAACATGGTTAAATCCTGTGTAGACGAGAGTTCATCTTCTAATCATAATGGTAGTTATATACAAAAGCATCTGTTACTTGAGAAGCCGCGTGGACATCAGGAGACCATCAGGCTGGATAATTGCAATAGCAGTACAGAACCACAGGAAAGCATGGACATTGACAATGTTTCTGATGAGGTGTGTTCAGATTGTCATGAAAACACATACTATTTGTTTATATAAGAAATTTGAAGTTTTAGGTTACTTAACATTCATCATTTCCATAATCAGCAAACTGATTTACATGTGCTAGTTTAATAAATTAAATTGTGTTGAACGCATTCATTACTAACTTGTTGTCACTGTTTCAAGACCAAAAGACTATTCTACTCGATAGCCACAGTGCTTCGGAGCAGCAGCCATTGATCAAGCATGGACGTGGAAACATAAACAGTAATACTGAGGTGTGTGCTTTTTCTTCACAAATTTACTTTGCTGCTAACACTGATATGTTGATCACTATGGTTTATAATAAACTACAGAACTATAAATAAGCACCGACACCTAGCATCCATTCTGTACCTAACAACCAATAAGCTGTCTTGTTGACCAAGTCATGCATGTATCTGTAAGACTAGTGTTTTTCTTAATGCAACTTAATATTGTCTCTTCTATAAAGCTTGCATATTTTTTATTTATCCTACAGGTTCATATATAATAAATTCCTGATTAACCATATGGAGACACATAGAATTGTGGTTTACTTTCATCATCTTGTTCACATAATATATGACTAATCAATCCCAAAACCTAAAACATATTCACAGCCTGCATTATATATCATTTATTCTATAATCTGAAGCTTATAGGGCGATACATTCGGTTATCTCCACCCAAGTTCACCCTTTTGCATTTGAACAGGATGACCTTGAAGACAAAGTAAAGACTGTAAGAACCATAAAGAAATATGCTGGTTCCTATGAAGTATCTTGTGAAATTCTACAGAATGAATCACAGAGCAATGAGAGTAATCATCATGAGAAAGACAGCCAAGATGATGAGCTGGAAGATCTTTGGTTGGGCATGTCAGTTGCACTCGTATGTTCAGAGGTACTCAGATATGGACTCATTCAATTTGCTGTAACTATGTCACGCTAGGACTGTAGCTTTATGATAGACAACCTCCGTGCCTGGCTTCTCAATTTTCTTTGTGAATTACTTAATTGTAATTTGATATCCACTTGTGAAGCTTTTCATGCCCACAATTTAGAACTTTGTTCTTACTATAGATGATTCGGTTCAGTACAGTCTTACCTAGCATATGACGATCTGGTCAGTTGTATTGCAATTTTCCTTTTTCATAGTAGTACTGAATTAATGTTAACAATATCCATTATCTTTTGCTCAGTTTATGCTTTGCCATTAATTTCCCTTTTTCTTTGACTTGATCCTAACTCCACTTACTTCAGCAGAAAGATCGAGTTAATCAGAGTATAGTTCTGACAAATAGTAACTGCAAGAAGATAGAGGATGCATGCAACCATGACTTCCTGTTGAAAGATGATTTGGGAATTGTGTGCCGTATTTGTGGCCTCATCCAGCAGCGTATCGAGAATATTTTTGAGCATTCATGGAAAAAGGTATAGAATGTCTTGTCCAAGTTACTTTAATCAACTCCCTCATTTTCATAGACCTTCAATTGATGAAAAATTTCATTATCGTTTCTTATATCGTTACAATCTTGGGTTCCTGCTAGTCGATCATTACCTGTTAATGTTGAATGGAATAATTCTTTTAGCATATATCTTTATAATGGCCTATTTTTCATGAAGCATACAATTTGAATTTTGCTCTGTTGCTGAAGTTGCTTGAAACTTTATGAGGCAATCAATCTATACACAATTACATAAGCTAACATGATTTCATGGCATCACTTCGAATAGAAGAACTGGAGCTGTTTTATTTCTAATGAATCTGTTCGCTCAAGCAGTTTCTCAAAGTTTATTCCCATTTCCCTAGAAAATATGTGCTCTTTCATCTAATTTTCCATCTGCTACTGCTGCATGCAGTTTTGCCTGTGTTTGTTCATATGTTGACAACTTGGCAGTTGGCTTTTGTAGGCTGTAATTATTGATCAAGCACATATTTTCATGCCATTCCACAACTCCGTGTATAATGTGTTTATTTCTTGTAACAAAACATAGATAAAACTTAAAATTCATTTTTACATTTCAGACCCTATTCAATTTCCCATTTGCATTTTTAATTTTTTTTTATGGTGAATGCACTTCTTTTTTTTTTTCTTGAATCACTAGTCTACCTTGCTATTTTTGGTGAGTTAGAGGATCCCATTCTCATATTTTCTTTCCGTTGCATGGATCAGCGCAAGCAATCATACAGAACTTACCCAGCAAAACACAGAAACTCTAGTGATCCAGATGCAACTGAGAATCCTTTAGTTACTATTCTCAATGTGGTCCCTGATGCTCTATCAATCCACCCTCAACATTTACAACAGATGAAACCTCACCAAATGGAAGGTTTCAATTTCTTGATCAAGAATCTGGCAGATGAGAACAATCCAGGAGGATGTATTCTAGCACATGCGCCTGGTTCTGGAAAGACCTTTCTGCTGATAAGTTTTGTCCACAGCTTTCTGGCCAGGTACCCTGATGGGAGGCCATTGATTATGCTTCCAAAGGGTATCTTGGGAACATGGAAAAGTGAATTTCTCCGCTGGCAAGTTGAGAACATTCCTTTGTATGACTTTTACTCCTCCAAAGCTAATAGTCGGTCTGAGCAGTGTAAGATTTTGAAATTGTGGGAAGAAAATAGAAGCATATTGCTACTTGGCTATCAACAATTTGCACACATAATTTCTGATGATGCTTCTGATAGAGAAACTGTGATGTGCAGAGAGAAGTTGTTGAGGGTCCCAGGCCTTGTAATTCTAGATGAAGGCCACACCTCGAGAAATGACCAAACAGACCTGCTCAGTGCACTTGAAACTATACAAACTCCTCTAAAAGTAGTGCTAACGGGAACCTTGTTTCAGAACCACGTAAGTGAGGTTTTCAATATTTTGAACCTTGTACGACCCAAATTCTTGAAGATGCAGAGATCCCGTGCAATCATGAAGCGTATACTATCTAAGGTGGACATGTTAGGGACGGGTGTGCGATCGAAAACCATCTCTGAAAAGGTTTTCTATGAATTAGTTGAGGAGAACCTTCAGAAGGATTCAAAACCAATGAGACAGATGATCATCCAAAATCTACGCGAGCTAACTGAGAATATACTTCACTATTACCGAGGTGAGATCTTGAAGGAGCTACCTGGACTTGTAGATTTCACAGTTTTGCTAAATATGAGTACCAAACAAGAACATGTCATCAAGGGTTTGGTAGGATTGAAAAGATTTGAAGCACATGCAAAATGCAATGCTGTTTATCTTCATCCATGCTTAAAGGATGTCAAGAATGTTGATAAGGAAAATAGAAACATCAGCAAAAGGAAGATGAATTCAATCGTACATGGAATTGATATCAATGATGGAGTGAAGGAAAAGTTCATATACAATCTGTTGTCTCTTTCAGAAGCTGCAGGAGAGAAGGTACTTGTGTTCAGCCAGTATGTGCGCTCTCTTGATTTCTTGGAAACACTGTTCACCAAAATGAAAGGATGGAAACCTGGAGTTAACACGTTCCAGATGGATGGTGGTTTGACTCAAGAGCAGCGGGAGCAAGCAGTTGAGAGATTCAACAGCTCACCTGAAGCCAAAGTCTTCTTCGGTTCCATCAAGGCATGCGGGGAGGGAATCTCCCTTGTTGGTGCATCTCGTGTCGTCATTTTGGATGTCCATGAGAATCCTGCTGTGATGCGGCAGGCGATCGGACGGGCATTCAGACCAGGGCAGTCAAAAATGGTGTACTGTTACTGCCTCGTCGCTGCTGGCTCACTGGAGGAGGAGGGTCACCACACTGCCTTCAAGAAAGAGCGGGTGTCCAAACTATGGTTTGAGTGGGATGAGCTCTGCAACAATGAGGATTTTGAGCTCACCAAGGTTGATGCCTCAGACTGTGGAGACAGGTTTCTTGAAAGCTCTGCCCTGAAGGAAGATATCAAATCCCTGCTCAAGAGGTACATCCCCATAATTAATACTATGGATTTGATCAAACCTTTTTCTTTCAGCTAGTAGAAGGTTGAACGCAATGATAAGCAAACCATCCTTCGCTTCATTTTGCAGGTGAATGTGTGCTCTGCCTGGATGCTGACAAAGTGACCAGCAAATTTTCAATGCAGTCGGCTAGTCAAAGTGCTGGATATTAACATGGGCGACCTAGAAAAGGAAAATGAAGCAAGTTAGCCTGATGCTTCTTGCAGTATTTGGCAAATTCTGTGCAGCATTTTGTATAACACCAATTGTAGGAGTTCTAAAAAAATCACTAGTTGTAGGAAATAACTGCTTCTGGTTGACATCCCGTGTGTTCCCATGAAATGTAGGATAAATATATCGACGTACCGATTTTGTTGTACGATAAATCTCTAGAAATTCTTCTGAAACCATATCTGTGCTCTATCATCTGAAACGAAATGTTTGCGCTCTACCCAATTTGGTGAACGAAGTTGCTGTCACGTGGTGAATTCCGTACCTGCTCTCATGAATTCAGATGCAGCGTCAGTCGGGCCGAGGCGCAACCCCGGCAGAGTGAGGCCGACGCGGGAGGCGTAGCGATTTCTTCCTTGGTGGCAGGCTGATGATCTCAGCTCACCGTCGGCGGCTGACGGAGAGAGACGGTGGCGTTTACTTTCTGAATGTTCCATCGATTTACTGCAAAATTGACAGGCGACTCATACATAAATATTGAACACGGTGTTGATTTTTCAAAAAAAAAAAAAGAACACAGGTGTTGGTGAGACATTGCAAACAAGTAGTAAGAACTTATGGTGTCAACGTCTTTGGAAAGTTGAGACAAATATAGATGCTTGTTGGTAGGGTAAAATTTGGCCTATACTATACCAAGCACAAAATTTGCAAAGGGAGTGGGCAGTCGCTGTCTCATTGAGGAGTGATGACACTGGTCCTGATGTTGGCCAAAGAGTGAGACAAGAGGTGATGAAGAAGCATAAACTCGCTGTCGGCAGGGAGAGACGGAGTCACGATGGACTCCAACGTTGGCGCTATGTCCAGCATAGTGAGAAATAGGATGCATGTATGCATAGAGGATGAACGAAATGGTCAGCTCTTCTGTACTGCTAGTTGATGATATGTTCGTTTTATTAATTATCTGGCCATTCAAAAGTCCTCTTGTCCTCAAAAGTCTTTGCCCGCTTGTAGAGATGCAGATTTTGTTCTTTCCAGTAAGTTATTCAGCAGGGTAACAAGGTTGTGGAAAACACCACTTCAAGTCAAAATATTAGAACAGTTGGACTGGCAACCTTGTTGGCCTGGCTAGGAAGAACAAATTACTTCTGAACGTTATTTGTGCCTGCATATTTGAGTTGCATCTATACTCCTCATCTAAGCTGCATGGTGACATTCATTTGCGATTTGTATCTTCCTAAGTAGGCGAATGTAAGGAAGAAGGTACATCTCTGAATATTCAGGTGCATCCATTCTACATGTCTGAATATCCAAACTTTGCTGGCCCGCTCCAGCCTTCCAGGCGCGCGCACACGCCATACATTGCAGGCAGTATATCTTCCTCAAACCAGATGCTACGAGAAGTCGAAACCTCAAATCATGAGCTCATGCCCAAAACCATGCATGCTAACCATTAGACAAGCCATACAATACATTTCTGTTTTCTCCATTACTGTTAGAGGCTTAGAGCTGAACTGAACAGCTGTTACAATACAAAACATGAAACATTTGTGTCTATAAATCTCCAATGGAAACCATGGACCGAGGTCCAATTAGACCAACAACAACACATCATATCTGCTTAATTATCTGGACTTGAATCATCAGTACACGAATCTTCAAGCTACCAAAAATACCAATCTAATTGATATTCTTTACAGCACCCTATACTTACCTCATATACAGTTTTTTGTATACCCCCTCCCCCACTACTATCTCACTTACCAAACCACTATAAACGTGTAACTTATACTCTTACTTGTTTGAAACCATGTACCTTGATGAACTTTTTTTTTTTGCGAAATGCCTTGATGAACTGTGACCACCGTATGTAAACCTGCGGCGGGTGGCGCCGGCCGGCCATCCCAGGCTTCTGACGCCGTGCCGCGTTATTCCCCAATCAAGCAACCCAGCCGCTGCGATCAAGCGACAAAATCGTGCAGCAGCTGCGACGAGCCAAACCGCTGTCTGTCCTCGGAGCTGCTGATGAACTCGAAGTCGCCGGCGTTGCCGTACAGGAGGCCCTGCTGCTCGCCCTGCACGGCGCCACCGGCGTCGTTGCAGTGCTGGAGGCCCAGCGTCAGCGACACGCTGCCGCCGTCGTAGCCTCCGAGGCCGGACATGTCGCCGTACGCCGCCGCGGCGAACCTCGCGTCGCCGTGTTGGTGGTGGGCGAACGCGTCCTGCAGGAGGCTGCTTCCGCCATTGCCGACGGCGCCGAGGTTGAGGCTGGTCGTGTACGAGCCAATGGCGCCGCCGTCGAGGACGCCGGCGTCCATGGCACCGATCGCCTCCGACTTGAACGCGCTGACGAGGTGATGGCCAGCTGCTGCGCCGTGGCCGTGCTGCTTCGCGGCGGCGCTGGACGGGCTCTGGAACTCGTCGTGATCCTCCGAGGATATCGCTGCCTCGTCCTTTCCCTGCTTGTTCTCCGACGACGAGTGCGAGTCCATCTCCGCGCCGAACTCCTCCTTGTACATCTCCTCGATCATCGGCTTCCAGAGACGAACACGCGCGTTGATGAACCAGTTGGACACCTACGTGACCATGATTTTTACACGCGACATCTTATTAGCAATTAAGGTCAATGAATTCTTTCCTTGAATTGAAGTAGAACGAGAGAGAGGACATGATCGTGTTCATGCATGTCTCACCTGGCCCCTGGACAAGCCTGTCTGCCTAGCGAGCATCAGCTTCTCAGAATCTTTTGGGTACCTGTGTGTGCCGTCGATTTGATTCATGGAGCGACCATCGGTCAGCACAGTGGATCATACATATCAAGTGATGCATGGTTAAATTATACACGAACAAGAAGGAGTAGTAGGTTTTCTTACGGGTGGAGGAAATGCTCGAAGAGCCATGCGCGGAGCACGGAGACGGCGGACTCCGGGAGGCCACGCTGGGGGCGCCAGGCGTGCTGCGGCTGCTGCATCATGCCAAACTGCTGCATGGCGCGCTGCTGCCGCAGCTGCTGGTCGATGTAGCGCAGCCGGGACAGCCCGCCGCCCTGCGGCGAGGTGTCCTTCTCGCCGAGGCTCCGCCGCAGGGACTGCACCTGCGCGCCGATGGCGTCGCGCAGCGACCGGAAGTGCCGTGAGATCGTCTGCAGCGCCAGCGCCGTGTACGGCCTCGCCGCGCCGGCTCCGGCCACCGCGTCGAACGATGACATCACCATCTGCATCTGGTGCTTGTAGTGCCTGTACTTCCTGTCCACCTGTCGTTGATCAAAATTACCCTCCATTTATATATACATATATATATGCCAAGTTCACTTGCAGCAAAAAGAACAGCATGCACCACGCACGTAGCCATGAGATGAACGATCGGTGAAAGGAAAAAAAAAGAAAGATTACCTGATCCAGCAGTGCCATGAGTGCCGACACTTTGTTCTGAAGGTCTTGCCTCTCCGACGGCGTGAGCTCGGCGGAGGAGTTCCCCTCGTGCTCGTCGGCCTTCTCCTCGCTCTTGTCGGCGGCGTCCTTGCTGCCCTCGCCGGAATCCTTATTGCTTTGGTTCGTCTTGTCTCCCTTGCGCTGCTTGATCGCGTCACGGACATTGACGACCTCGTCTAGCAGCTCCCTCGCGGCCCTCAGGTACTTGGAGTTCTGTACGTAGATGCTCTGCGCGTTCCTGCTCGTCGCCGTCGTTTGGCTCGGGCTAAGCAACGACGACGCGGCAGCCATGCCTGCTGCCTGGCGATACTGGTAGAGAGACACCGGCACGCCTTGAGTGCCGAGGCTAAGCGACAGGCCCTGATGGTGCTGCGCTGCCACGGATGAGCTCGCCATGAGCAGCTGCGTCTGAAGGCCCATCTCGGCGGCGTCGCTCGTTGGCCCGTCCCTCGCGTTCACGAAATCGTCCCTGCCGTCGCCGCCATGATGAACGACATGGCCTTCAGACACGATGGTGGCTGGGAAAGGCATCAGGCCGCCGGTTGTTGCTGAATCCGAGTATGGGTTGGACGTTGTGTAGTGGTGGAACGACATGTCGCCGGCGGCGGCGGCGAGGTCCCTCTGATCGGTTGAAGCGGAGAAGAATGTGGCCATCCTTTTCAAAAGCAGAAGACGAGACCAGCTGATAGTTCATCACAGTGGTGACGGGACACCGTGATTGATTTTCTCATCAGATTGGTGTTTTGATATCTGCAAAGATATATACTTGTAGTATTTGTCTTCGAAATAGGATCTAGCTGCAAAAAAAAAAAGATTCAATACCATCAGAAATAAATCGGCTTTGAGCTAAGGAAAAAAAAAAAAGACAGAATTCGTCACAACACGTCGTGAGTGAATACATAGGCGAGCAGCTGCAAACTCATCTATTGGGCGAGCCAAGCGAAGTGAAGTAAATCTGGACAAAAACAAAAGAGTGAATCTAACAAAGATTCGAAGTATCTATCTACCTGAGACGATGAACTTCAGATTTTCTCTACTTCCGAACAAAGTTCCCAAGGCTTTTGAACTACCTGCATATAGAAAGTAGTCGAAGCCTTTCAATCGTTTTGATGAAGGCAGCAACTAACTGAGCAAAACTAGCAATCCAGATTAGTGGCTATGAGAGGAAAGAAATCCCAAATTTCTGCGCACACAAAGACATTTCAGAGAAATTCGGTCCAATTTCAAAGAACCTTGACTACTACTACTTCAGAAACAAGTCAAACAAGAACCAACCTATGCAGCTGGTGCACCCACCACCAACACAAGGAGCTAACAAGAAATTGAAAGATCAACAAGAAAGAAGTAGAAAGTAGAAAGCAAAGAATTCATACGGCATATGTGGTTCACAGACAAATCAAGATGCAAAAAATAATTTAAACTTAACAAGATTAAGCTATAATACCTCTGCAGCAGACTGAACTTTTGAGACCAAGCAAGCAAGAGTTCTTGGCTATAACAGAAACCACCCAACAAGGGGACAGGGCTGATCCAAAGGATTTTATGAAGGAATCGGCAAGGTGGAAGAAGATTGGAATAAGAAGTAGAGCTGTGTCTATTCTTTTTGTTATTTTTCCCTTTTGGTTCTCTCTCTAGACATAGGGTTGTTCTAACCTCTCACTCCTCCTACCTTGAGCAATAATATACTCCTGCCACCAATAAGGGTTGCCTAACACTATCTCCCTAAAAATCCTAAAGAAACCCCACCACCATTTTTGTTTGTTTCCTCGCGCTTATTCCTCTCTATCTTTTTTTCTCTCCGTCATTTTCTCACATAGGTTTCGACTCTCGTGGGTCGACTAAAATTGTTCACACGCTGCTGCATGCTCGGGAAGTAGGAGATCGACGGATGAGATTGAGTGCAGGAAGAATCTATATCCAAGTCCTGCACATCGATACAATTCATACAAGAAATTTTATTACCATATGTAATTTTTCCCCGGTGAGCCATCAGATAGCTGCCATCTGTGGATCAGCTTAGTTTCCTCCACTAACACAAGGGAAACAAAAGCCATCTAATCTCTTGATTCTTACGCTTTTCTTGGAAATACTGATGTGATTTCACTTTCAGTAGTGCCCACTCAGCACAAGAACCCAGCTAGTTGCCCTAGTTCACTTGCGTCTTGCCGGACAGAAAGGTATTTGCTCACTTGCTTGGTGTGTTTTTACCCGAAAAAGGCCCCCAAGTTGCCATTTTCAGGTGATTCACTCCCAAGGTCTTTATTGCTGGGAGACCAATCGCTAGAGTAGGTGATGGTATCTGTTAACCTGTATTAGTCTCGTAACCACCAGTTGGTGGACCTAAACCCTCTTTGCCTTCTGAACCTCCCAACCTCCCAACTGATCATCATCAGATGCTCCTGAGCAAGTGCACAGGGAGACGACGCTGACGTCCCACAGGACGAAGTGCAGCAACAGAAATGTACCACCAGATGTGTTGCGTCGCACGCCCAAATCTCCTTTTCGTTTCGTTTCATTTCTGGTTAAAAGTGCAGAGGGTGCCCCTAACACCACATAACTAATGCCATCTTTATTTCAGTTTGGTGGCAGCACTTGCTTTTGAAATTGGGCATGTGGTAGTGATGTGCAAGGACAAGTGTCTCGTTGGTCCCCGCCAATCATGAATTTGACCGGCCAACACCTCCCATTCATCTGCTCTAGGTGGAGTCACTGACATCCGGGCCAATCTCGAAGAGCCGGGGATTTGCGGAAAATTCGGTGAAATAGTATAGCGTAATTGGTAGCTAAGGCGTTCTATTATGTTATTCTCAGCGCAAGAAATACGCAATTGGTAACCAAGGCATATTATGTTATCCTCCGGGCAAAAATTGAAGCATATACGGTGTGTTCCTCACGATCATGACTGTTCATAGTTTTTAGCGAATGTGCCGCATCTAGGAAAAATCCGAAATTTTCTTTTTAGAAATATCAGTTGCTTCGTGTGATTTATGACAAACTATAAAAAAACAATGCGTGGGTGTCATTGTCAGGTTTCAATGGTCAAGAAGCATAGGTCACATCAAATTTTATTTATTTATCATTACAATATTCGATTGCATTATCTAGAAGTCTAGTTACAGCAGACCTGAGTATACGGCTAAGCTGACCTCAGTCCGTCAGAAATTTACTGAATGGTGACAGCGATCTTCATCGGTTTAGATGAACATCTTCCGGTGATTTCAAGCTGAGGAAACAATATCTTTTTTTTTTAACGAACAAGTTCAGGAAACATTATCTTTGATTTCAGAGTTCGGATTAGCATTTTCGACCAAAAGAAAGTGCAAGAGATCACTGATCAGAATTGCATTTAGTACAGACTGAACAAGTACTGCTGAAATCATCAAAAACTTGCGGTGCACCACTCTGTTTCAGAAGAATCTGCAGTGCAGCAATGAACACACTGGAGAAATGTCAAATGTGAAGCTCGATCACGTCCCTTATTATTTCTCAAGAAAGAAACATACGCTGGCATGCCATATCAAATTTCGTTATGGACATCCCATGATCAGACAGGGTCACACCACCTACAGGTAACCGATATGTCGGTTCCTGACGCGAAGAAACTTGAGCCCGGCATCTCGTTCAGATGACGGACGGATCCTGGGCCACCCGACGCCATTGTCGGATCCCAGCTGACGCGTCTCTCCCTCCTAAGAAACGAATTGTTTAACACCCTACTACGGAGTAGCCTTGGCTTTTTCGCGATCATCCTCGATCGCTCTGTTCTGACCGTTTGTCCTAATCGAGGTGACCTCAACACTGTCAGATCGCCATTGGGATCGGGTAGCTCGCCGTGTCGGCCGGCGATTCGCCGGTGTCTTTTCCGGGATGGCGCCAATGGAAGCTTCTCCTTTCTAATCTGATCTGATGACTCGGGAGGAGACGGGGACGCTGTTGGGCAACAGGGGGGAAACTCTGCTGGGTGCTTTCAGTTCCCAGACTGTGGAGGAGCAGTCCGCTGAAGAGACTCTGTAGTCTGTCCAGGATCATTGACGAGTGCGAGACCAAACCGCAGGCGTGGAGGCGTTGCATTCAGACGAAAAGCTCAGAATTATGGGAAGCGACTAAGCGAGAAGATGCACGTAGAAAAACTGAACAAGTGGCGGCTTCAATTCACGCACGGCAGGGCTATCGCCGGGCAGGACAAGGATTGGAGTTTCTTGGGCGAGTTAGCAAACTTCGATCAACAGGTGATAACGATGAGCGCACACGCGTGCAGTTCCAGAACGCAGTCGATATCAGATCGAATCGACTGAGGATGAAGGAAAAGATCATCGCAGCAGCAAGAACTGAACTGCGAGCTTGAGTGAGTAATTTTATTGGAAAAAAGAAAAAGAAGCGGTTTCTTGTGTTGCTTAGCGGCGGCGACCAAGCGAGAAGAAGAAGAAACGGATACGTCGTGGGGTTGCGTTGTGAGATGGTGCTCTACCGAACGAGGGAAAAAAAGAAGAATTTTCTTGTCAAGTCACGTGAAACGCGCAGGGATGAGAGCGCCATCAGCTGAGATGGGCAGGCAGGGAGGGAGGCCCGTCACCTAACCTAACCTCGTCTGAATTGTTTGTTGTCATCGGTCGATCACCCTAGCTCCATTCCGGATGCAATTTCTTTTCTTTTGCCCTGCGTACGTACTCCTGACTTGTCACGAACGGTTTGGAGTTGGAAGATGCCACGAACGGACAATCATCGGCTGCCAATGATTGCGCTCATGCGTGTTGTGCATCAGCGAATCAGCAATCTTGATCGCGGACTCAAGCATATCCCCTTCACGGCTTCACATTCACGGGTTACATACCGACCTCGTGCGTGACGTTGAGATAAACATTGACCATTCACCACAGGTCAGGGTTGCAGTCTTGTACGCACGGCACGGCTAGGTTTTTTTTTTTTTTGACATTTGTACGAGTGCTCACGGAGGCAGTGTGTGTGACACGAGTGACGAGTAGGGATCAGTAGAGGCCGGCCGGCGAGCGAACGTCCGTCGATGGGCGAGCCGTGGTGGCGGCGATGGACCGATGGTCCAGGGCAAGAGAATGAATTGGCAGGGTGTGGAGTAGACGAGGGGCGGGGCGGGGCGGGGCGGGGCGGGCATCTCTGTGGCGGACTTTTCCCCCGTTTTGGCGCGCGCTTTCTATCAGGATCGGGCGGCGGCATACTTGGACTTGGCCCGCGCTTGCTTTCCACAAAGCGTCGGCACGCATCGCCGATCCTCTCGTTGCCTTCCTTGGTCCCCGGGTGGCCGGGCCCCAGCGCGCGTGGATTGCCAAGTATCTATCCCCGGCGGCTCCCTGCTCACCCCAACCAAGTACAGGCGAGGCGGCAGCCCAGAATCCGCGGCAACAGTTGCTGCAGAGTGTCGCCCAATAATTGCTTGGATCGAGAGCACTGCAGGCTCTCTCTCTCTCTCTCTTTCTCTCTGCAGCAGGGGCAGGGCAGCGTGATCCGGGAGGGGTTGAGCGCGAGGGGGATCGGAGGCGGAGGGTGAAGCCAAGGCACGGACGGACAGCCCATGTACGATGCAGTCGTGGATCCAACATGGCCGCGCGCACGGTCCGCGTGGGGAGGGAGATGGATGGCCGCGGAGGACGGGGGCGGAGTGGGCGCCACGGCCGCCCGCCCGCCCGCGCGGTCAGGGTGCCACGGCGCCGCGTGCTCACCACGAGCGTCGGGCGGGCATAGTGGGCGAGCAGCGCAAGTGGTTTGGTTCTTGCTCTTGGGCCGGCCTGTTCATTGCTCTTGGGCTGTGCAAACTAGGCCCAATCCCAGGCCTCCTATTCTTCTTTTTGAGGAACATGATTTGCCTTATACCTTCCTTCATTTCGTCGGCCCGGTCGGCCGCCCAGGGGCCCAGCCAGCGCTGGTGTGACTGAAAGCGAAGCAGTGGAGCGGCGGGGGGTGCAGGAGAGCCCCGGCGACCGCGGACGACACAACCTGTTGGTCCTCCGTGACCGGCCGTGTTGGTGATGGCCGTCACAAGCTCCAATGCCATGGACGCCCGACGCCGCTGGCCCGCCTTGATCTCTACCGCACCGGCACCTCCGCAGCGCGGGTGACGACCGCTGTCGACGTGTGCATAGCCTCTTCTGCTCCCAAACACGGCAGGCACCGTCCACTCCACTCTGATGACTCGCCTTTTCATTAGGATCCACAGAATCTAACAGCAAAAGTACCCCAGTCAAAACCAAAACAGACCAGACCGAGGCACCGTGTGACGGCAGGCTCCAACACGAAAGTAGGCAGAGCGTACGATGCGGACGACCGGTTACAAAATGGCGCGCACCTGCCATTTTGTTGCGGTAGGATTTGATTCCCCGTCCGGAGACGAGAGTACGAGACGGCGGCGGCATGGTGCCCGCATGGGTGTCGGCAGCCGCGAGGCCGGAGCGGCGACGACGACAGAGGGGGAGCACATCGTCAAAAAGGACGCTTGTTTTCTTATTGCGATCGCACTGCGCTTCAGATCTGCAGCAGGCCAAGAGGGCACCGCCCAGCCTTCTGTCAGCGCGTTTGTCGCCTCAGTCGGCTGTCAGCGCTTGTTTATTTTTACTTTACCTTGCCAGCACCAGCAGTGAATGTGCTACTAATCTACCGCACTTGTTAGTTGCTAGTGTTAGCTAGTGTGATGCCTTTCTTTTAACCTCTTTTGTTTCGTTATGCACGCCAAGCCAGCACTTGGAAGTTGTAACGCCCGATGTTAGTGATGTCTACTGCCTAGCCCATGATGCTGGAGATTTACCTTGTCCCCGGCTGTGGGTCATTGCTGTGCTGCCACACCCGGTTATTGTCGATTGTGTCATTCAGCGTGATCATTTCTGCCGTGCACCGTGAATGCACCGCAAAATCATTACTTGCTCTGCTTCTCTGGTGCCTGCCTCAGACAAAAGCGGGCATGCCTACCAACATGCTTGCCCTTCATCTCATTAGTTTCTTCCTAGTTTCTGAGATCATTAGCCCTCTAAGGACTGCCAGAGGGAACATGTTACATGCTTGATTGCTTGTGCCCTTCCTGTCAATTGAGGATAATGTATCTTCAGCAATGGTCCCTGGCCTGTCTGACGAAGATTTCTGCAAGAACCATGGCTGAACCGAAGAAAACGAATTAACACACGCTCCTTTACAGATGGGTGGGAGTATGAAAGCAATTCCTCAGACCTTTGGTCCCCAAAAGAAACCAATGCTCATGTCTCAGCACATGCCTCATGATCATTTTTAATCACAACAGAAGATTAATAATTCCAAAGAAATTCCACAGGCTTTTCCATCACAACAGAAGCACTACCAAATCTAAACTTCGGTTACAGACAACACCAGGTTACCATCGGCATCTTCAGGCACACTGTCTCTTCATATTACCACTAGTGCATCAAAAAGGTACAATGCACACTTCACCCGCATCTTTCTCCGTTTCAAGAAAGATGAGATTGCACGCGCAAAACTAACACAAGCAAAAGAATGCATCATCAATCTTTTGCGTTTACCCACCCTCTACACTCCATTCCAGGACCAACTTCAATTACCAAGTGGCCACTTTGAACAATTCATGGAGATATAGTAGAGCATCAAATCCTAATCTGGAATCCGACCGACGAATGCTAAGTTCACAACCTAATCATCAACCACATCTACTCGAAGTCGATACTTACAGTTCAACTCTCCACATTGATCTTGACCACCTTTTTGTCAATCGCCTTCAAATTGTGTTGCTTGCAAAAGTAGGCTAAGCAGTGGGAGAACATACTGCCTCGATTGCCACCCTTTTTGTCACACTTGGACAGGGATCTCCTCCAAAGTTCTCAGGGGATATAGCGACGACACATTTTTGTAGGCCAATGCATTTCTGTTCACACGAAACAATAACATGATGCTGTGAGGCTAAATAAATAACACAGCAAAGTGCTTGCCCCCACTGACCTTTTACAGAACGAAAACTGAAATAGCCAAAACAATGAACTAACCTTCTCGACAACAGTGTGAGAGTTAGCTGAATGGCAATCTCCTTGTTGGAAACTTCCACAAGTTCCCATAGGTGTCCCAAAGCTTGCAAATTTGATGGCAGAAATAGACTGCCCAGGAGCACATCTTAAGTGCACTTTGGCCCTATGGTATTCACGCTCACCATAGCTCTCAATCTGCCACTTCTTGATATTTGGATGGTCCTCAGATACATCAGCACAGACACTTGACACCGATCTCTTCACAAGAGCAATCTTCGATGAATCCCCACCAAGTTCCTCAAAAACTACCAACAAATTTCTAGTGGGTTGCAGCCAGGATCTTGGCACATGATACCTGCAGATAACAATTTCAAACCTTTTGTTAAAACTTAAGAGGTGAGGTACAGCCGCTGGTCAGCATCTCACAAACAAGGCGCAGAACCATACTAGCAAAAGTCACCCAAGAAAGCAAAAAAGACAAAAATACTGAACAGTGCAGTATGAATTTCAATACTGGACAACAACAGGAACTGGTAATAAGCAAATTAAAATGACTTTACAAATGTTCTTACCAACGTTGTGTGGGCTGACCACAGCCTGCCTGACACTTGGGTGCCCGGAATGTCCCCGTGTAACTGCATCCTTTGCAATCCCCATTTGCATATGCTGTCCAGTACCGTCCAATGCTTTGTCCATTTATCCAGATTTGGCCCTTGCCCATGCTACCCATATCCAGAGCCAGAGGTTCATCCCCACTGGGAGTCTCAAAGTAAGCCTATGAAGAGGTCGAGGAAATATATTAAGAATGCAGGGTGCAAATGTGGCCAGAAGAAAACGGTGTTGGCATGGCAATTTTTCATACCCTATACCAGGCCAATGGCTGTTGGTTTTGGGCTAACAACGATCCTTGCATCCATTCAACTGAACTTGAGCCTTCTAGGGAGTTCAGGTTCATCTGTTCGCCTTTCAGGCCAACCTACCATGATGCAAGGCAATTTACCTTCTTTCTTAACAACAGTTCATTCATTGATGAAGGTTCATTATGTTAAAACATACCTGGTAGGACCAAGTCTGCCAGGTAAGATCTCGTGAACCTTCATTCAACCCATGAAGTACAACAGGACCAACAACACCAGTGTTCCACGTCTCATAATGCACTCCGACATTCTATATCAGGATAAAACATCTGAATAGTCATATACTAGGTTATAAGATGAACATATATACATATATTCATGCAATGATAAGGGGACGGACCGGCAATCCACAAGCAACACTGAGTAGTGCAATTTTATTTGTACCGGCTCGAAGGTTAGCAATGCCATTATATTTAATTCTTCGATCTTCCCTGGTACCATAAGCAGAACCTACAACAGTGACGTAAAAATAAAATGATTCGTCACAAACCACATTCCACTAAACTAATGTTCCGAGACAGCCAAGTAGATACCTTGAAGTTGTCCATTGATAAAGACATGCAAGGTATGACCAGCAGACTGCACACTGAGAGACAAAGGCTTGCCACCCGCTTGTAGAAAGTTTTCAGATGGACTTATCTCAACACTGTAGAAATCCAAATAAATTCCATGACTAAGAAATCCTAATAAATTCTTGTGGAGAAAAGGGACCTCATCCTAGATTATTACATTTGCACAAATATCTGCGAGACAAGGATACACCATTACCTGGTGATGTACCACAGATAATCACTGCTGTCTCTCGTGACATTAAGCTGCTCAAGCAAACCAGTTGTCGTGAGCAATGGAGCAGCTGCCAGAGAATCAACCTCCTCATCATACCTCTCCCACATCATTGAGGATGCCCCATCTGCCCACATTTGCATTTGAGATGTCTGAACACCAACCTGCAAAGATAAAACAATTTGATCAAATAAACCAGGTACCATACACTTGTTGCAGAACAAATTGGGGTGGGGGGCTGGAATGCAATAAGGAAATAAGCATAAGTGAGACTTACCGTTGCACTGTTAAAAACTACATTCTTACAATCAGGAAGGATGCTGATTGACCAAGGTGGAAGGCTGTAATGCTCATTGTTGAACACAACTTTCGCATAAGAATTAGAATTGTAGTTTGCAAGGAAAGCTGCACAGCCAGATGGAGATTGGAACACATGGGCCTGAAATACAGATGGTATATATAAGTGGCACATCAACCTATATATGGCATAAGGTTCACTGAGGAGAAAGACCAACCAAGACATACCTCTTGCATGGTTCCAAGGGTAGTAATGCCTGGGTCAACTGAAACCAAGGCCTGCTCACATAACTTAACAGCTCTGTGGAGTTCTTTTAGATGACTGTGCTTTGGTTCTCGAACAAGTCCTGGCCACATAAAAAAGCAGAGTACGGTTACAAATATAACCGGTTAAGTCTGGACAGGTACCAATGTACTTGGAATATGTAGATGCAGTTTCACTTCAATAGAGATAGAATATACTCATACACATCGATAGAGATAGAATATACTCATACACATCAATAGAGATAGATCAGGCCATGCCACACATAGGTCAAGGTCGTAAAAAAAATATAGTGAATTTCTTCCTAGTAAACGAACCATATTCATCAATTGGAGCATCATAATCATAGCTTGTTGTGATGAAGGGACCCCCAGCAGTGCGTCCAAAATTTGTTCCTCCATGATACTTCATTTACAAAAACCAGTAAACCACCAATCATGAGTATGTCCCAATGTGAGATAAACTTTTTTTAAAAAAAAACTATTTCATGACATACCATGTAGTAATTGATAAAAGAACCGCCTTTTTGTACAAATCGAGCAACCGCAAATGCGAGATCTTCGACCGGTCGTTGGCGGATAGTTCCACCAAATTCCGTGAACCTAAAAAGTTGCGATCATTCTTTTTAGGGCAGATTTTGCAAATATAAACGCATATAGCCACTGACAATAAACAGAAAAAAAATAAATGTCTGATAAATCAAGGATTATTGGTTATGGCACTTGCAACAATTTGACAAAATACTACCTTACCAAAAAGTAAAGGAGAAGACAAAAACTTACCAGCCACTCCAAGCTTCAGTCCACATCGTAGGCTTGTAGGGCTTGTTAGGAGAAAATGCATCACAGTAGAAACCATTGCATGCATTGATCTGTTAAAACAAGTCAACTTAATTTTTTTTAAAAAAAAAAACTCGTTCAAAGGCTAGAGTACATGTGAGCTGAAATTGACTTCATTTTGTGTTCCAGAAAAAATAAATTGACTTGATTTGGCACTCCAAATGCTTACAGAATATGCATTCAGATTCCGCTTCATTGTTAGGAATTATGCAACTAATAAAATAGAATGCAAGCATTTGGAGACACAACAGAACTTGTGAGGTTCTATTTTGATTTGTGGTGTTGGGGGAGTGGGGGGGCTACACCAATATCCTTTTCTACATGAATTATACTAATGAGTAAAGTAAAGAAAGATAGACAGGCACATAGGCACTTCATCAGAAGCATGTGTCGATCAGTTTACTGATTCGATTACCCATTGACCATGTAACATAGTGCAAATGGAGTTATTGGCATAGGACAAGGTTACTGTACCACTGGATCCGGTGCATCATCCTCCTTGCACATCACCCACGGCACACCAGTGTCCAATCCGACAGCCATTTTTGCAGCCCAGTTGATATATGACTGGCCAGCGGCACCAAATTCTTTGCCTTCTGGCCCATACTCATTTTCAATCTGTGCAGCAAAAAAATAACTGTCAACAGTATGAGCTAGAGGAAACATATGCAAATTAAGATGAGTCGACTAGAAATCACTGTCCACCAGATACTAGTTTCAAACATTGTATTAAAGGTGTAACAGCACAAACTAGCAGAGTGCTCAGATGTAAGTTTGCTAATACCAATAGTCCAAATCTTGAAGCATATTAGCATGTTACAGAAAATGTTTATACACTTATACTCGCCTGAGAGAGGATAATAGGGCCACCTTGGGACGCAAAGAGTTTTTCGCTCTTCATCATTCCCACAATTTTCTCAGTGAAACCCTGCATTGCCGTCTGCAAAACAGAAGGTAACATTACACCAACAAAAGAAAATTGCATCTCCGACTAGATCCAGAAATGTTGGTGACTACAAAGACTGACCTTGAAAGGTTCGTTGTCTGTTCTGAAACTGATGCCTGGTACATACTTCAACCAAACTGGGAAGCCACTACGAAATTGCATCGCAACAGAAGTCAATATACAGGAGTACTGCATATTCACCAAAACTGGAGGACGGTAATACCCCATTATGCAGAGGTGATTTCAAGAAATGGAGGAATACCCAAAATTCCACTCGCCGCAAATGTAGGGACCGATGCGGAGATGTGCAAACAGCCCGGCCTTCTGGACAGTCTTTATGAACCTGACCAAGTCGTACCTGTCTTCGAAATAGTACTGCGCGAGAAAATACCATCGGAATCATGTATGACTCATAATGACAACGGAATGAAGAGCTGAAGAGGTGTAAAATTTCTTACATTTCCAGGAGTAGGCTCATGTCCATTCCAAAAGACATAAGTCTGAATCACATCCAAGCCTCCATCTTTAGCCTTCTGAATCAGCCCTTCCCACATCTGATTAAGAAAGGCAAAAGGAAGCAATCAATATAGCGCTAATAGATTCCACAAAATCACCCAAACATGTTTTTTTCTCAAAAATTTCTAGCCATAACACCAGATTATCCCAATGCAGACTTGCAGAGTACCAACGAACCAAGAAATATGGTTGCTGGAGCATAACAGAGAGCGGGGGAAAAAAATAGAAAGGACAGCATCCCAAAAAAATCGCAAAACCTTCTTTTGACAACCTCATCCAAGAAACTGCCAGGGAAGAAAGACGAACAGCTAAATGGGAAAGCAGTTTGCTTTTCAGAACACTGCATCAAGAAACCGCCGACCACAGCCATAAAACATCTAAAGAAACTCCCAGGAAAGAGGAAAAAGGAAAAGATTTTGAAGAATGCAGTTACATCAGGGGTGCTCCTGGGGTAGTGTATGGATCCGGAGAAGAGAATCCGCCTCTGGCCGTCGATAAGCACCGCCTTCTTGTCGTACGTCACCGCGCATTCGACGGCGGCCGCCAGCACGGCCACCGCCACCGCGCAGCCGAGCAGGGCAGCCGGCCACCACCTCCCCATGGGCAACCCCCTACTCCGACAAGGTGGCCAGAGAAGAAGACCGCACGCGCTGAGTGTGCGCGAGTGTGTGAGAGACCGCGGTCTTCACACACTGGTCTTCCTCTCCAGCACTACGCCGCCACCACCTCCTCCTCTTCCTCCCCCTTCAGACCTCCAAGATTTTGTTGCTGCCTCTGCCTTTCTTGGATTCTAGGATTCTTTGGGTGGGCTCTTGGGAGGAGTGACAGTGGGGGTAGCTGCTCGGCTCCAGTGGAGCTTTTGGCATATGGTGTGCTATTATAATGGCTCCTCCCTCTGCTGCCCGGAGCCGGATTGAGTGACTTACCTTCAGTAAGTCACGTTGTAACTGGCGGCCACCTATCCAACGTCCACTACTGATCTAATGGATGAAACTAGATTTTTTTTTTATGCCAAAAAAAGGACGGCCCCAACTCCAAACCAGCCGCCGCCGCCGCCGCCGCCGCCGGGCAGAGCGGCACTTCCCCTGAACTGAACTGAAGCTCCGCCCGCTCCTCCTGCTAACGGTGCTCGCCATAGGCTTCCTCCTCCTCGTCCTGCTACTCGGCTCCGTCCCCGATGTCCTTTTTCACCGTCGCCGCGGCAGCGGGCCCATCCGTGCGCGGTGCGCCAGCAACGGCAAGGTGACACTGGAGCGGCAAAATTCAGGAGCTGGCGGACTCTTCCAGAAGGCATCGACGTGCTCTTCCTGACGAGTCTCCTTCTCCTCGAGGTCTCGACCTCTCCCGACTCCGTGCCGCCACCGCCATTAATCGCGCCCTCGCCCCCGTGGCGAGCTCCTGGAGCTCGCCGCGCGTGATGCTGCATTGCTGCTGTGGGCGTGTCCGGGTGGCGCGTGCCTCATCGTCATCTGCCCCAACCTGCGCGCCTCGTCTCACCTTCCTAGTTCCTACGCGCCGGCGGCTGCGTCTCGTCGCGACGCCGGTCAGCTACTGAGTCCGCGCCTGTGATGGCGCTGGACGGTTGGAGCGCTCCTGCCCGCTGCCGACGACGGCACGGCGTCCTGGAGCCAGGCAGCGCTCCCGTTTCGTCTGCTTGCCTGTGAAAACTCCCGAGTCCTATGATGGAATTGGTTGCAGCCATTAGGAGCCCTTGGATCAAAGTTGGAGGGTAGATGTGTGGCCGCCAGTCACGCTGTGACTTGCAGAAGGAAAGTCACTGAATCCTTCTCCTGCTGCCCTCTGTGCGCGTAGCAAGAGCTGAGAGAGCACGGGGGGACGAAAGAGGGAGGGAACGGGATCCTCTGCAGTTTCTACCTCTACCTCAGAGGGAGGTAAGTTGCTGTCGGCCGTTCGTGCAGCATCGAACGACTACATCAACAAGCAGGGTGTTATATAGTTCATACGTGCAACCTATGCTGGCCCATAAGGCCCATAAACAAACAATCAAACTTAAGAGGAACCAAGGCTATAGCTCGTTAAGAGCTTTAGGAAAAAGAGACATAGCATTTCCCTTGTTCTCATTATGTCTATTATTTTTCTGAACCCTCAAATTCTGTTTTACGGCAAGATATAATAGGAAGATGATCTTAGGCCTTGTTTAGTTGGTGTCAAAAGTTGACAAAATTTACCGTAGCAATTCTAAACCGAAGATTAGGAGACATAAAAATGATCTAATTATAAAATTAATTACACGGAGGGACAAGAAATCACGAGACAAATCTATTAAGCCAAGCTAATTCATAATTGGGGATTTTTTTATTGTAGCTAATTCTTAATACGTTTTTTTGTTGGTACTAGTATGCGAGCAGATATGTTGCCCGTCAAAATGAATTCGGTTCAGGTATATATATATATATATCCTAAAATCATAGTCTTTCTCCCAAAATTATAGGGGTAGCAACGTCTTCTCTCCATTGCATTGGATGTGGGATTTTTTGTCCAGCGACTCTAAATCCCAAAATTATAGACTTTCTCACTTCCCGAGAAAATACTACGGCCAATTATATATACACTATAGATATCACTAGATAGATAAGGTCTAGTTTTTTATAAAAAATATTTGAAGATCTAAATATTGTACGTATTTTCTACAAACCTAGTCAAACTCGTGGCACGAACACCCGAAACGACTATAATTTTGGGACGGAGGGAGTACGTTATGATCATTGGCAGAGCATCATTGTTCTTTCTTTTATTTTATTTGGACAAATACAACGTGTGATGTGATGTTTATGGGCCAAATGAGTCCACATGGGCTGTACGTGCCATATAACTCGTTTCTTGATCTGGTCGTCCGATGCCCCACGAACGGCCATCAGCGATTTACCTCTCTCTGAGGTAGCAGCAAAAACTTAAGAGGAACCGCTTCCAGAGGGAGGGAGAGGCAGAGACTGTAGTCGTGTACTAGTAGCCGGCTAGCGCGGCCCGTGTGTATGTATGTACGGTACGGGGCAGGGCACCGGAGAGCAGGGAAGCAGGAACAGTACAAATATGGGCAGGTCGGGTGGCCACCACGGCCATGGCCTCCTCGCCCTGCGACTGCGATCTAGAGATGGCGAATTCTGACACTGGGGGCTCGGCTCGTTTCGTCTTTCTCTTTGCGTCGCAATTCGTACCTACCCTGTTGAAAAGTCAAAGCTGTAACATTAGGAATTATTGAGGCTTGGTTAAAATAAACTTTGCTTATTTGGTAGATTAGCATCTTAAGGCCTTGTTTGAAACATTTGACGTACTAATCTCTTCATGTTGGGGCATGGAGTAATTGATTTGGATGCTGGATCTCAGTACTTGGCACAAGAAAAAAAAAATAATGAAGATATGAATGTGGCATGGAAAGCTTTTGACGGTAGTGGCCACCATGAATGAATGAGTTGGCTGGACTATCAGCTCGTTTCCACATCGTTGGCGCATTCGCAGGTTTAGGATCTGTGGATGGGTCTGCACGTGGAAAGGAGAAAGAAAAAATGGCGCTGATACATCCACGGCGCGGTTAGCAGTGGTACACCGGCATGGTGGTTGGGCAAGTGCAGAGATACCGTATAAAGAAGCAGGCTTAACCAAAGGAGCAAAAGACTCCAGTGAGCTTAAGAGCTAAGCTTTCTAGTATACATACATGATGCCCCCGTGCTTCTTGAACCATCAAAGACAGCTTTTAGTTAAAAATCATCCCCCAAACGCGTGTCATTTTCAGGTTTTTTACATGTAGTGATTAGGCCTAGGCCACCCCGCAATCTTACCATACGGCCATCAAGACGTGCATTGCCACCTGCAGTCTCGTCAGCCATGGCATCCGGAAGTGCCCATTTTGGGCGACGCTACGCTAGCTGCTCTTGCGTGCGTACACCACCACTGTCAATGCTGACGAGTTCGTTACTCACCTACCATGCCGAGACGGGTCGACTGTATCAGTACAAGGTAAGAAGCGGCATCTGAGTAGTACGAGTAAAACCGTGTTTAGTTCCTATTCATCCTCCTCACACGCATTCCCAAAAATTCTCTTTTTCCTTTTCCTATTCATCTCCCTCACATAACACGTATCCCAGAAAAAAAAGTATTTTTCCAACCTCAATTAAACACGCCCTAAAGGTGAGCGGAAACAATTGGGTTGTTGGAGCACTATCGTGTATAAATTAGCTTTTGACCCGAAATAAATCCCGGTCTCTTACCATACCTATCATAAATTTTCTGTTATATTTTCATTCCCGACCCGAATTGAATCCAATGGAACCGAACAAGCCTAAGGCTCTCTCCAATGGCCGCATCCATCATGGTTCTATACAATTAATATAGCTATAGGACCTGGTCCTTCACATTGTGGCCTCGATTCCATATGGAACTAGGTTCCATGCATAGAACGTGGGTCCAAGCACTTAAATATAGGAAGAGAAGGTGAGAGGAGAGAGAGGGAAGAGAGTATGGGTCCCTCTGTGTCGGTGCCTGATTTGGTCGCACCGGCACCAACGAGTGATTGCGGTGCTAACCACTCGTTTCCCTGATGGCGAGAGTGAGAGACGGGGGTTTATCCCGGTTCCGGCCTCGGGGCCGTACGTCCAGCAGGGGTGCGATGCACCGGGTTACGTGTTGCTCATAGTAGAGGTTTACAAGCAAGGTGGGAGAAGGAGATGAGCTCCTAAGTCCCTGGCTATGGTGTGTGTGTGTGCTGGTTGTGGTTGTGTATCTGTGTGTATCCTCCTCCTCGTTGTCCTTTGCATGGGCTTCCCTCCCCTTTTATAGACCAAGGGGGCGGGGTGCTAGTACATGTGTTTGTCGCCGAGTGCACTGTTCGTCCATGCCGCGCACTACGCGAGCGGGAATCGCGCCTTCCAACTCCGTTGACGACATGGCAGGGGATGACGTATCGTTCCTCCTTTTTGTGACGGTTCACGACGTCGAGGGTGGCGACTTGCGCACGGCGTTCCATGGTTTCCTTCGAGGTTGCCTTCGAGGGTGGCAGTGCGTCCGGCGGGGGGTAAAGTCAAAGGAGCGGTTGGCACAGTACTGCTGGCAGGGTTAGGTCTGGCGTGCAGCATGGCGCTCAGAGTCCACTGTTGCGATGGATTTGACCGATGTCTTCTCCGGAGTGTAGGTGATGGCGTGGAGCAGTGATCCCTGCTTTTTGACCGCGTCATCATGACTCTGATGAGTCGCGGTGCGTTGGGCGTCGTTCCCGGCGAGGCCGGTTCGAGCTTGGATCGCAAGCTCGAGCCCGCCAACCCTCGAACGAGACGGAAACCACCCGCTCGAGGGTGGGGGTCGCCCTCGAGGCCGCCGAGCCTCGAACGAGACGGAAACCACCCGCTCGAGGGTGGTCGTCTTCCTCGAGTCGGATGGATGCCGAGGATTCGTAGCGATGGCGGGTCTTTGCTGGGCCGTGGAGCTAGGTTAATGCCGTCGTGGGCCTTGATGTCAAGTAGCTTTTGGGCCTAGATTGGGGTACCCCTTTTGCAGGTGCCCGACAGTAGCCCCCGAGCCTTCGCAGGGATGAGGTTTAACCCTGCGAAGGTTGGTGTTCGTCGAGGCTTTCGAGGCCTTCATATCTTCGTGGGTTCCGAGAATCCGTGGGGGCGCGCTAGCGCACCCGCGGGTGTAGCCCCCGAGGCCTTGGGAGAGTGGTCGACATTCTCTCAAGGTCTCAACACTTAAGGTGAAGAACACCCGTGGGTTCCTCGGACGTGGGTTCGTTCACCGTGCCCGAGGTAGGGGGAATTTCGAGCTCTTCGTGTCTCGTGCTCCCTGTTCGAGGGTGCTGAGGAGGAGGCGACCCGCGCTTCCCTCGGTGGGATCGAGCCACGGATGCCTGGTTGAGCTGGTAACGGGTGGTTCGAGCGGACGTCCATGCCCCGTTCGATAAGGGTAGGCTCGCGGTCATAGGACACGCCCGTAGAAGCCTTTCGCAAAAGTATGCTAGACGGGACTCGACCTTGTTCGATAGAGGTCGAGGGCTCGATGCTCCCCCTCGAGGGGTCCCTCGATCTAGGCACTTTGCCCGGCCTCGAACATAATCGGTTGGTTTCCTCGAGCGTTCGAGCTTCGAGGGTACCGTCGATTATCCCTGACTCGGTTGATCTGAGGCCCTTGTCGAAACCCTTCGTAGGCCCAAGGTTTGAACCCCTGATCAGTAGCACGATGGCTTCTTCAGTTCGAGGAGGAAGCCTCGAGCGTGGATCTTATGGGTTCCGCTCCGCGCGGAGTAACGAGGCTTCCGAGACCTCTTTCCCTCGAGTGGGCATCCTCGAGCCTTCGAGCTTCGAGGCTCCTCCTTCGAGGGTGGGCGCCTTGAATGCGCCCTCGTTCTGCGCGGGTCATGATGACTGGCAACGAAAATCTCGTGGTTTCGTGGTTTCGTGGGAGAAGTGGGCGCGCTTTCTCAGGCGAGGCGTGCGGGCGCAGTTCGACACGACCGCACGTTTGCCACGCCAGACTCCTCGAGAATTACGACGCAGTTACTTGATGGCGCGGTTGACGCGGCCCGCGCCGTTACGTCTCCCGGGGCAGGCCTGGCTGTCAGCCTAGGGGCCGTCGCGTCAAGGCCGGCGTCCTGCCGTGCCTAGCTCCGCGGGGGGAGTATAAATAGCACGGCAGTGCCCATGCCAAGGGTACGCTTCCCTTAGCATTCTAGCCTTTGCCTTCAGCTCCCTTTGCCCTAGCCTTTGCCTTTGTCTTCTTCCTTCGTCCGAGCTCTCCCCACCGCCATGGCCCAGTTCGTTGATCCTGCGCCGTGGAAGCCATCCAACGCCACCAAGCATTGCTTGGACAGCCTCGTGGAGGTCGGAGTGCTACCGCCCAACGTCGACGGCGAGCCGCCCATCTGGATCTCGCCAGGGGCCGCTACGGAGCCCGCTCCGCCGGAGGGCTACGTCGTCAGCCTCGCTCGTTTCCATGAGCGGGGCTTCGGCGTTCCGGTGGGGAGGTTCATGCGGGCGCTGTGCTTCCACTACAAGGTGGAGCTGCAAAACTTCTCGCCTAATGCGATCTCGCAGGCGGCGGTGTTCGTCGCCGTCTGCGAGGGTTACCTGGGCATCGAGGCCCATTGGGACCTTTGGCGCCACCTCTTCATCGGCGAGCTCTTCTCAGAGAGCGTCTCCAAGGGGGTCCGTCACCCTGTTCGCGCCGGCGGCCTTGTGCTCCAAGTTTGGAGGAGCCGCAAGGACCTCTACATCCCTAGTTCCATGGTTTCCAACAACCAAGATTGGGACAAGGGATGGTTTTACCTCCGCAACGACGGAGGACGTCTGCCGCCCTATACCGGCATGCTGTTGACGCAGAAAGCAGGACTGCTGGTCCTTTGGTGTGTTGCCGCCGGGGCGGAGGAAAAAGCTTGATCCGTTGATCGAGGCGCTCCAGCGCCTTTCGAGGCGCGGCCTCACCGCTGGTGGGGTCATCGCCAACTTCCACCGGCGGCGGGTGCTTCCCCTTATGCGGCGGAGGCTCCCGTTGTACAAGATGACCCCCGACGCCGACGTCACCGGCACGACGATGGCAGCGGAGCCATTGCCCGTCGCCACCGCCGTTCAACGGGCGCGGCGCGCCGTCGACAAGCTGCCGGACGACCCGTGGGCGGTGCCGATGCGGCCCGAGGATGGCTACGTGGGCCTCGTGAGTGGCTTTTGTCCCTCGTTTTTTGTGTGTTTTTTTTTGTTTTCGTATCTCTGACCTTACGAATGGTGCCTTGCAGGGGGTATCGCGCAGCCAGTACTCCAAGCCCCCTGTCCCCGAGGACAAAGATGTTAACCGCGCCCTCGCCGAGAAGGCGAAGGAGGCCAAGGCCCGGAGGGAGGCTCGGTGGAAGCGGAAGGACCGGAAGAGGAAGAAGCTCGAAGCGGAGAATCGCGAGCGGGCGAAGCAGGGGCTCTCACCGCTCCCTACGCTGGAATCTTCCACCGATCCCGATGGATCTGACGAAGACGGCGGGGCGAGGAGCCCATCTCCGCTCGAGCTTCCCATCGGTGGGCCCGCCCCTGCTGCAGCGTCTGGGGGCGGGGGCGAAGAGATCGTCGATCTCGGGACACCGCCCTCGACCGTGGTGCCCTCTGCTGAGTGTCCGTCGGGGGCAGCGACGGCTGTTCTCGAGGAAACCCAGGGTCGAGGCGAGGCCCCTCCGTCGACCGTGGGGCCTGCCTCTGAGGTCCCATCAGGGGTAGCGCCGGCTGCCCTCGAGGAATCTCGGGATCGAGGCGAGGCGCCCGAGCGGCCGAGCGCCGTTGAGGAGGCCCCGGCCCGTGGGCCGGAAGTGGAGGTCCCCCAAGTAGAGCCCGTCGCCTCTACGAGGGTCGAGGAGGCCTCGAGGGTGACCCCTCAAGGGGAAACCGTCGTCTCCGCGGGAGGCGAGGCCTCGAGGGTGGCTCCTCAAGGGGAGGCCGGCGCAACCACGGGAGGCGAGGTCCCGGGGGCGGCTCCCGTGCCGACCTCGAGGTCAAAACGGAAACTCCCCTTCGTGCGGTAAGTTTTCTTCGTTGCTTGCTTGTCGTTGATGTTTCGTCATCGTCTCTGACCGAGCCTTTTTTCAGTCGAACTGGGGGACGGAGCACGCCTTCCCTCGCGCCGACCAAGGCCCTCAAGATCGGGCCAAGCTCGTCGCCTCACTCGTCCTCGCAGCTCCTGGGCCCGGCAAACGAGGTCGTGCAAGACTTCGTTACCTTCTTCGACACTCAGGCGGAGCTGCAGGTCGAGCAGCAGCCGCGCGAGGAGGCGCCCCGGGTCCTCGAGGAGCCGAGACCGCCTCAACTCCTTGAGGCCGCTGCCGAGCCCTACGCCGAGGTTGCTCGACCCGAGGAGGCCACCCCCGCGCCTGGGGAGGCTCTTCGCGTCGAGGAACCGTCTGCGGCGCCCGTGGAGACGGACGCCGCGGTGGTCCCCCCGCATGAGGGGGGAGAGGGGCGAACCCATGGCGGCGGGTTCTCCCACCTGAAGGAGCTGACAGAGGCTCTGGGGGTGGGAGCCCCCGTGACGCAGGGGCGCGAGAGTGGCGAGGCCGCGCCGTCGACTCTCATCGTGGCTCCGCCGGGGCCAGTGCCGGCCTGGTCCTACGGGGCGCACGCCCGTGGGAGCGCGGAAATGTGGCAAGCCCACCGCGAGCTTCCCCAGCGGTTTGTCGATGAAGCCGTGGCGGAGGAGCACCTGTGGGAGGTCTAGTCGTCGCACGGCCAGGACGTTCGCAGGGCGCTGCAGGACATCCTCCGTCTTCACGACGAGGCCGGCAAGGTCCACCAGGTTTGTTTCGGTGTAAGTAGTGTTTTCGCCGTGCCTTATTTTTTTCAAAGGAGGCTTAGCTCTTTTTTTCGCAGGAACTCCGCCGTCAGGCGTTCGCGAAGAACGACCAGATTGCGGAGCTATTGTTGGAGCTCCGTCATTTGTCGGGGGCGCTCGAGGCTCGAGAGCGCCAGCTGGACGACCTTCGAGGTGCTCGGGACCGGGCCGTCGCCCAAGGTCGAGAAAAGGGCGAGGTCATCGCCTGCCTCGAAAACTTGGTCAGCGCCCTTCGCGAGCAGCTCGCGAACAGCAGTGACTGGCTGGACAACGAGCGGGCTGCGCGTCGTGCGGCGGAGCTGGCGGTCGAGGAGGAGCGGTGTCTTGCGGTCGAGGCTCGAGACCGGCTCGAGCTAGAGCAAGCTGCTCGGGCCGCGGCGGAGCGGCAGGCTGGAGAGGCGGAGCAGCAGGCCCGAGAGGCGGAGAAGGCTCTCGAGGCTGCTCAGGGACAAGTCGAGGGTAAGCTGATTTGGCTCGAGCTATGACCCTTTTGTTTTGTTGCTTGTTTGGCTGACTTTGTTGGTGCAGCATTGAAGCAGGCGCTTCAATCCGAGACTGAGTCGAAGGAGGCCGTGCTGGTGGCGCAGACGGAGACCCAGCGCGAGCTTGACGAGCTGGTGCAGGCGGCCTCGGCCGCCTGCAACGAGATTGCTGGTCCCGGCTTGCAGTCCGGGAGCTCCCTCGCTAGTCGCCTTCGAGCGCTTGGGGGCCACTTCACCTCGCGCGTGAAGGAGGCCCTTCTGCTCGGAGTTCGGAAGGCGCTTGGAGTGGTTACGACCCACTACCAAGCGGACCTCTCGAAACTCACCGCCGGGTACGTCGTTGCCGACGACCTCAACGACGAGGTGGCAGTGGCGGCGATGGAGGAGGCCGATGCTGCTGCCGATGGAACGGCGCGAGTGCTTGCCGGCCACTTCGAGGGCGTCCTCTTCCCTGGCGAGGACGGCGGCGGCTGGGACGACCTTGGAGGCGGGGGCGATCCCTGAAAATCTCGGGTCATCGAGCCCGATTGTAAAAAAGTGGTTTAGGATTTCGAACTCCTTTTATGTCAGATTGATTTGCTCGTATCTTACTAAACGTCGTTTATTTTGCTTTAAACGTGATGTTTACTTTTTATGCGATGTCTTTGCGACGTGCATTAGTCCGATGCTTGTGCCTCGAGAGGAAAGCGTTGCTAGGATCGTTCGTACGTGAATGACTTAGGCGGAGGGAAGTGAGGTGTTGCCGTAGCCTCGAGGCGTAAGCGAACACTCGGCTCAGGCAACCCTGCCCTTGTCAGTTTCACGCCTAGCGTGTTTCCTTCGAGGTTTCGCAAAGGATTTTTGAAAAGCGACGATTTTTTCGAGGGTTAGCCCCCATGTAGCCCCCGAGGGAGGGGTGGCTCTACCGAGGGTAGAGCCAAACCTTCCTCGAAGCCCAAAAGAAATAAAAGTTCATTTTATCTTCTTCCAAACTGTGGGGGTAAAAATATCGACACTTGATTCAAAAGACTTGTACAAAATCTAGAGTATGTACAAAGATTTCGAGGGCTACGGGGCCACTCTAGGGATAGAAACGACGTAGCTGTTGGATGTTCCAGGCGTTCGTGAGGATCTGCCCGTCCTCGTCAGCTAGCTTGTACGTTCCGGGCTTGAGAACTTCGGCGACGATGTACGGCCCCTCCCACGGGGGTGAGAGCTTGTGCCGCCCTCGATTGTCCTGTCGAAGCCTCAACACGAGGTCTCCCTTGCAGAGATCTCGATGCCGGATCCTTCGGGCCCGTTGTCGCCGCAGGCTTTGCTGGTACCTCGCCGAGTGGAGTAGAGCCACGTCTCGAGCTTCGTCGACTTGGTCGAGCGAGTCCTCTCGAGCCTGGCAATTTCGCTGCTCTTGGTACGCTCGGAGCCTAGGGGACCCATACTCCAGATCCGTAGGGAGGATGGCCTCTGCCCCAAAGACGAGGAAGTATGGGGAGAACCCTGTCGCTCTGCTTGGGGTCGTCCTCAAACTCCAAATCACCGATGGTAGCTCTTGTACCCACCTGTGCCCAAACTTCTTCAGCTTGCTGTGAATTCTGGGCTTTAGGCCTTGTAGAATCATGCCATTGGCACGTTCTACTTGGCCGTTTGTTTGCGGATGAGCCACTGCTGACCAATCCACTCGAATGTGGAAATCGTCGCAGAATTTTAAGAACTTCTTTCCCGTGAATTGAGTGCCGTTGTCGGTGATGATGGAGTTGGGAACCCCGAAGCGATGGATTATATCGGTGAAGAAAAGCACCGCCTGCTCAGACTTGATTCTACTGATGGGTCGAGCTTCGATCCATTTGGAGAATTTGTCGATCGCCACCAGCAGGTGCGTGAAGCCCCCGGGCGCTTTTGCCATTGGCCCGACAAGGTCAAGGCCCCATACGGCGAAAGGCCACGTAATGGGAATGGTCTGCAGCGCCTGAGCAGGTAGGTGCGTCTTGCGCGCGTAAAACTGGCACCCCTCGCAGGTTCGTACCACTTCCGTGGCGTCTGCCACGGTAGTGGGCTAGTAGAGGCCTTGTCGAAAGGCGTTACCCACGAGCGTGCGTGGGGCGGCGTGATGTCCGCACACGCCCGCGTGAATGTCGAGGATAAGCTCTTTTCCTTCGGGTATCAGGATGCAGCGTTGCAAGACCCCCGAGGCTCCCCGTCGGTACAGTTCCCCCTCGATGATGAGGAACCGTTTAGCTTTCCTCGCTACGCGCCTTGCCTCCGTTCGATCGCTAGGCAAGACGCCTCCGTCGAGCCAGTCGAGGTACGGGCTCCGCCAATCTCGAGGTGCCGAAGCCTCGTCAATTTCCATCGCCTCTGCTTCGTCCTCTTCTCCCGAGCAAGCTTCGTATCCCATAGGTTCGTCCTCGTCCGCCAAGAGCTCCGCGCTCGTGGGGTCGAGGGCGGACGTTGGAGCGTCGGGCGCGGTCGAGGCCTGGGCCGAGGCAGCGAGGGTGATCGAGGGTACGTCGATGTCCTTGGCAAAAACATTCGGGGGAATGGTGGCTCGCCCTGACGCGATCTTTGCCAATTCGTCGGCTTCCTCGTTGTATCTTCGTGCGATGTGGTGGAGCTCAAGGCCGTCGAACTTGTCTTCGAGCTTACGCACCGCCTGGCAGTACGCTGCCATTTTTTCGTCGTGGCAGCTCGATTCCTTCATCACCTGATCGACGACTAGCTGCGAGTCGCCGCGGATGTCGAGGCGCTTGATGCCGAGCTCGAGCGCGATTTTCAAGCCAGCAAGGAGCGCTTTATACTCCGCCATGTTGTTGGACGCGGGGAAGTTGAGCCGCACGACGTATCAAAGGTGCTCCCCATGAGGTGAAATGAAGAGTAGGCCGACACCGGCGCCGGTCTTCATCACCGACCCGTCGAAGTACATTTCCTAGCAGTCGAGGCTGGACTTCGAGGGAGGGAGCTGGGTGTCGGTCCACTCGGCCACGAAGTCAGCCAAAGTCTGGGACTTGATGGCTTTTCTTGGCGCGTAAGCGAGGGTCTCCCCCATCAGCTCTGTCGACCATTTCGAGATTCGCCCAGAGACCTCGCGGTTCTGACTGATCTCGCCCAGCGGAAAGGACGACACGACGGTCACTGGGTGGGCCTCGAAATAGTGTCGCAGCTTGCGTCGATCTAGTACGATGGCGTAGATCAGCTTCTGGATGTGGGGATACCTCGTCTTGGTCTCAGATAGGACCTCGCTGATGTAGTATACCGGTCGCTGGACCGGTAGAGAATGTCCTTCCTCGGTCCTTTCCACTACTATGACCGCGCTGACGACTTGAGTTGTCGCTGCGACATAGAGGACGAGAGGTTCGCCCTCTTTCGGCGAGGTAAGGATCGGCGTGTTCGTTAACGCTGTTTTGAGTCAATCGAGAGCTTCCTGAGCCTCCGCGGTCCAGGTGAAGTGCTCTGACTTCCTCAAAAGACGATACAGAGGTAACCCCTTCTCTCCGAGACGAGAGATGAAGCGGCTTAGGGACGCTAGGCATCCCATCACCCTCTGCACACCCTTCAGGTCACGGATCGGTTCCATCTGTTGGATGGCCATGACCTTTTCGGGGTTGGGCTCGATGCCTCGTTCGGAGACAATGAAGCCCAGGAGCATACCTCGAGGCACGCCGAAGACGCACTTCTCGGGGTTGAGCCTTACTCCGTGCGCCCTGAGGCAGCTGAACACAACCTCGAGGTCGCGTACCAGGTCGTCCGCCTTCCTGGTTTTTACGACAATGTCATCGACATACGCTTCTACGATACGACCTATATGATCCCCGAAGACGTGGAGCATACAGCGTTGATACGTGGCTCCGGCGTTTCGAAGGCCGAAGGGCATCGTAACGAAGCAGTACATGCCAAAAGGAGTGATAAAGGAAGTCGCGAGCTGGTCGGACTCCTTCATCTTGATCTGATGGTAGCCGGAGTACGCATCAAGGAAACATAAAAGTTCACATCCCGTCGTGGAATCCACAATTTGGTCTATACGTGGTAAAGGAAATGGGACTTTTGGGCATGCTTTATTCAAGCTGGTGTAATCTACACACGTTCTCCACTTCCCACTTTTCTTTTTCACTAGTACAGGATTTGCTAACCACTCGGGATAAAACACTTCCTTGATGAATCCGGCCTCCAAAAGTTTGCGTACCTCCTCACCGATCGCCCGCCGTTTCACTTCGTCGAAACGGCGGAGACGTTGTTTGACCGGCTTGGAGTGGGGGCGGATATCAAGAGAGTGCTCGGCGACCTCCCTCGGAATGCCTGGCATGTCCGAGGGGCTCCACGCGAAGATGTCTGCGTGAGCGCGGAGGCAGTCGACGAGCACCACTTCCTATTTGTCGCTGAGGGAAGAGCTGATCCTCAACACCCTGCCATCGGGGCTGTCGGGGTCGAGGGGAACAGTCTTGGTGTCCTCAGCGGGCGCGAAGCGCCCCTGCTGCCGTTCGTTGGCATCAGGGAGCGTGTTGACGATCGCTTCCAGATCCGCCACGAGGGTCTCATCGAGGGCGAGAGCCTCTGCGAGCTCGATGCTCTCGATGTCGCACACGTAGGCGTGCTCGACCGTCGGGCCGACCGTGATGACTCCGTGAGGCCCTGGCATCTTCAGCTTGAGGTAGGTATAGTTTGGGATGGCCATGAACTTAGCGTAGCACGGCCTTCCCAAAATGGCATGGTAGGCTCCCTTGAAGCCCACTACCTCGAAGGTGAGCACTTCCTTGCGGAAGTTCGCTGGGGTTCCGAAGCAGACGGGCAGGTCGATCTGCCCGAGGGTTTGGACGCGCTTTCCGGGCGCGACCCCATGGAAGGAGGACTTGTTGGGCCGCAGCTCGTTGGTGCTGATCCCCATAAGCTCCAAGGTTGGAGCGTACAGGATGTTGAGGCTGCTGCCGCCATCCATGAGCACTTTGGAGAAGCGCGTGTTGCCGATGACGGGGTCGACGATGAGAGGGTACTGCCCGGGGTTCGGGATATGGTCGGGATGGTCTTCGCGACCAAACGAGATGGTCTCTGACGACCAGTCGAGGTACGAGGGGGTCGCTGGTCAGGCCAGCATGACTTCCCTACGTTCCCTCCTCCGTTGTCGAGGTTTCAAGTTAGCCGCGGGGCCTCCCGTGATGAAGAACACGTGTTCCACCTCAGGGTACCTGTCATCGTCCTTGGCGCCACCGTCCTTGGGCTGACCGCCATCCTTTCGAGGGATGCGGTTATAGAACTTCCGCAGCATCTCACATTGCTCGAGGGTGTGAGCTACTGCGGTCTTGTGGTACGGGCACGGCTTCTTGAGGAGGTCGTCGAAAACGCCCCCACCACGCGGAGGACCTCGAGGTCCCTTGTGGTTAGGGTTGACCGCGAGGGCCTCATCCTCGATGTCGCCCGTCCCGCGAGGGGCTTGGGGTTTCTTTCCCTTCTTGCCGTGCTTTCGCTTCTTCGAGGGACCTTTTGCCTTGTCGTCCTCCGCGGACGCTTCCTCAGGGCGCTTCCCCTTTTTGTCGTTGAAGATGGCGTTGGCCGCCTCCTCCCCCGAAGCGTACTTCGAGGCCACCTCGAATAGCCGGTTTGCGTCGGGGGGTGGGCTCCTCCCCAACTTGCATACCAGGCTATAGCACGTGGTGCTCTCGAGGAAGGAGTGGATGATCTGGTGGTCGGTGATGTTGGGGAGCTCGGTGCAGCGCTTGGAGAAACGCCGGATGAAGTCCCTCAGAGATTCACCGGGTTTTTGCCTGCACCCTCAAAGGTCCCACGTGTTCCCAGGGCGCACGTAGGTGCCCTGGAAATTCCCCACGAAGGTCTCGACCAGGTCGTCCCAGTCGCGGATCCGGTTCGGGGGCAGGTGCTCGAGTCATGTCCGCGCGGAATCTGCTAGGTGGAGTGGCAGATTGCGGATGATCATGGCGTCGTCTGTGGCGCCGCCGAGCTGGCACGCTAGGCGGTAGTCGTTGAGCCATACCCTGGGATCCGTTTCCCCAGAGTACTTGGTGATGGTCGTTGGCTGTCGGAAGCGGGGGGAATCGGGGCAGTGCGGATGTTGTGACTAAACACCCGCGTGCCCGCTGGTTCCGTGGCCGCATCCCGGTTCCACCTAACGTCGGTGCGCCCGCGCTGGTGGATCCGGGCTCCCTCTCGCTGCCTGATTTGATTCAGGGTATTGCGAGCGTCGCCATCATCGTCCGTGCCACGGGTGTCTCGGAGGCGTGACCTCACGGGTACCCTTGCTGGAAGCGTTCGTGCTTCGGGCACACGTGGTTCGTTGGCGTGACGTCGCTCCGAGTCACGGCGGGAGTCGCCCCGGTATCGTGCTCGCGCCCTGCCGTTAGGCCGGGGCGAGCGCACCGAGGATTCCCCTCCTCGTTCGCCCTTCGAGGCTGAGGAGCGTCGAAGGCGGGAAGCTGAGCTCTCGGCTTGTTGTCGGGCAGCATGCTCGACCAGCTTTTGGGCTTCGAGGTGCAGTTTCCGCCCTTTGGGGGTGGCTGCCTCCGGCATGGCTCGGAGTAGCGCGGCCGCCGCGATGAGCTTCTGGCTTGTCCTGGGGGCGAGCTCGTCATCTTTGCCCTCAGCAAGGATGCGGGCTTGGGCCACTCGTCCCGCGTGTCGTGCGTTCGTGCCGTGCTCGTCGCCTTGCTTGGCCGGCTCGCGGTCGGAGCGCGCCGGTGGCGAGACGTCACCACTAACTCGTGGCAGGTGGCGCGGATCCCGCTCGTCCTCGGAAGGAGAGTGATCCGATGGGTCCGATGGCTGCGCGCCTATCGGATCTATGCCATCGTTGTCCCCCTGGTCGTCACCCCTGCCGTCGTCGTCCGACGTCGATCCTCGCTGGCTTGTCCGTCGTTGATGACGAAACATTCCCTGGTTGGGTCATACTCATCATCGGAATACCCGAAGCAGTAATCCGCCGCTGTTTGAAAGGCCATAAAGGCCTCTGGGTCGCGGAGACCCGAGTAGTCCCAACCAGGGTGTCCACGCATAAATGCGTATCCATCTTCGGACTCCGTGCGGGAATCGCCGGGCAGCGGATCGGTGAAATCTTGCTCGGAGACTGGATGGCAACCAGGCTGGTCGCCATACGCACTCATGGTAGTGCGGATGGAGGAGGCGTACGCATCCGCGGGAGTTGCGTAGCCCGTAGGGATAGGAATGCGCCGTCGTAGCGCGTGGTGCAGACATGGGCCCCGGGAGGAAGGGAGCAGCCCTCTCCTGTGATCCCTGGTCGCAGGACGTCCCCTTCCCTTGTGGGATGGGGTCGTCCACGTCGGCGGCGCGCCTTGCAGCGCGCGCTCGTCGTATGCGAGGTCCGGGACGATCCGCCGTCGCGGTGCCGCCGGAGGCTGATGTGAGGCTCCGGTTGGTCGCTGGGATCCTCCTGGAGGATGCGCATGTGGTAACATCGCCACATGTTTGGAACCGCAAGCTCCCGAACCGGATCTCCTGCCCGCTGGGGCAGGTTGCTTTCGCCCAGCGGAGGCCGTCCTTCGCCGAAGTTCGCCATCGGGAATGAGGTAGCGCAGCGCTGGTCCCCTACCTGGCGCGCCAACTGTCGGTGCCTGATTTGGTCGCACCGGCACCAACGAGTGATTGCGGTGCTAACCACTCGTTTCCCTGATGGCGAGAGTGAGAGACGGGGGTTTATCCTGGTTCCGGCCTCGGGGCCGTACGTCCAGCAGGGGTGCGATGCACCGGGTTACGTGTTGCTCGTAGTAGGGGTTTACAAGCAAGGTGGGAGAAGGAGATGAGCTCCTAAGTCCCTGGCTATGGTGTGTGTGTGCTGGTTGTGGTTGTGTATTCTGTGTGTATCCTCCTCCTCGTTGTCCTTTGCATGGGCTTCCCTCCCCTTTTATAGACCAAGGGGGCGGGATGCTAGTACATGTGTTTGTCGCCAAGTGCACTGTTCGTCCATGCCACGCACTACGCGAGCGGGAATCGCGCCTTCCAACTCCGTTGACGACAATGGCAGGGGATGACGTATCGTTCCTCCTTTTTGTGACGGTTCACGACGTCGAGGGTGGCGACTTGCGCACGGCGTTCCATGGTTTCCTTCGAGGTTGCCTTCGAGGGTGGCAGTGCGTCCGGCGGGGGTAAAGTCAAAGGAGTGGTTGGCACAGTGCTGCTGGCAGGGTTAGGTTCTGGCGTTGCAGCATGGCGCTCAGAGTCCACTGTTGCGATGGATTTGACCGATGTCTTCTCTGGAGTGTAGGTGATGGCGTGGAGCAGTGATCCCTGCTTTTTGACCGCGTCATCATGACTCTGATGAGTCGCGGTGGGTTGGGCCGTCGTTCCCGGCGAGGCCGGTTCGAGCTTGGATCGCAAGCTCGAGCCCGCCAACCCTCGAAACGAGACGGAAACCACCCGCTCGAGGGTGGGGGTCGCCCTCGAGGCCGCCGAGCCTCGAACGAGACGGAACCACCCGCTCGAGGGTGGTCGTCTTCCTCGAGCCGGATGGATGCCGAGGATTCGTAGCGATGGCGGGTCTTTGCTGGGCCGTGGAGCCAGGTTATATGCCGTCGTGGACC
>JACEFO010001715.1:0-14242 GCA_015342445.1 Digitaria exilis | reverse complement strand
TTGTTGGAGCACTATCGTGTATAATTAGCTTTTGACCCGAAATAAATCCCGGTCTCTTACCATACCTATCATAAATTTTCTGTTATATTTTCATCCAATCCCGAATTGAATCCAATGGAACCGAACAAGCCTAAGGCTCTCTCCAATGGCCGCATCCATCATGGTTCTATACAATTAATATAGCTATAGGACCTGGTCCTTATCACATTGTGGCCTCGATTCCATATGGAACTAGGTTCCATGCATAGAACGTGGGTCCAAGCACTTAATATAGGAAGAGAAGGTGAGAGGAGAGAGAGAGGGAAGAGAGTATGGGTCCCTCTGTGTCGGTGCCTGATTGGTCGCACCGGCACCAACGAGTGATTGCGGTGCTAACACTCGTTTCCCTGATGGCGAGAGTGAGAGACGGGGGTTTATCCCGGTTCCGGCCTCGGCCGTACGGTCCAGCAGGGGTGCGATGCACCGGGTTACGTGTTGCTCATAGTAGAGGTTTACAAGCAAGGTGGGAGAAGGAGATGAGCTCCTAAGTCCCTGGCTATGGTGTGTGTGTGTGCTGGTTGTGGTTGTGTATCTGTGTGTATCCTCCTCCTCGTTGTCCTTTGCATGGATTGCCCTCCCCTTTTATAGACAAGGGGGGCGGGGTGCTACTACAGGGTTTTGTCGCCCCGAGTGCGACTGTTCGTCCATGCCGCGCCACTACTGCGAGCGGGAATCGCGCTTCCAACTCCGTTGACGACATGGCAGGGGATGACGTATCGTTCCCTCCCTTTTTGTGACGAGTTCACGACGTCGAGGGTGGCGACTTGCGCACGGCTTTCCATGGGTTCCTTCGAGGTTGCCTTCGAGGGTGGCATGCGTCCGGCGGTGGTACAAGTCAAAGGAGCGTTGGCCACAAGTACGGTGCTGGCAGGGTTAGGGTCTGCGTGCAAGCCATGCGCTCAGAGTCCACTGTTGCGATGGATTTGACCGATGTCTTCTCCGGAGTGTAGTGATGGCGTGGAGCGTGATCCTCGATGATTTTATGACCTGCGTCATCTATGACTCTGAATGAGTCGCGGTGCGTTGGGCGTCGTCCCGGAGGCGAGGCCGGTTCGAGCTGGATCGCAAGCTCGGAGCTCGAGCCAAACCCTCGAACGAGACGGAAACCACCGCTCGGAGGGTGGGTGTCGCCCTCGAGGCCGCCCGAGCCTCGCAACGAGACGAAAAACCACCCGCTCGAGGGTGGTGTCTTCCTCGATCGATGATGCCGTAGGATGTCGTAGCGATGGCGGTCTTTGCTGGGCCGTGGAGCTAGGTTAATGCCGTCGTGGGGCCGTTGATGTCAAGTAGCTTTTGGGCCTAGATTGGGTACTTTTGCAGGTTGCCGACAGTAGCCCCGAGCCTTCGCAGGGATGAGCGTTTAACCCTGCGAAGGTTGGTGTTCGTCGAGGCTTTCGAGGCCTTCATATCTTCGTGGGTTCCGAGAATCCGTGGGGGCGCTAGCGCGACCCGCGGGTGTAGCCCCCGAGGCCTTGGGAGAGCTGTCGACATTCTCTCAAGGTCTCAACACTATGTGTAGAGCAACCCGTGCGGTTCCTCGGACGTGTGGTTCACCGTGCGAGGTAGGGGGAATTTCGAGCTCTTCGTGTCTCGTGCTCCCTGTTCAGGGTGCTGAGGAGGAGGCGACCCATGCTTCCCTCGGGTGGGATCGAGCCACGGATGCTGTTTAGCTGGTAACGTGGTTCGAGCGGACGTCCATGCCCCGTTCGATAAGGGTAGGCTCGCGGTCATAGGACACGCCCGTAGAAGCCTTTCGCAAAAGTATGCTAGACGGGACTCGACCTTGTTCGATAGAGGTCGATGGGCTCGATGCTCCCCCTCGAGGTCCCTCGATCTAGGCACTTTGCCTGCCCTCGACATAATCGGTTGGTTTCCTCGAGCGTTCGAGCTTCGAGGGTACCGTCGATTATCCCTGACTCGGTTTGATCTGAGGCCCTTGTCGAAACCCTTCGTAGGCCCAAAGGTTTGAACCCCTGATCAGTAGCACGATGGCTTCTTCAGTTCGAGGAGGAAGCCTCGAGCGTGGGATCTTATGGGTTCCCGCTCCGCGCGGAGTAACGAGGCTTCCGAGACCTCTTTTCCCTCGAGTGGCATCTCGAGCTTCGAGCTTCGAGGCTCTCCTTCGAGGGTGGGCGCCTTGAATGCGCCTCGTTCTGCGCGGGTCATGATGACTGGCAACGAAAATCTCGTGGTTTCGTGGTTTCGTGGAGAAGTGGGCGCGCTTTCTCAGGCGAGGCGTGCGGGCGCAGTTCGACACGACCGCAGTCTGCCGCCACGCCAGACTCCTCGAGAATTACGACGCAGTTACTTGATGGCGCGGTTGACGCGGCCCCGCGCCGTTACGTCTCCCGGGGCAGGCCTGGCTGTCAGCCTAGGGGCCGTCGCGTCAAGGGCCGGCGTCCTGCCGTGCCTAGCTCCGCGGGGGGAGTATAAATAGCACGGCAGTGCCATGCCAAGGGTACGCTTCCCTTAGCATTCTAGCCTTTGCCTTCAGCTCCCTTTGCCCCTAGCCTTTGCCTTTGTCTTCTTCCTTCGTCCGAGCTCTCCACACCGCCATGGCCCAGTTCGTTGATCCTGCGCCGTGGAAGCCATCCAATGCGCCAGGCATTGCTTGGACAGCCTGTGGAGGTCGGAGTGCTACCGCCAACGTCGACGGCGAGCCGCCCATCTGGATCTCGCCAGGGGCCGCTACGGAGCCCGCTCCGCCGGAGGGCTACGTCGTCAGCCTCGCTCGTTTCCATGACGGGGCTTCGGCGTTCCGGTGGGGAGGTTCATGCGGGCGCTGTGCTTCCACTACAAGGTGGAGCTGCAAAACTTCTCGCCTAATGCGATCTCGCAGGCGGCGGTGTTCGTCGCCGTCTGCGAGGGTTACTGGCATCGAGGACCATTGGGACCTTTGGCGCCACCTCTTCATCGGCGAGCTCTTCTCAGAGAGCGTCTCCAAGGGGTCCGTCACCCTGTTTCGCGCAGGTGGCGGCCTTGTGCTCCAAGTTTGGAGGAGCCGCAAGGACCTCTACATCCTAGTTCCATGGTTTCCAACAACCAAGATTGGGACAAGGGATGGTTTTACCTCCGCAACGACGGAGGACGTCTGCCGCCCTATACGGCATGCTGTTGACGCAGAAAGCAGGACTGCTGGTCCTTTTGGTGTGTTGCCGCCGGGGCGGAGGAAAAAGCTTGATCCGTTGATCGAGGCGCTCCAGCGCCTTTCGAGGCGCGGCCTCACCGCTGGTGGGTCGTTCATCGCCAACTTCCACCGGCGGGCGGGTGCTTCCCTTAATGCGGCGGAGGCTCCCGTTGTACAAGATGACCCCCCGACGCCGACGTCACCGCATGCACGACGATGGCTAAGCGGAGCCATTGCCCGTCGCCCACCGCCGCGTTCAACGGGCGCGGCGCGCCGTCGACAAGCTGCCGGACGACCCGTGGGCGGTGCCGATGCGGCCCGAGGATGGCTACGTGGGCCTCGTGAGTGGCTTTTGTCCCTCGTTTTTTGTGTGTTTTTTTTTGTTTTCGTATCTCTGACCTTACGAATGGTGCCTTGCAGGGGGTATCGCGCAGCCAGTACTCCAAGCCCCCTGTCCCCGAGGACAAAAGATGTTAACCGCGCCCTCGCCGAGAAGGCGAAGGAGGCCAAGGCCCGGAGGGAGGCTCGGTGGAAGCGGAAGGACCGGAAAGAGGAAGAAGCTCGAAGCGGAGAATCGCGAGCGGGCGAAGCAGGGGCTCTCACCGCTCCCTACGCTGGAATCTTCCACCGATCCCGATGGATCTGACGAAGACGGCGGGGCGAGGAGCCCATCTCCGCTCGAGCTTCCCCATCGGTGGGCCCGCCCCTGCTGCAAGCGTCTGGGGGCGGGGCGAAGAGATCGTCGATCTCGGACACCGCCCTCGACCGTGGTGCCCTCTGCTGAGTGTCCGTCGGAGTGTGCCGTGCAGCGACGGCTGTTCTCGAGGAAAACCAGGGGTCGAGGCGAGGGCCCCTCGTCGACCGTGGGGCCTGCCTCTGAGGTTCTCCATCAGGGGTAGCGCCGGCTGCCCTCGGGAATCTCGGGATCGAGGCGAGGCGGCGCCGAGCGGCCGAGCGCCGTTGAGGAGGCCCCGGCCCGTGGGCGGAAGTGGAGGTCCCCCAAGTAGAGCCCGTCGCCTCTACGAGGGTCGAGGAGGCCTCGAGGGTGACCCTCAAGGGGAAACCGTCGTCTCCGCGGGAGGCGAGGCCTCGAGGGTGGCTCCTCAAGGGAGGCCGGCGCAACCACGGAGGCGAGGTCCCGGGGGCGGCTCCCGTTGCCGACCTCGAGGTCAAAACGGAAACTCCCCTTCGTGCGGTAAGTTTCTTCGTTGCTTGCTTGTCGTTGATGTTTCGTCATCGTCTCTGACGAGCCTTTTTTCAGTCGAACTGCGGGGACGGAGCACGCCTTCCCTCGCGCCGACCAAGGCCCTCAAGATCGGCCCAAGCTCGTCGCCTCACTCGTCCTCGCAGCTCCTGGGCCCGGCAAACGAGGTCGTGCAAGACTTCGTTACCTTCTTCGACACTCAGGCGGAGCTGCAGGTCGAGCAGCAGCCGCGCGAGGAGGCGCCCCGGTCCTCGAGGAGCCGAGACCGCCTCAACTCCTTGAGGCCTGCTGCCGAGCCCTACGCCGAGGTTGCTCGACCCGAGGAGGCCACCCCCGCGCCTGGGGAGGCTCTTCGCGTCGAGGAACCGTCTGCGGCGCCCGTGGAGACGGACGCCGCGGTGGTCCCCGCATGAGGGGGGAGAGGGGCGAACCCATGGCGGCGGGTTCTCCCACCTGAAGGAGCTGAGCGAGGCTGACAGAGGCTCTGGGGGTGGGAGCCCCCGTGACGCAGGGGCGCGAAGAGTGTGGCGAGGCCGCGCCGTCGACTCTCATCGTGGCTCCGCCGGGGCCAGTGCCGGCCTGGTCCTACGGGGCGCACGCCCGTGGGAGCGCGGAAATGTGGCAAGCCCACCGCGAGCTTCCCCAGCGGTTTGTCGATGAAGCCGTGGCGGAGGAGCACCTGTGGGAGGTCTAGTCGTCGCACGGCCAGGACGTTCGCAGGGCGCTGCAGGACATCCTCCGTCTTCACGACGAGGCCGGCAAGGTCCACCAGGTTTGTTTCGGTGTAAGTAGTGTTTTCGCCGTGCCTTATTTTTTTTTCAAAGGAGGCTTAGCTCTTTTTTTCGCAGGAACTCCGCCGTCAGGCGTTCGCGAAGAACGACCAGATTGCGGAGCTATTGTTGGAGCTCCGTCATTTGTCGGGGGCGCTCGAGGCTCGAGAGCGCCAGCTGGACGACCTTCGAGGTGCTCGGGACCGGGCCGTCGCCCAAGGTCGAGAAAAGGGCGAGGTCATCGCCTGCCTCGAAAACTTGGTCAGCGCCCTTCGCGAGCAGCTCGCGAACAGCAGTGACTGGCTGGACAACGAGCGGGCTGCGCGTCGTGCGGCGGAGCTGGCGGTCGAGGAGGAGCGGTGTCTTGCGGTCGAGGCTCGAGACCGGCTCGAGCTAGAGCAAGCTGCTCGGGCCGCGGCGGAGCGGCAGGCTGGAGAGGCGGAGCAGCAGGCCGAGAGGCGGAGAAGGCTCTCGAGGCTGCTCAGGGACAAGTCGAGGGTAAGCTGATTTGGCTCGAGCTATGACCCTTTTGTTTTGTTGCTTGTTTTGGCTGACTTTGTTGGTGCAGCATTGAAGCAGGCGCTTCAAATCCGAGACTGAGTCGAAGGAGGGCGTGCTGGTGGCGCAGACGGAGACCCAGCGCGAGCTTGACGAGCTGGTGCAGGCGGCCTCGGCCGCCTGCAACGAGATTGCTGGTCCCGGCTTGCAGTCCGGGAGCTCCCTCGCTAGTCGCCTTCGAGCGCTTGGGGGCCACTTCACCTCGCGCCGTGAAGGAGGCCCTTCTGCTCGGAGTTCGGAAGGCGCTTGGAGTGGTTACGACCCACTACCAAGCGGACCTCTCGAAACTCACCGCCGGGTACGTCGTTGCCGACGACCTCAACGACGAGGTGGCAGTGGCGGCGATGGAGGAGGCCGATGCTGCTGCCGATGGAACGGCGCGAGTGCTTGCCGGCCACTTCGAGGGCGTCCTCTTCCCTGGCGAGGACGGCGGCGGCTGGGACGACCTTGGAGGCGGGGGCGATCCCTGAAAATCTCGGGTCATCGAGCCCGATTGTAAAAAAGTGGTTTAGGATTTCGAACTCCTTTTATGTCAGATTGATTTGCTCGTATCTTACTAAACGTCGTTTATTTTTGCTTTAAACGTGATGTTTATTTTTATGCGATGTCTTTGCGACGTGCATTAGTCCGATGCTTGTGCCTCGAGAGGAAAGCGTTGCTAGGATCGTTCGTACGTGAATGACTTAGGCGGAGGGAAGTGAGGTGTTGCCGTAGCCTCGAGGCGTAAGCGAACACTCGGCTCAGGCAACCCTGCCCTTGTCAGTTTCACGCCTAGCGTGTTTCCTTCGAGGTTTCGCAAAGGATTTTTGAAAAGCGACGATTTTTTTCGAGGGTTAGCGCCCCCATGTAGCCCCCGAGGGAGGGGTGGCTCTACCGAGGGTAGAGCCAAACCTTCCTCGAAGCCCAAAAGAAATAAAAGTTCATTTTATCTTCTTCCAAACTGTGGGGGTAAAAAATATCGACACTTGATTCAAAAGACTTGTACAAAATCTAGAGTATGTACAAAGATTTCGAGGGCTACGGGGCCACTCTAGGGATAGAAACGACGTAGCTGTTGGATGTTCCAGGCGTTCGTGAGGATCTGCCCGTCCTCGTCAGCTAGCTTGTACGTTCCGGGCTTGAGAACTTCGGCGACGATGTACGGCCCCTCCCACGGGGGTGAGAGCTTGTGCCGCCCTCGATTGTTCCTGTCGAAGCCTCAACACGAGGTCTCCCTTGCAGAGATCTCGATGCCGGATCCTTCGGGCCCGTTGTCGCCGCAGGCTTTGCTGGTACCTCGCCGAGAGTGGAGTAGAGCCACGTCTCGAGCTTCGTCGACTTGGTCGAGCGAGTCCTCTCGAGCCTGGCAATTTCGCTGCTCTTGGTACGCTCGGAGCCTAGGGGACCCATACTCCAGATCCGTAGGGAGGATGGCCTCTGCCCCAAGACGAGGAAGTATGGGGAGAACCCTGTCGCTCTGCTTGGGGTCGTCCTCAAACTCCAAATCACCGATGGTAGCTCTTGTACCCACCTGTGCCCAAACTTCTTCAGCTTGCTGTGAATTCTGGGCTTTAGGCCTTGTAGAATCATGCCATTGGCACGTTCTACTTTGGCCGTTTGTTTGCGGATGAGCCACTGCTGACCAATCCACTCGAATGTGGAAATCGTCGCAGAATTTTAAAGAACTTCTTTCCCGTGAATTGAGTGCCGTTGTCGGTGATGATGGAGTTGGGAACCCCGAAGCGATGGATTATATCGGTGAAGAAAAGCACCGCCTGCTCAGACTTGATTCTACTGATGGGTCGAGCTTCGATCCATTTGGAGAATTTGTCGATCGCCACCAGCAGGTGCGTGAAGCCCCGGGCGCTTTTGCCATTGGCCCGACAAGGTCAAGGCCCCATACGGCGAAAGGCCACGTAATGGGAATGGTCTGCAGCGCCTGAGCAGGTAGGTGCGTCTTGCGCGCGTAAAACTGGCACCCTTCGCAGGTTCGTACCACTTCCGTGGCGTCTGCCACGGTAGTGGGCCAGTAGAAGCCTTGTCGAAAGGCGTTACCCACGAGCGTGCGTGGGGCGGCGTGATGTCCGCACACGCCCGCGTGAATGTCGAGGATAAGCTCTTTTCCTTCGGGTATCGGGATGCAGCGTTGCAAGACCCCCGAGGCTCCCCGTCGGTACAGTTCCCCCTCGATGATGAGGAACCGTTTAGCTTTCCTCGCTACGCGCCTTGCCTCCGTTCGATCGCTAGGCAAGACGCCTCCGTCGAGCCAGTCGAGGTACGGGCTCCGCCAATCTCGAGGTGCCGAAGCCTCGTCAATTTCCATCGCCTCTGCTTCGTCCTCTTCTCCCGAGCAAGCTTCGTATCCCATAGGTTCGTCCTCGTCCGCCAAGAGCTCCGCGCTCGTGGGGTCGAGGGCGGACGTTGGAGCGTCGGGCGCGGTCGAGGCCTGGGCCGAGGCGGCGAGGGTGATCGAGGGTACGTCGATGTCCTTGGCAAAAACATTCGGGGAATGGTGGCTCGCCCTGACGCGATCTTTGCCAATTCGTCGGCTTCCTCGTTGTATCTTCGTGCGATGTGGTGGAGCTCAAGGCCGTCGAACTTGTCTTCGAGCTTACGCACCGCCTGGCAGTACGCTGCCATTTTTTCGTCGTGGCAGCTCGATTCCTTCATCACCTGATCGACGACTAGCTGCGAGTCGCCGCGGATGTCGAGGCGCTTGATGCCGAGCTCGAGCGCGATTTTCAAGCCAGCAAGGAGCGCTTTATACTCCGCCATGTTGTTGGACGCGGGGAAGTTGAGCCGCACGACGTATCAAAGGTGCTCCCCATGAGGTGAAATGAAGAGTAGGCCGACACCGGCGCCGGTCTTCATCACCGACCCGTCGAAGTACATTTCCTAGCAGTCGAGGCTGGACTTCGAGGGAGGGAGCTGGGTGTCGGTCCACTCGGCCACGAAGTCAGCCAAAGTCTGGGACTTGATGGCTTTTCTTGGCGCGTAAGCGAGGGTCTCCCCCATCAGCTCTGTCGACCATTTCGAGATTCGCCCAGAGACCTCGCGGTTCTGACTGATCTCGCCCAGCGGAAAGGACGACACGACGGTCACTGGGTGGGCCTCGAAATAGTGTCGCAGCTTGCGTCGATCTAGTACGATGGCGTAGATCAGCTTCTGGATGTGGGGATACCTCGTCTTGGTCTCAGATAGGACCTCGCTGATGTAGTATACCGGTCGCTGGACCGGTAGAGAATGTCCTTCCTCGGTCCTTTCCACTACTATGACCGCGCTGACGACTTGAGTTGTCGCTGCGACATAGAGGACGAGAGGTTCGCCCTCTTTCGGCGAGGTAAGGATCGGCGTGTTCGTTAACGCTGTTTTGAGTCAATCGAGAGCTTCCTGAGCCTCCGCGGTCCAGGTGAAGTGCTCTGACTTCCTCAAAAGACGATACAGAGGTAACCCCTTCTCTCCGAGACGAGAGATGAAGCGGCTTAGGGACGCTAGGCATCCCATCACCCTCTGCACACCCTTCAGGTCACGGATCGGTTCCATCTGTTGGATGGCCGTGACCTTTTCGGGGTTGGGCTCGATGCCTCGTTCGGAGACAATGAAGCCCAGGAGCATACCTCGAGGCACGCCGAAGACGCACTTCTCGGGGTTGAGCCTTACTCCGTGCGCCCTGAGGCAGCTGAACACAACCTCGAGGTCGCCGTACCAGGTCGTCCACGACAATGTCATCGACATACGCTTCTACGATACGACCTATATGATCCCCGAAGACGTGGAGCATACAGCGTTGATACGTGGCCCCGGCGTTTCGAAGGCCGAAGGGCATCGTAACGTAGCAGTACATGCCAAAAGGAGTGATAAAGGAAGTCGCGAGCTGGTCGGACTCCTTCATCTTGATCTGATGGTAGCCGGAGTACGCATCAAGGAAACATAAAAGTTCACATCCCGTCGTGGAATCCACAATTTGGTCTATACGTGGTAAAGGAAATGGGACTTTTTCGGGCATGCTTTATGTCAAGCTGGTGTAATCTACACACGTTCTCCACTTCCCACTTTTCTTTTTCACTAGTACAGGATTTGCTAACCACTCGGGATAAAACACTTCCTTGGATGAATCCGGCCTCCAAAAGTTTGCGTACCTCCTCACCGATCGCCCGCCGTTTCACTTCGTCGAAACGGCGGAGACGTTGTTTGACCGGCTTGGAGTGGGGGCGGATATCAAGAGAGTGCTCGGCGACCTCCCTCGGAATGCCTGGCATGTCCGAGGGGCTCCACGCGAAGATGTCTGCGTGAGCGCGAGGCAGTCGACGAGCACCACTTCCTATTTGTCGCTGAGGGAAGAGCTTGATCCTCAACACCCTGCCATCGGGGCTGTCCGGGTCGAGGGGAACAGTCTTGGTGTCCTCAGCGGGCGCGAAGCGCCCCTGCTGCCGTTCGTTGGCATCAGGGAGCGTGTTGACGATCGCTTCCAGATCCGCCACGAGGGTCTCATCGAGGGCGAGAGCCTCTGCGAGCTCGATGCTCTCGATGTCGCACACGTAGGCGTGCTCGACCGTCGGCCGACCGTGATGACTCCGTGAGGCCCTGGCATCTTCAGCTTGAGGTAGGTATAGTTTGGGATGGCCATGAACTTAGCGTAGCACGGCCTTCCCAAAATGGCATGGTAGGCTCCCTTGAAGCCCACTACCTCGAAGGTGAGCACTTCCTTGCGGAAGTTCGCTGGGGTTCCGAAGCAGACGGGCAGGTCGATCTGCCCGAGGGTTTGGACGCGCTTTCCGGGCGCGACCCCATGGAAGGAGGACTTGTTGGGCCGCAGCTCGCTGGTGCTGATCCCCATAAGCTCCAAGGTTGGAGCGTACAGGATGTTGAGGCTGCTGCCGCCATCCATGAGCACTTTGGAGAAGCGCGTGTTGCCGATGACGGGTCGACGATGAGAGGTACTGCCCGGGGTTCGGGATATGGTCGGGATGGTCTTCGCGACCAAACGAGATGGTCTCTGACGACCAGTCGAGGTACGAGGGGTCGCTGGTCAGGCCAGCATGACTTCCCTACGTTCCCTCCTCCGTTGTCGAGGTTTCAAGTTAAGCCGCGGGGCCTCCCGTGATGAAGAACACGTGTTCCACCTCAGGGTACCTGTCATCGTCCTTGGCGCCACCGTCCTTGGGCTGACCGCCATCCTTTCGAGGGATGCGGTTATAGAACTTCCGCCAGCATCTCACATTGCTCGAGGGTGTGAGCTACTGCGGTCTTGTGGTACGGGCACGGCTTCTTGAGGAGGTCGTCGAAAACGCCCCCCACACCACGCGGAGGACCTCGAGGTCCCTTGTGGTTAGGGTTGACCGCGAGGCCTCATCCTCGATGTCGCCCGTCCCGCGAGGGGCTTGGGGTTTCTTTCCCTTCTTGCCGTGCTTTCGCTTCTTCGAGGGACCTTTTCGCCTTGTCGTCCTCCGCGGACGCTTCCTCAGGGCGCTTCCCCTTTTTGTCGTTGAAGATGGCGTTGGCCGCCTCCTCCCCCGAAGCGTACTTCGAGGCCACCTCGAATAGCCGGTTTGCGTCGGGGGGTGGGCTCCTCCCCAACTTGCATACCAGGCTATAGCAGTTGGTGCTCTCGAGGAAGGAGTGGATGATCTGGTGGTCGGTGATGTTGGGGAGCTCGGTGCAGCGCTTGGAGAAACGCCGGATGAAGTCCCTCAGAGATTCACCGGGTTTTTGCCTGCACCCTCAAAGGTCCCACGTGTTCCCAGGGCGCACGTAGGTGCCCTGGAAATTCCCCACGAAGGTCTCGACCAGGTCGTCCCAGTCGCGGATCCGGTTCGGGGGCAGTGCTCGAGTCATGTCCGCGCGGAATCTGCTAGGTGGAGTGGCAGATTGCGGATGATCATGGCGTCGTCTGTGGCGCCGCCGAGCTGGCACGCTAGGCGGTAGTCGTTGAGCCATAACCCTGGGATCCGTTTCCCCCAGAGTACTTGGTGATGTCGTTGGCTGTCGGAAGCGGGGGATGAATCGGGGCAGTGCGGATGTTTGTGACTAAACACCCGCGTGCCCGCTGGTTCCGTGGCAGCATCCCGGTTCCACCTAACGTCGGTGCGCCCGCGCTGGTGGATCCGGGCTCCCTCTCGCTGCCTGATTTGATTCAGGGTATTGCCGAGCGTCGCCATCATCGTCCGTGCCACGGGTGTCTCGGAGGCGTGACCTCACGGGTACCCTTGCTGGAAGCGTTCGTGCTTCGGCACCACACGTGGTTCGTTGGCGTGACGTCGCTCCGAGTCACGGCGGGAGTCGCCGGTATCGTCTCGGCGCCTGCCGTTAGGCCGGGGCGAGCGCAGACGAGGATTCCCCTCCTCGTTCGCCCTTCGAGGCTGAGGAGCGTCGAAGGCGGGAAGCTGAGCTCTCGGCTTGTTGTCGGGCAGCATGCTCGACCAGCTTTTTGGTAGTCGAGGTGCAGTTTCCGCCCCTTGGGGGTGGCTGCCTCCGGCATGGCTCGGAGTAGCGCGTGTCTCACCGCCCGCGATGAGCTTCTGGCTTTCCTGGGGGGCGAGCTCGTCATCTTTGCCCTCAGCAAGGATGCGGGCTTGGGCACTCGTCCCGCGTGTCGTGCGTTCGTGCCGTGCTCGTCGCCTTGCTTGGCCGGCTCGCGAGCGCGCCGGTGGCGAGACGTCACCACTTAACTCGTGACTGGTGGCGCGGATGCCGCTCGTCCTCGGAAGGAGAGGGTGATCCGATGGTCCGATGGCTGCGCGCCTATCGGATCTATGCCATCGTTGTCCCCCTGGTCGTCACCCCTGCCGTCGTCGTCCGACGTCGATCCCTCGCTGGCTTGTCCGTCGTGATGACGAAACATTCCCTGGTTGGGTCATACTCATCATCGGAATACCCGAAGCAGTAATCCGCCGCTGTTTGAAAGGCAATAAAGGCCTTCTGGGTCGCGGAGACCCGAGTAGTCCCAACCAGGGTTCCACGCATAAAATGCGTATCATCTTCGACTCCGTGCGGGAATCGGGGCAGCGGATCGGTGAAATCTTGCTCGGAGACTGGATGGCAACTAGGCTGGTCGCCATACGCACTCATAGTGCGGATGGAGAGGCGTACGTCCGCGGAGTGCGTAAGCCCGTAGGGATAGGAATGCGCCGTCGTAGCGCGTGGTGCAGACATGGGCCCCGGGAGGAAGGACGGAGTCGCAGGACGTCCCCTTCCCTGCGTCCGTCAGCTCAGCGCTACGTCGTATATTCGCGAGGTCAGCATTATGATGAGCTATGGAGTTGTGAATCCTCGCCCACATGTTATGACATAGTGTCGTGCCTGATTTCGGGAAGTGGTCGCAGCGCTGGTCAGCGCAGCCAACGAGTGATTGCGGTTGCTAACACTCGTATCCCTGATGGCGAGAATGAGAGACGAGTTATCCTGGTTCCGGCCACTGGGCCGTACGTCCAGCAGGGCGTGCGATGCACCGGTTACTGTGCTCGTTAGTAGGTTTTACAAGCAAGGTGGAGAAGAGATGAGCTCCTAAGTCCCAGGCTATGGTGTGCGTGTGCTGTTGTGGTTGAGTACTTGTGATCCTCTTCCAGTACCTTGTCCTTTGCATGGCTTCCCTCCCCTTTTATAGACCAACGGGGCGGGTGCGAGTACATGTGTTTGTCGCTCGTGTGCACTGTTCGTCCATACACGCATCGTGCGCGAGCGGGAATCGCGGCCTTCAACTCCAGTGTCGACATGGCAGGAGCTGACGTATCGTTCCTCCTTCTCGTGGACGGTCACGACGCAGAGTGGTTGGCGACTTGCGTACGGAGTTCCATGGTCTCCTTCGAGGTTCCTGTCGAGGGTGCAGGCGGTGCTGAGGGGTAAAGTCAAAGGAAGTGTTTGGCACAGTGCTGCTGCAGGGTTAGGTCTGGCGTTTCTGCATGGCGCTCAGAGTCCACCTGTTGCGATGGATTTGACCGATGTCTTCTCTGGAGTGCAGGTGCTCGGCGTGGAGGCAGTGATCTCTGCTTTTTGACCGCGTCATCATGCTCTGATGAGTCGCGGTGCGTTGGGCGCAGCTTCCCGCTAGGCCGGTTCGAGCTTGGATCGCAAGCTCGAGCCCGCCAACCCTCGAACGAGACGGAAACCACCCGCTCGAGGGTGGGGTCGCCCTCGAGGCCGCCGAGCCTCGAACGAGACGGAAACCACCCGCTCGAGGGTGGTCGTCTTCCTCGAGCCGGATGGATGCCGAGGATTCGTAGCGATGGCGGGTCTTTGCTGGGCCGTGGAGCCAGGTTAATGCCGTCGTGGACCTTGATGTCAAGTAGCTTTGAGCCTAGATTGGGGTACCCCTTTTGCAGGTGCCCGACACTCTGTTTCTATACACTGGAGATACCAATATGTGAGATTAAATTATTATAGGTTCCATCTATAAACCAGGGGTGGTTCCATACATTGGAGATGCCCTAGAGGTGAGCGGAAACGGTTGGGTTGTTGGGCAAGTCCCGAGAGCAACGAGGTTTGGCTCCGCCGTTTCCGGTGAAACGCGGCTCCCTCCCGTGCTGTAACTGTGAACGGCCAGCGGCCATTCAATTCGGTCGGCAGGCG
>JACEFO010001716.1:0-101199 GCA_015342445.1 Digitaria exilis | reverse complement strand
GGGGTGCGATGCACCGGGTTACGTGTTGCTCGTAGTAGGGGTTTACAAGCAAGGTGGGAGAAGGAGATGAGCTCCTAAGTCCCTGGCTATGGTGTTGTGTGTGCTGGTTGTGGTTTGTGTATCGTTGTATCCTGCTCCTCTTGCCCTTTGCATGGGCTTCCCCTTTTATAGACCAAGGGCGGGGTGCTAGTACATGTGTTTGTCGCCGAGTGCACTGTTCGTCCATGCCGCGCACTACGCGAGCGGGAATCGCGCCTTCCAACTCCGCTGACGACATGGCAGGGGCTGACGTATCGTCCTTCCTTCTCGTGACGGTTCACGGCGTCGAGGGTGGCAACTTGCGTACGGCGTTCCATGGTCTCCTTCGAGGTTGCCTTCGAGGGTGGCAGCGCGTCCGGCGGGGGTAAAGTCAAAGGAGTGGTTGGCACAGTGCTGCTGGCAGGGTTAGGTCTGGCGTGCAGCATGGCGCTCAGAGTCCACTGTTGCGAGTGGATTTGACCGATGTCTTCTCCGGAGAGTAGGTGATGGCGTGGAGCAGTGATCCCTGCTTTTTGACCGCGTCATCATGACTCTGATGAGTCGCGGTGCGTTGGGCGTCGTTCCCGGCGAGGCCGGCTCGAGCTTGGATCGCAAGCTCGAGCCGCCAACCCTCGAACGAGACGGAAACCACCCGCTCGAGGGTGGGGGTCGCCCTCGAGGGCCGCGAGCCTGACGAGACGGAAAACCACCCGCTCGAGGGTGGTGTTTCCGATCGGATGATGCCGAGGATGTCGTAGCGATGGCGGTCTTTTGCTGGGCCGTGGAGCTAGGTTAATGCCGGTTCGGTGGGGCCGTTGATGTCAAGTAGCTTTTGGGACTAGATTGGGGGTCTTTTGCAGGTTGCCGACAGTAGCCCCCGACCTGTCGAGGGATGAGCGTTTAACCCTGGGAAGGTTGGTGTTCGTGAGGCTTTCGAGGCCTTCATATCTTCGTGGGTTCCGAGAATCCGTGGGGCGCGCTAGCCGACCACGCGGTTGTACCCCCGAGGCCTTGGGAGAGTGGTCCGACATTCTCTCAAGGGTCTCACACTATAGGTGAAGAACCCATGGTCTCGCGTGGTCGTTCACCGTGCGAGGTAGGGGGACTTTCGAGCTCTTCGTGTCTCGTGCTCCCTGTTCGAGGGTGCGAGGATGAGGCGACCCGCGCTTCCCTCGTGGGCATCGAGCCAGCGGATGCCTGGTGAGCTGGGTAACGGGTGGTCGAGCGGACGTCCATGCCCGTTCATAAGGGTAGGCTCGCGGTCATAGGACACGCCCGTAGAAGCCTTTCGCAAAAGTATGCTAGACGGGACTCGACCTTGTTCGATAGAGGTCGAGGGCTCGATGATCCCCCTCGAGGGGTCCCTCGATCTAGGCACTTTGCCAGGGGCCTCGAAATAATCGGTTGGTTCCTCGAGCGTTCGAGCTTCGAGGGTACCGTCGATTATCCCTGACTCGGCTTGATCTGAGGCCCTTTGTCGAAAACCCTTCGTAGGCCCAAGGTTTGAACCCCGGATCAGTAGCACGATGGCTTCTTCAGTTCGAGAGGAAGCTCGACGTGGATCTTATGGGTGTCCGCTCCGGCGGAGTAACGAGGCCTTCCGAGACCTCTTTCCCTCGAGTGGGCATCTCGACCTTCGAGCTTCGAGGCTCCTCCTTCGAAGGGTGGGCGCCTTGAATGCGCCCTCGTTCTGCGCGGGTCATCTGATGATGGCAACGAAAAATCTCGTGTTTCGTGGTTTCGTGGAGAAGTGGGCGCGCTTTCTCAGGCGAGGCGTGCGGGCGCATTGACACGACCGACGTCTTGCCACGCAGACTCCTCGAGAGATTACGACGCAGTTACTTGATGGGGCGGTTCAGGACGCGGCCCGCGCCGTTACGTCTCCGGGGCAGGCCTGGCTGTCAGCCTAGGGGCCGTCGCGTCAAGGCCGGGTCTCCTGCCGTGCCTCGCTGCGGGGGAGTATAATAGCACGGCAGTTCGCCGATGTCCAAGGGTACGCTTCCCTTAGCATTCTAGCCTTTGCTTCAGCTCCCTTTGCCCTAGCCTTTTGCCATTTGTCTTCTTCCTTCGTCCGAGCTCTCCCCACGCCATGGCCCAGTTCGTTGATCCTGCGCCGTGGAAGCCATCCAACGCCGACCAAAGCATTGCTTGGACAGCCTCGTGGAGGTCGGAGTGCTACCGCCCAACGTCGACGGCGAGCCGCCCATCTGGATCTCGCCAGGGGCCGCTACGGAGCCCGCTCCGCCGGAGGGCTACGTCGTCAGCCTCGCTCGTTTCCATGAGCGGGGCTTCGGCGTTCCGGTGGGGGAGGTTCATGCGGGCGCTGTGCTTCCACTACAAGGTGAGCTGCAAAACTTCCTCGCCTAATGCGATCTCGCAGGCGGCGGTGTTCGTCGCCGTCTGCGAGGGTTACCTGGGCATCGAGGCCCATTGGGACCTTTGGCGCCACCTCTTCATCGGCGAGCTCTTCTCAGAGAGCGTCTCCAAGGGGGTCCGTCACCCTGTTCGCGCCGGCGGCCTTGTGCCTCCAAGTTTGAGGAGCCGCAAGGACCTCTACATCCCTAGTTCCATGTTTCCAACAACCAAGATTGGACAAGGGATGGTTTTACCTCCGCAACGACGGAGGACGTCTGCCGCCCTATACCGGCATGCTGTTGACGCAGAAAGCAGGACTGCTGGTCCTTTGGTGTGTTGCCGCCGGGGCGGAGGAAAAAGCTTGATCCGTTGATCGAGGCGCTCCAGCGCCTTTCGAGGCGCGGCCTCACCGCTGGTGGGGTCATCGCCAACTTCCACCGGCGGCGGGTGCTTCCCCTTATGCGGCGGAGGCTCCCGTTGTACAAGATGACCCCCCCGACGCCGACGTCACCGGCACGACGATGGCAGCGGAGCCATTGCCCGTCGCCACCGCCGTTCACGGGCGCGGCGCGCCGTCGACAAGCTGCCGGACGACCCGTGGGCGGTGCCGATGCGGCCCGAGGATGGCTACGTGGGCCTCTGTGAGTGGCTTTTGTCCCTCGTTTTTGTGTGTTTTTTTTTGTTTTCGTATCTCTGACCTTACGAATGGTGCCTGCAGGGGGTATCGCGCAGCCAGTACTCCAAGCCCCTGTCCCGAGGACAAAGATGTTAACCGCGCCCTCGCCGAGAAGGCGAAGGAGGCCAAGGCCCGGAGGGAGGCCTCGGTGGAAGCGGAAGGACCGGAAGAGGAAGAAGCTCGAAGCGGAGAATCGCGAGCGGGGCGAAGCAGGGGCTCTCACCGCTCCCTACGCTGGAATCTTCCACCGATCCCGATGGATCTGACGAAGACGGCGGGGCGAGGAGCCCATCTCCGCTCGAGCTTCCCATCGGTGGCCCGCCCTGCTGCAGCGTCTGGGGGCGGGGGCGAAGAGATCGTCGATCTCGGACACCGCCCTCGACCGTGTGCCCTCTGCTGAGTGTCCGTCGGGGGCAGCGACGGCTGTTCTCGAGGAAACCCAGGGTCGAGGCGAGGCCCCTCCGTCGACCGTGGGGCCTGCCTCTGAGTCCCATCAGGGGTAGCGCCGGCTGCCCTCGAGGAATCTCGGGATCGAGGCGAGGCGCCCCGAGCGGCCGAGCGCCGTTGAGGAGGCCCCGGCCCGTGGGCCGGAAGTGGAGGTCCCCCAAGTAGAGCCCGTCGCCTCTACGAGGGTCGAGGAGGCCTCGAGGGTGACCCCTCAAGGGAAACCGTCGTCTCCGCGGGAGGCGAGGCCTCGAGGGTGGCTCCTCAAGGGGAGGCCGGCGCAACCACGGGAGGCGAGGTCCCGGGGGCGGCTCCCGTGCCGACCTCGAGGTCAAAACGGAAACTCCCCTTCGTGCGGTAAGTTTTCTTCGTTGCTTGCTTGTCGTTGATGTTTCGTCATCGTCTCTGACCGAGCCTTTTTTCAGTCGAACTGGGGGACGGAGCACGCCTTCCCCTCGCGCCGACCAAGGCCCTCAAGATCGGGCCAAGCTCGTCGCCTCACTCGTCCTCGCAGCTCCTGGGCCCGGCAAACGAGGTCGTGCAAGACTTCGTTACCTTCTTCGACACTCAGGCGGAGCTGCAGGTCGAGCAGCAGCCGCGCGAGGAGGCGCCCCGGGTCCTCGAGGAGCCGAGACCGCCTCAACTCCTTGAGGCCGCTGCCGAGCCCTACGCCGAGGTTGCTCGACCCGAGGAGGCCACCCCCGCGCCTGGGGAGGCTCTTCGCGTCGAGAACCGTCTGCGGCGCCCGTGGAGACGGACGCCGCGGTGGTCCCCCGCATGAGGGGGGAGAGGGGCGAACCCATGGCGGCGGGTTCTCCCACCTGAAGGAGCTGACAGAGGCTCTGGGGGTGGGAGCCCCCGTGACGCAGGGGCGCGAGAGTGGCGAGGCCGCGCCGTCGACTCTCATCGTGGCTCCGCCGGGGCCAGCGCCGGCCTGGTCCTACGGGGCGCACGCCCGTGGGAGCGCGGAAATGTGGCAAGCCCACCGCGAGCTTCCCCAGCGGTTTGTCGATGAAGCCGTGGCGGAGGAGCACCTGTGGGAGGTCTAGTCGTCGCACGGCCAGGACGTTCGCAGGGCGCTGCAGGACATCCTCCGTCTTCACGACGAGGCCGGCAAGGTCCACCAGGTTTGTTTCGGTGTAAGTAGTGTTTTCGCCGTGCCTTATTTTTTTCAAAGGAGGCTTAGCTCTTTTTTTCGCAGGAACTCCGCCGTCAGGCGTTCGCGAAGAACGACCAGATTGCGGAGCTATTGTTGGAGCTCCGTCATTTGTCGGGGGCGCTCGAGGCTCGAGAGCGCCAGCTGGACGACCTTCGAGGTGCTCGGGACCGGGCCGTCGCCCAAGGTCGAGAAAAGGGCGAGGTCATCGCCTGCCTCGAAAACTTGGTCAGCGCCCTTCGCGAGCAGCTCGCGAACAGCAGTGACTGGCTGGACAACGAGCGGGCTGCGCGTCGTGCGGCGGAGCTGGCGGTCGAGGAGGAGCGGTGTCTTGCGGTCGAGGCTCGAGACCGGCTCGAGCTAGAGCAAGCTGCTCGGGCCGCGGCGGAGCGGCAGGCTGGAGAGGCGGAGCAGCAGGCCCGAGAGGCGGAGAAGGCTCTCGAGGCTGCTCAGGGACAAGTCGAGGGTAAGCTGATTTGGCTCGAGCTATGACCCTTTTGTTTTGTTGCTTGTTTGGCTGACTTTGTTGGTGCAGCATTGAAGCAGGCGCTTCAATCCGAGACTGAGTCGAAGGAGGCCGTGCTGGTGGCGCAGACGGAGACCCAGCGCGAGCTTGACGAGCTGGTGCAGGCGGCCTCGGCCGCCTGCAACGAGATTGCTGGTCCCGGCTTGCAGTCCGGGAGCTCCCTCGCTAGTCGCCTTCGAGCGCTTGGGGGCCACTTCACCTCGCGCGTGAAGGAGGCCCTTCTGCTCGGAGTTCGGAAGGCGCTTGGAGTGGTTACGACCCACTACCAAGCGGACCTCTCGAAACTCACCGCCGGGTACGTCGTTGCCGACGACCTCAACGACGAGGTGGCAGTGGCGGCGATGGAGGAGGCCGATGCTGCTGCCGATGGAACGGCGCGAGTGCTTGCCGGCCACTTCGAGGGCGTCCTCTTCCCTGGCGAGGACGGCGGCGGCTGGGACGACCTTGGAGGCGGGGGCGATCCCTGAAAATCTCGGGTCATCGAGCCCGATTGTAAAAAAGTGGTTTAGGATTTCGAACTCCTTTTATGTCAGATTGATTTGCTCGTATCTTACTAAACGTCGTTTATTTTGCTTTAAACGTGATGTTTACTTTTTATGCGATGTCTTTGCGACGTGCATTAGTCCGATGCTTGTGCCTCGAGAGGAAAGCGTTGCTAGGATCGTTCGTACGTGAATGACTTAGGCGGAGGGAAGTGAGGTGTTGCCGTAGCCTCGAGGCGTAAGCGAACACTCGGCTCAGGCAACCCTGCCCTTGTCAGTTTCACGCCTAGCGTGTTTCCTTCGAGGTTTCGCAAAGGATTTTTGAAAAGCGACGATTTTTTCGAGGGTTAGCCCCCATGTAGCCCCCGAGGGAGGGGTGGCTCTACCGAGGGTAGAGCCAAACCTTCCTCGAAGCCCAAAAGAAATAAAAGTTCATTTTATCTTCTTCCAAACTGTGGGGGTAAAAATATCGACACTTGATTCAAAAGACTTGTACAAAATCTAGAGTATGTACAAAGATTTCGAGGGCTACGGGGCCACTCTAGGGATAGAAACGACGTAGCTGTTGGATGTTCCAGGCGTTCGTGAGGATCTGCCCGTCTCGTCAGCTAGCTTGTACGTTCCGGGCTTGAGAACTTCGGCGACGATGTACGGCCCCTCCCACGGGGGTGAGAGCTTGTGCCGCCCTCGATTGTCCTGTCGAAGCCTCAACACGAGGTCTCCCTTGCAGAGATCTCGATGCCGGATCCTTCGGGCCCGTTGTCGCCGCAGGCTTTGCTGGTACCTCGCCGAGTGGAGTAGAGCCACGTCTCGAGCTTCGTCGACTTGGTCGAGCGAGTCCTCTCGAGCCTGGCAATTTCGCTGCTCTTGGTACGCTCGGAGCCTAGGGGACCCATACTCCAGATCCGTAGGGAGGATGGCCTCTGCCCCAAAGACGAGGAAGTATGGGGAGAACCCTGTCGCTCTGCTTGGGGTCGTCCTCAAACTCCAAATCACCGATGGTAGCTCTTGTACCCACCTGTGCCCAAACTTCTTCAGCTTGCTGTGAATTCTGGGCTTTAGGCCTTGTAGAATCATGCCATTGGCACGTTCTACTTGGCCGTTTGTTTGCGGATGAGCCACTGCTGACCAATCCACTCGAATGTGGAAATCGTCGCAGAATTTTAAGAACTTCTTTCCCGTGAATTGAGTGCCGTTGTCGGTGATGATGGAGTTGGGAACCCCGAAGCGATGGATTATATCGGTGAAGAAAAGCACCGCCTGCTCAGACTTGATTCTACTGATGGGTCGAGCTTCGATCCATTTGGAGAATTTGTCGATCGCCACCAGCAGGTGCGTGAAGCCCCCGGGCGCTTTTGCCATTGGCCCGACAAGGTCAAGGCCCCATACGGCGAAAGGCCACGTAATGGGAATGGTCTGCAGCGCCTGAGCAGGTAGGTGCGTCTTGCGCGCGTAAAACTGGCACCCCTCGCAGGTTCGTACCACTTCCGTGGCGTCTGCCACGGTAGTGGGCTAGTAGAGGCCTTGTCGAAAGGCGTTACCCACGAGCGTGCGTGGGGCGGCGTGATGTCCGCACACGCCCGCGTGAATGTCGAGGATAAGCTCTTTTCCTTCGGGTATCAGGATGCAGCGTTGCAAGACCCCCGAGGCTCCCCGTCGGTACAGTTCCCCCTCGATGATGAGGAACCGTTTAGCTTTCCTCGCTACGCGCCTTGCCTCCGTTCGATCGCTAGGCAAGACGCCTCCGTCGAGCCAGTCGAGGTACGGGCTCCGCCAATCTCGAGGTGCCGAAGCCTCGTCAATTTCCATCGCCTCTGCTTCGTCCTCTTCTCCCGAGCAAGCTTCGTATCCCATAGGTTCGTCCTCGTCCGCCAAGAGCTCCGCGCTCGTGGGGTCGAGGGCGGACGTTGGAGCGTCGGGCGCGGTCGAGGCCTGGGCCGAGGCAGCGAGGGTGATCGAGGGTACGTCGATGTCCTTGGCAAAAACATTCGGGGGAATGGTGGCTCGCCCTGACGCGATCTTTGCCAATTCGTCGGCTTCCTCGTTGTATCTTCGTGCGATGTGGTGGAGCTCAAGGCCGTCGAACTTGTCTTCGAGCTTACGCACCGCCTGGCAGTACGCTGCCATTTTTTCGTCGTGGCAGCTCGATTCCTTCATCACCTGATCGACGACTAGCTGCGAGTCGCCGCGGATGTCGAGGCGCTTGATGCCGAGCTCGAGCGCGATTTTCAAGCCAGCAAGGAGCGCTTTATACTCCGCCATGTTGTTGGACGCGGGGAAGTTGAGCCGCACGACGTATCAAAGGTGCTCCCCATGAGGTGAAATGAAGAGTAGGCCGACACCGGCGCCGGTCTTCATCACCGACCCGTCGAAGTACATTTCCTAGCAGTCGAGGCTGGACTTCGAGGGAGGGAGCTGGGTGTCGGTCCACTCGGCCACGAAGTCAGCCAAAGTCTGGGACTTGATGGCTTTTCTTGGCGCGTAAGCGAGGGTCTCCCCCATCAGCTCTGTCGACCATTTCGAGATTCGCCCAGAGACCTCGCGGTTCTGACTGATCTCGCCCAGCGGAAAGGACGACACGACGGTCACTGGGTGGGCCTCGAAATAGTGTCGCAGCTTGCGTCGATCTAGTACGATGGCGTAGATCAGCTTCTGGATGTGGGGATACCTCGTCTTGGTCTCAGATAGGACCTCGCTGATGTAGTATACCGGTCGCTGGACCGGTAGAGAATGTCCTTCCTCGGTCCTTTCCACTACTATGACCGCGCTGACGACTTGAGTTGTCGCTGCGACATAGAGGACGAGAGGTTCGCCCTCTTTCGGCGAGGTAAGGATCGGCGTGTTCGTTAACGCTGTTTTGAGTCAATCGAGAGCTTCCTGAGCCTCCGCGGTCCAGGTGAAGTGCTCTGACTTCCTCAAAAGACGATACAGAGGTAACCCCTTCTCTCCGAGACGAGAGATGAAGCGGCTTAGGGACGCTAGGCATCCCATCACCCTCTGCACACCCTTCAGGTCACGGATCGGTTCCATCTGTTGGATGGCCATGACCTTTTCGGGGTTGGGCTCGATGCCTCGTTCGGAGACAATGAAGCCCAGGAGCATACCTCGAGGCACGCCGAAGACGCACTTCTCGGGGTTGAGCCTTACTCCGTGCGCCCTGAGGCAGCTGAACACAACCTCGAGGTCGCGTACCAGGTCGTCCGCCTTCCTGGTTTTTACGACAATGTCATCGACATACGCTTCTACGATACGACCTATATGATCCCCGAAGACGTGGAGCATACAGCGTTGATACGTGGCTCCGGCGTTTCGAAGGCCGAAGGGCATCGTAACGAAGCAGTACATGCCAAAAGGAGTGATAAAGGAAGTCGCGAGCTGGTCGGACTCCTTCATCTTGATCTGATGGTAGCCGGAGTACGCATCAAGGAAACATAAAAGTTCACATCCCGTCGTGGAATCCACAATTTGGTCTATACGTGGTAAAGGAAATGGGACTTTTGGGCATGCTTTATTCAAGCTGGTGTAATCTACACACGTTCTCCACTTCCCACTTTTCTTTTTCACTAGTACAGGATTTGCTAACCACTCGGGATAAAACACTTCCTTGATGAATCCGGCCTCCAAAAGTTTGCGTACCTCCTCACCGATCGCCCGCCGTTTCACTTCGTCGAAACGGCGGAGACGTTGTTTGACCGGCTTGGAGTGGGGGCGGATATCAAGAGAGTGCTCGGCGACCTCCCTCGGAATGCCTGGCATGTCCGAGGGGCTCCACGCGAAGATGTCTGCGTGAGCGCGGAGGCAGTCGACGAGCACCACTTCCTATTTGTCGCTGAGGGAAGAGCTGATCCTCAACACCCTGCCATCGGGGCTGTCGGGGTCGAGGGGAACAGTCTTGGTGTCCTCAGCGGGCGCGAAGCGCCCCTGCTGCCGTTCGTTGGCATCAGGGAGCGTGTTGACGATCGCTTCCAGATCCGCCACGAGGGTCTCATCGAGGGCGAGAGCCTCTGCGAGCTCGATGCTCTCGATGTCGCACACGTAGGCGTGCTCGACCGTCGGGCCGACCGTGATGACTCCGTGAGGCCCTGGCATCTTCAGCTTGAGGTAGGTATAGTTTGGGATGGCCATGAACTTAGCGTAGCACGGCCTTCCCAAAATGGCATGGTAGGCTCCCTTGAAGCCCACTACCTCGAAGGTGAGCACTTCCTTGCGGAAGTTCGCTGGGGTTCCGAAGCAGACGGGCAGGTCGATCTGCCCGAGGGTTTGGACGCGCTTTCCGGGCGCGACCCCATGGAAGGAGGACTTGTTGGGCCGCAGCTCGTTGGTGCTGATCCCCATAAGCTCCAAGGTTGGAGCGTACAGGATGTTGAGGCTGCTGCCGCCATCCATGAGCACTTTGGAGAAGCGCGTGTTGCCGATGACGGGGTCGACGATGAGAGGGTACTGCCCGGGGTTCGGGATATGGTCGGGATGGTCTTCGCGACCAAACGAGATGGTCTCTGACGACCAGTCGAGGTACGAGGGGGTCGCTGGTCAGGCCAGCATGACTTCCCTACGTTCCCTCCTCCGTTGTCGAGGTTTCAAGTTAGCCGCGGGGCCTCCCGTGATGAAGAACACGTGTTCCACCTCAGGGTACCTGTCATCGTCCTTGGCGCCACCGTCCTTGGGCTGACCGCCATCCTTTCGAGGGATGCGGTTATAGAACTTCCGCAGCATCTCACATTGCTCGAGGGTGTGAGCTACTGCGGTCTTGTGGTACGGGCACGGCTTCTTGAGGAGGTCGTCGAAAACGCCCCCACCACGCGGAGGACCTCGAGGTCCCTTGTGGTTAGGGTTGACCGCGAGGGCCTCATCCTCGATGTCGCCCGTCCCGCGAGGGGCTTGGGGTTTCTTTCCCTTCTTGCCGTGCTTTCGCTTCTTCGAGGGACCTTTTGCCTTGTCGTCCTCCGCGGACGCTTCCTCAGGGCGCTTCCCCTTTTTGTCGTTGAAGATGGCGTTGGCCGCCTCCTCCCCCGAAGCGTACTTCGAGGCCACCTCGAATAGCCGGTTTGCGTCGGGGGGTGGGCTCCTCCCCAACTTGCATACCAGGCTATAGCACGTGGTGCTCTCGAGGAAGGAGTGGATGATCTGGTGGTCGGTGATGTTGGGGAGCTCGGTGCAGCGCTTGGAGAAACGCCGGATGAAGTCCCTCAGAGATTCACCGGGTTTTTGCCTGCACCCTCAAAGGTCCCACGTGTTCCCAGGGCGCACGTAGGTGCCCTGGAAATTCCCCACGAAGGTCTCGACCAGGTCGTCCCAGTCGCGGATCCGGTTCGGGGGCAGGTGCTCGAGTCATGTCCGCGCGGAATCTGCTAGGTGGAGTGGCAGATTGCGGATGATCATGGCGTCGTCTGTGGCGCCGCCGAGCTGGCACGCTAGGCGGTAGTCGTTGAGCCATACCCTGGGATCCGTTTCCCCAGAGTACTTGGTGATGGTCGTTGGCTGTCGGAAGCGGGGGGAATCGGGGCAGTGCGGATGTTGTGACTAAACACCCGCGTGCCCGCTGGTTCCGTGGCCGCATCCCGGTTCCACCTAACGTCGGTGCGCCCGCGCTGGTGGATCCGGGCTCCCTCTCGCTGCCTGATTTGATTCAGGGTATTGCGAGCGTCGCCATCATCGTCCGTGCCACGGGTGTCTCGGAGGCGTGACCTCACGGGTACCCTTGCTGGAAGCGTTCGTGCTTCGGGCACACGTGGTTCGTTGGCGTGACGTCGCTCCGAGTCACGGCGGGAGTCGCCCCGGTATCGTGCTCGCGCCCTGCCGTTAGGCCGGGGCGAGCGCACCGAGGATTCCCCTCCTCGTTCGCCCTTCGAGGCTGAGGAGCGTCGAAGGCGGGAAGCTGAGCTCTCGGCTTGTTGTCGGGCAGCATGCTCGACCAGCTTTTGGGCTTCGAGGTGCAGTTTCCGCCCTTTGGGGGTGGCTGCCTCCGGCATGGCTCGGAGTAGCGCGGCCGCCGCGATGAGCTTCTGGCTTGTCCTGGGGGCGAGCTCGTCATCTTTGCCCTCAGCAAGGATGCGGGCTTGGGCCACTCGTCCCGCGTGTCGTGCGTTCGTGCCGTGCTCGTCGCCTTGCTTGGCCGGCTCGCGAGCGCGCCGGTGGCGAGACGTCACCACTAACTCGTGACTGGTGGCGCGGATCCCGCTCGTCCTCGGAAGGAGAGTGATCCGATGGGTCCGATGGCTGCGCGCCTATCGGATCTATGCCATCGTTGTCCCCCTGGTCGTCACCCCTGCCGTCGTCGTCCGACGTCGATCCCTCGCTGGCTTGTCCGTCGTTGATGACGAAACATTCCCTGGTTGGGTCATACTCATCATCGGAATACCCGAAGCAGTAATCCGCCGCTGTTTGAAAGGCCATAAAGGCCTCTGGGTCGCGGAGACCCGAGTAGTCCCAACCAGGGTGTCCACGCATAAATGCGTATCCATCTTCGGACTCCGTGCGGGAATCGCCGGGCAGCGGATCGGTGAAATCTTGCTCGGAGACTGGATGGCAACTAGGCTGGTCGCCATACGCACTCATGGTAGTGCGGATGGAGGAGGCGTACGCATCCGCGGAGTTGCGTAGCCCGTAGGGATAGGAATGCGCCGTCGTAGCGCGTGGTGCAGACATGGGCCCCGGGAGGAAGGGAGCAGCCCTCTCCTGTGACCCTGGTCGCAGGACGTCCCCTTCCCTTGTGGGATGGGGGTCGTCCACGTCGGCGGCGCGCCTTGCAGCGCGCGCTCGTCGTATGCGAGGTCCGGGACGACTCCGCCGTCGCGGTGCCGCCGGAGGCTGATGATGAGGCTCCGGTTGGTCGCTGGGATCCTCCTGGAGGATGCGCATGTGGTAATCATCGCCACATGTTTGGAACCGCAAGCTCCCGAACCGGATCTCCTGCCCCGCTGGGAGCAGGTTGCTTTCGCCCAGCGGAGGCCGTCCTTCGCCGAAGTTCGCCATCGGGAATGAGAGTAGCGCAGCGCTGGTCCCCTACCTGGCGCGCCAACTGTCGGTGCCTGATTTGGTCGCACCGGCACCAACGAGTGATTGCGGTGCTAACCACTCGTTTCCCTGATGGCGAGAGTGAGAGACGGGGGTTTATCCTGGTTCCGGCCTCGGGGCCGTACGTCCAGCAGGGGTGCGATGCACCGGGTTACGTGTTGCTCGTAGTAGGGGTTTACAAGCAAGGTGGGAGAAGGAGATGAGCTCCTAAGTCCCTGGCTATGGTGTGTGTGTGCTGGTTGTGGTTGTGTATCTGTGTGTATCCTCCTCCTCGTTGTCCTTTGCATGGGCTTCCCTCCCCTTTTATAGACCAAGGGGGCGGGATGCTAGTACATGTGTTTGTCGCCAAGTGCACTGTTCGTCCATGCCACGCACTACGCGAGCGGGAATCGCGCCTTCCAACTCCGTTGACGACATGGCAGGGGATGACGTATCGTTCCTCCTTTTTGTGACGGTTCACGACGTCGAGGGTGGCGACTTGCGCACGGCGTTCCATGGTTTCCTTCGAGGTTGCCTTCGAGGGTGGCAGTGCGTCCGGCGGGGGGTAAAGTCAAAGGAGTGGTTGGCACAGTGCTGCTGGCAGGGTTAGGTCTGGCGTGCAGCATGGCGCTCAGAGTCCACTGTTGCGATGGATTTGACCGATGTCTTCTCTGGAGTGTAGGTGATGGCGTGGAGCAGTGATCCCTGCTTTTTGACCGCGTCATCATGACTCTGATGAGTCGCGGTGCGTTGGGCGTCGTTCCCGGCGAGGCCGGTTCGAGCTTGGATCGCAAGCTCGAGCCCGCCAACCCTCGAACGAGACGGAAACCACCCGCTCGAGGGTGGGGGTCGCCCTCGAGGCCGCCGAGCCTCGAACGAGACGGAAACCACCCGCTCGAGGGTGGTCGTCTTCCTCGAGCCGGATGGATGCCGAGGATTCGTAGCGATGGCGGGTCTTTGCTGGGCCGTGGAGCCAGGTTAATGCCGTCGTGGACCTTGATGTCAAGTAGCTTTTGAGCCTAGATTGGGGTACCCCTTTTGCAGGTGCCCGACACTCTGTTTCTATACACTGGAGATACAATATGTGAGATTAAATTATTATAGGTTCCATCTATAGAACCAGGGGTGGTTCCATACATTGGAGATGCCCTAGAGGTGAGCGGAAACGGTTGGGTTGTTGGGGCAAGTCCCGAGAGGCAACGAGGTTTGGCTCCGCCGTTCCGGTGAAACGCGGCTCCCATCCCGTGCTGTAACTGTGAACGGCCAGCGGCCATTCAATTCGGTCGGCAGGCGGCGTGGATCTGAAAATGCTCCTTAACTTTCGTGCAGACACGTCACGTAGAGTTCAGATACCGGCGTCGGGAGACTTGGCCCCAGTCTCCGTCCTCTCGTCGGCGCCATTCATTCATTTTCGGTGATCGAGTCTAGAGATTGGAATGCCGATGCAAGAGTCGCCGTAGTGCATAACGCTACGCTGTGAGTGCGAGTGCGCGACGTGTTGCGTAGAACGTGTCAGTGTGGACTTAGGATACACCAAACGTCCAGGCACGCACGGAGCCACCACGTACGTACCCCACCTACAAAACTCTCGGCGAAAGCATACGCGAATTGGGGAGCTTTTGTAAAGCTAGGTTAGGTAGGCGATGGATCGATCGATTTGGAGGCAAAGGCGTCGATTCCCACCGGGGGGAAGACGGTTTCGGTAGTGGAGGTACCAACGCCCAGGGCAGTGCTCCGTGCGTTCCCCCGTGAACGAGGCCAAGTGTCCGGACGCCCGTGCCCCTCTCCTGCAGTCCTGCGCCGCGCCACGCAGGCTGGGCGTGCGTGCGTCTCCGCCGCTCTCGTCGTCGTCTCCGGTCTGCCCCCTGCGAGAATTTCGTCACGCTCGCTCTCGCGCTGCGGCGGCCGGCGGGGATGGCGCTTGGCTTCTGCGTCCGGAGCATATCGGGAAACGGAGACGAGGCCATGGCGTGGACGCGTACGGCTGTCGTCTGCCCAACGAGCGCATGCGTATCATCCGAGCGCACCGTGCAAAAGGACAACTGGTGCCTGAGAGACAGGCAGACAGCGGATCTTATCAGTATACGGGGAGTATATGTATACTGCTTGTATACGTCGTACACACAGGATGTCGTCAGGGGGGACGGTGCGGTCCATGGTCGGGGTACATTGAAGCGGCGGCTGGACCACGTACGTCCTTCTCACGTTGGTGCGACGTCACCCTGCTGGATATATTGGGCCAAACGAACGATGGAGAGTAGCAAATCCAAAGCGTCGTTCCCGGTGGTTGCATTGCATTGCATTGCATCAACAGAGATCAGGGACGGAATGCTGTAGCCTACTTTGTGGTCTGTGACAAAACAAAATCCGAATTGTCACACACCTCGATAGTTCCCGACAACAGCTAGTGACAGTCAGCATCCTGCAGGCTGCAGCCGGTAGGGTAACAGACTATCAGCAGCTAAGCAGCTGTTAATTTTACCGTCCCGGTAAATAGGACAGGCCACCGGCACAGAGGGAGGACGTCGTCACTCACAGCGATCCGTGTTCCATGGCAGGCCAGGCAGGTGATGGCCACGCCACATGTTGGCCCGTGCAGACAGAGGTCGATCGCGTCGCCACAGTGGACAGGTCAATGAGACCCCATTCCATCCATATGGGCCTGCTCTTCTGTCGTCGCTAGTTCTGCTACTGCTCCATCGTCCGTCGTATTCTACCGCAGATACAGCCGTATATTTGTTGCCCGATCTGAGCTGGGCACCTGCTCGTCGTACCATTACACATTCACATGTACACACACGCGAGACTTGCCGTGGGAGCGGAGGCCGGCCGGACCACTGCGGTCACATGCACCCGCGCGCGTGTCCACGGGCAATCGACGACGATGCCGCCGAAAGGCCGGTCCGCGCTTGGCAACCTGAGAAAAGCACGCACTGGCACACCAGTCCCGGCGGCCCCCAGCAGGCCTCGGCGCTCGGTTCGGCGGGATCCATGACGCTGCGGCGCCAAATATTCTCTTTTCGGTGTCGCAGGTCCTCCGTTCGCGCGCTGAATCAGGCGGGATTTAGGGCTCGTTTTTTCTCGGTAATAAAGCAGGCCAGGGCTCGTTCGTTAAAAGCGTTGCCCGTGCTTAGGGAAACAGTCAAGGCCCCGGGCAACATCACGATGTCGCTCGCGCGTGCGGTTTCATCTAAGTACTTCGTTGCTTGGTCGCTCGGGAGCGAACACTCGTACTCATAGCTCCTGACCAGATGCTAGCGCGCCGGCCATTCACTCGTCGGAATTTGGAGACGGCGAGGCAGCTCCGGCTCCGGCTCCGGCTCCGGCTCCGGCTCCGGCAGCATAAGATTTTCGTACTAGGAAACGTCCTTCGCCGAGAATTGAACACGCACGGTGCACGGTGCACGGCGCCCCTAAGCCCTCATATCCCCGTCCACGCGCTAGTCGTTATCGCTGGCTGTGAGGGTGTAGTAGGCAGCAGCTCGTCATATCCTCGTCCTCGGCCGGCCCTTCTCCTACCAATCTAGTCCGTGCTAGTTTATGCATGGCGGTTGCGTCGGTGGCGGGCGACGTCAAGGCCACCGCCACCGAGAAAGAATCCGATATGCTCCTGCAGACTGCTAGCAGCATGTAACAGAGGAGTAGGGAAACAAGGGATTTGTTAGTGACATTGATTTCTGCTTCATTGGATCTCTTGGCTCTTCTTCAAGCAAGCATAGTGGCGCGGCCGGACATTGATAGCTCGCGTTGGTCCCACTGTTTCTTAATTCTAATAACAGTATTCTTAGTGATCTGCTGAGAGCCCGCGCGTGTACTGTACGGAGGATCGATCTGGATCTCGGAGGCGTTTCCGGCTTGGGGGTTTACTGCTGCTAGTAGTTTACTAATAATCCACCCGCTGTGCCCATTCGCTGGGGCTGGCTGGGAGGACGCGTGCTCTGAGATTTGGCCGCGGCATTGGAGCCGTGCAAAGCAGTATACTGGTGGTGGTGAGTAGTGCGAGCTCGGATCAGGAGCTGCTACTGGGTCTGGGCGGCACTGCCAGCAAGAATTTAGTCCGTATATATACAAAAGAAAAGGGAATTCTAGTCCAGATCCAGCCACATGCATGGTGTGGCTTCAATTGTTTTTTGTGGGGATGGGTTTTGGGTTGACTGACCGACACAGATCTCCCTGACGCCGAGGGTTCTTCAAAGTACGGAACGCTCCATCTTTTTTTTAGCTCAATTGGTAGAGCACTATGCATAATAGTATAATACGGAACGCTCCATCTGAAGGAGCCTTTTTCAGATACTCCCTAGCACGAGGATACGGTTTCATCCGACCGAGCGATTTTTGGATGCTGCTGAATCAAAAACTCGAAACGTTCAATTCACATGGGCCCTTTTGTTAGCAGTGGGCCGCCGGGTTGGTCGCAGCAGCCTGTTAGTAATTTGCAAAGCGTCGCGGATGAGACCCTGCCCAGCCCAGCCCAGCCCAGCCCACCAAGCCCTATAGTACCTTTGAATTTTTTTTCACTTGAAATTCTTATTTTGCACTTAGAAGCAGGATGACTTGTCTAACCAAAAAAAAGGCGATAAAAAATAAATAAAGAAATGGGAATAGTAAAGTCGTAACAGCATGTTTATATCAGTTATTACAGCTTATACGTGCACTGGAATTGCACTGTAATATTGCAGGATGCCAAAATGGTTTACAACTTTGCAAGCAGTAGTATATTTCAATAGTCAAGGCTAAATAATGCAATAAAAAGGACACAATTTGCATGGAGACTAGACAGATAGCAGATCAGTATAAAACGAATGTCAGGGGAATGAGATGGAGATAGGGCTCCTGACGGTGTACGTGTCCGACACCCACCGGAGCGCGCCTTGCACCACCTTGCCAGCGGCGGCGCCACTCTTCCTCGCCCACACGACCACCTTAAACCTCTGCTCCTGATTTTCCTCGCAGAACTCCAGCTCACTCGGAACCACACCAACAGTCACATCTTCGTCAAACACGTCGACCGCCGCGTAGTACACCGACGGCACCTCCCCGACGTTCCTCACCGTGCGCTCGACGGTCACCGGCGGCGTTCTCGCGTGATACTGCTCGAACGCGACCGAGATCGACGGGTAATTCAGCATGCTCTCCGGGATCACCGCGACAGCCGAGCAGTCGACCGGCCTCCGCACGATCAGCGACACGTTCCGGCTGTCGTAGAGGCCGCAGAGGTAGCCGACGTAGTCACCGGCGGCGATGTCGTAGACCAGGCCAGGGTCAACGGCCTTCTCCGGGTTGACATGGCCAGCGCCGGTGGCGAAAAGGCCGGCCGGCTTCCGCTGCTCGTCGAGGATGGGGTTTCCGGCACGGTCAGTGACGTCGGCGGTGGTCATGATCGCCGACTTGATCATCGCCGGCGACCAATCCGGGTGTCTGCTCTTGATGAACGCCGCGACGCCGCTGAGGTGAGGCGTCGACATGGACGTGCCAGAGTCGAAGTTGAAGGTGGGGCCCGGAAGTGGAGATGTCGTCGGTGGGCCTACCTGGAATGGCCACGCGGCGAGCACGTTCATGCCGGGGCCCGTGATGTCAGGCTTGAGAATGCCGGGGTTCTGGAGGCTGGGCCCACGGGACGAGAAGAAGACGATCGATGGAGCCGGTGATGTGCCGAGTAGTGTTCCCCCGGAGACGATCTGAGCCGTCGGCTTCTCCGTCGAAGTGATGTAGGTCTTGATGGCCACGGCGGCGGCGTAGTCGACGTACGACGCCGGAAGCACATGCGCTTGAGCGAACGTGCTGTATCCTTGCGCGAATTTGTTCATCAAGATCATGCCTGCGCCACCGGCGCTCCGTACCACCGCGCCTTTCAAGATGGGCGTGAAGTTTCCTCCAGGCCCGAGTCCGTATTCGCAGGCCACAATCTTGCCCCTGACGTCGAATCCGTCCAGCGAGCCATTGCCGCAGAGTTCGCCGTACGGATTCCGGCTATCGCCGGCGTAGACCAGCGGGTAGTCCGAGGTGGACTGCTGGTAGGCCGACTCGTCGTCGAGGACGACGCCATTCCCCAACCTGACCTTCGATCGAATCGAGCGGTCCATCGTGCTCGCGGCGACGGTGAGCATCCATGGCGCCTCGTTCGAGACTGAGCTCACGTTCGGGCCACGGTTGCTAGCCGCCACGGAGACGAAGACACCCTTCTCGACGGCGGCGAACGTCCCCATCGCAACGGTGTCGAGGTAGAACGGCACGGACACTCCAGCGATCGACATGGAGATGACGTCGCAGCCGTCGCCCACGGCGGCGTCGACGCCGGCGAGTATGTCAGATTCGAAGCAAAACGTCACGTTGCACACCTTGTACATGGCCACGTGTGCGCCGGGAGCTATGCCTGCGGCGACGCCCATGGCCTGGCCAAGAACCTGAGCGCCTGCCACGACGGCTCCCGCGGCGGTGCTCGAGGTGTGGGTGCCGTGGCCGGTGTAGTCGACCGGCGGCGCTCGCGTGTCGTTGGAGATGAAGGAGCGTGCGCCGACGAGCTTGTTGTTGCACACGTGGCGGCCACCGGCGAAGTCGCATCGGCCCTTCCACTTGGCCGGTGGCGGTGGCATGCCGTCGTCGGAGAAGGAGGGATGCGACGGGAAGACGCCGGTGTCGAGCATGCCGATGATGACTCCGGCGCCGCGATGATCGGAGCCACCATCGGTGATCTTGGCCTGGCGGGAGTCGAGGCCGAGGAAGAGGGGAGTGTGAGTCGTCTGGAGCTCGAGCGTATCGTCGGGGAGCGCGCTCACGAAGCCGGGCATGGCGGACAGCTCGGCGAGCTCCTCCGGCGTCAACCGGGCAGCGAAGCCGCTGGCGACGTGGTGGTACGCGTGGACGAGGCGGCCGTCGTCGGGCAGGAACGATCTGTACCATGCGTCCCTGTCGGATGCGGAAGTGAGCAGCTGGTCCTCATCGGGGTGCACGTGGACGATGAACGTGGCGAGCTCGCCGGCACCGGCGGCGACCTCGGACACGGCCGTGAGGAGGAGGAAGGGGACAAGAAGGGAGAGCACGGTGAGCATGATGGCTTCACTATGAAGAGTGAGGAGGCCTGCGATTTTCCAAGCATCGACTTGACATAATAGCCTGCTATATGCTCTGATTGCTGAATCGGACTGCCACAATCTTCTGTCCTAGTGTCACATATTGCCGCTGCTTGGACCAGTCTACTAAAACAGCGTCTCCAATGATTAGACACCCACGCAGAAACGGTGTCCACGTCACGAAGACACTAATAGATGACCTACTATTCAATGATCTAGTTATGACAAATTCTTTGAAACGGCAACAGCAACGAAGAGAAGTGCAGTATCGTAGACCTCATACAACTAGCTCACATATCATTGCTAGAGACGCCCTAAGCTAAGCAGCAACAATGCCAGCTTTGACTGGGTTTTTTACGGCGGTGAAAAATATGAGAACGCCATCGAGCTAGTAGTATACGCCGTAGCAATCTGGGAGCTGTTGGCTGTTGCTACCGTGACAACGCCGCCGCCGGGGACCGGGGTGTGGCGCCGGTCCTCGACAGGGCTCACGTCGGCGATGACCCGACGACCGACACCGACGACTTACAAACGGAATTATCAGCACGTGCATGAGGCCAGCAGGCAAAACAGCTATGGACCTGCGAGTATTATTCCAGACCTGTCTGCTTCTTGCTACCACTATCCACAATTCATTTTCCATTGACAGGTTCCTCTCGCCATTCTTCCACCCACCAATTCTCTTTCGCATCGCCCTCATTGCCCAACTCTGGTGAGGCGTTAAGGTCACGGGTCGCGCGCTTCTGTCGCTGTGGCCGGAGGTGTCGTATCTATCTATTTTTTGTGTTTTGCTCTGGTCTCTGGTGCGAGTCTGTCCTTGCGCCGCTGCTGCAGCACCTCTCTCCTGCAAAGTGTTTGCAAATACTCGACTCGGAGATGTGGTTCATCTATGAGGAATCACTTTTTCGTTCAGATATTATGTTCGTGACTTTTTTGCATAACCATGTTGCAAAATTGCCTCAAATCCCATACATGTTTCCACAAGCGTGCACGAAGAACAGTTCCGGCCGTTTCGAACCGGCTTTGGTCTCCGATTCAACAAAATGTCAGCTCCATTGGAGCTTTAGCCGTTGACGGTTGACGTGTATAGGCAGTTATGCACAGGGGACTTGACACGCTATAAGCACTCTCAAATCTCTCATTGTTCCACAACACGGGCGAGCTATCGACAAGTATACAGGCAGCAACTCGCAGTCTAGCACATCACCATTATCCAAGTTGCTTGAAAGATGAACGCAATTGCCCCCTACATCTACTCCAAGAACCAAAAATGGCCATGGCAATTGGCTAGCACGTAGGATATTTTTGGAACAAAGATAGGACTTGGTTTGCTAACCTATCTATCCGCGGCGAGGAGGCGAGCGCCACCGGAGCGAGTCCCAGAAGACGGGCCAGTTGCGGCGTGCCTCGTTCCAGCCGAGCAGGGAGCCCTCCCTGGCTGGGTCCCAGCTCGCCGACACGATGCCGTAGCTGACCCCGAGCAGCGCGGCGCCGAAGAAGACGAATGAGACGCCGAAGGGGATCCACGTCGGCACGTCCACCTTCCTCACCGCCTTGAGGTAGTAGAACACCGGGAAGAAGCCCACGCCCAGCGCCAGCGGCAACCCCACCGACAACCCCACGCGCCGCATCATCCGGTTCGTCACCACCTCCGGGATCGCCACGTCGCCCTCTTCCTCCCCACCGTCGTCATCGCCGCCGGCTTCTTCCTTCTGTGGCTGCTTCCTGTTGCGGCGCCGCCGGCTCTTCCCCGGCCGGCCGAGGGTGATGATTTTCGGCTCCGCGGCGGCGGCAGCGTCCTCGTCGCCCCGGTAGTTCTTGTTCCGGCGAGCTTGGAGCGGCCATGCGCGGCGGCTCGGAGCGGCGGAGTGGGAGCGGAGCCCGAAGGCGATGGGAGTGGAGCTGCAGGTGAGGAGGGCGCGCGGAGGGGAGAGCGGCAGCTCCATGGCCAGAGCCAAATCACTTGCTGCGAAAAGGGAACATCTTATCTCTAACCAGAGTGGGCCCAGAAGCCACAGTGACGTAGTACTGACGTGTGGGCATTGAGATTGAGGAGGCCTCTATTCTTGAGAAGAGCATTTCCTAACAACAGGAGTTCAGGAGATTTTCATCTTCCTTAGTCTACACATGTACTAAGCTGAAACAGGCTGTCAATTGTAAAACTGCACGGCGGATTTTGTTTAAACGAAGTGTACATTATAGGCGTGAAGCACAAAAGCAAAACACAACAATAGAACATCTGCTCGTGCAAGTACATAAAGCATAATCGATGTACCAGGTAAGCTGCAGCTGCAACGAAATCACAGGAAGAATGAAAAAAAAAAGTGTCAGCAGCGTCAGCATAATTGAATGATGTTGACACAAACAGTAGCATCCAAATAGATAGTGACAGTAGAGATAAGCCGATAACCGATATGGATTCTGTTATTCATCGCTATAACCATCTGATAACCTCATCGAGTCATTCTATGTAGACTCATGCTTTACAGATTTATCGGACAGACACAACTTCCCAGAGTTAGTTACCATATTCCAAATGGCTCTATCCCAACATTTCCTGACGAACAAATACAGCTCACGCCACATATTTCTCTTCCATTTCCTCCACAAGAAACCTTCCGACGGCAAAACAAACGCTCCTATACCACCTGACTCCACATTGTAAGCACAAAATTCTATACATAGTTGGTGCATAATGAAGAGCTTCAGACATTTTTTGCTACTGTTCCATTGCAGTGCATGTCAAATGCCCAACCCATTTGATTGGCGGTGAAATCTTATTGGCAGCTGAAGGGCCAGGCTCGGAAACTATACCAAAGGTTAAAGGCAAACAAGAGAAGGATAATCAGCTCTCTTTCTGCCCCCTAGTATTCTCAGATATCTGCTTATTACGAAGGGCTCGACAACAGCACAAGGACTGATGCAACTGTTGGATACTGCTCTATCGCCCTGCTCAAAACGAATTCTCTACTCTATTTCTAATCTTCACGGCCACATGAAAAAACCTATATCTGAGGGCATGTTAACCACTGCAAGTACTCCTGAAGCTGAAGCATAACTAACTTACAGCCTCAAAGAAAAGCACTTGCGGTTGCAAATGGCCCTTTTCACACATAACAAGCACATCATCCCAACTACCAATAACCTGCACAAACAACATAAAAACCGAAACAGGGTTATACTAAGTAAGAGCAGGAAAAGCAGATGACGACACTCATTTTAGGTTATCTGGTTACCTTAACTGTCTGGTCATCATACATAACCCAACGACCATCCTTGAAAGCAAAACAATGATAATGTTGGCCATAGTAACAAACCTGCGGGTACAGAGAGCGATAAGATATACATCGTCTGATACTGTTTGGATCAACGGACGTCTAGACACCAAATTTAGGTAAATGACTAGGTAGATATACATGCTATTTACTTAAAAAATATAACACCCTCGCTGTAAATTTGTAATTTGTAGAAAAGGAACCAATCAGTATCCATTAGATTATCATATGATAGGTATCGAGCAACATTAAAAATATACTGTGCAAAGCTATAAATCAGAACAAAATAAAGTGTACACATTGTTTTTGAAACTTCGAATGCTATGTTACTGCAGGAGTTGGCAACCACAAGTGTTAGATGTGTCAGTATGATTATGTGAGTGGTACATCTGAACTCAATTTGCTACTACACCTCCATCTAACTGCTACACATACTATGCTGCTGTTGACAATCACATGCTGTCACTTTTCACCTTAAATATACTGCATATCCTATCAGCTCACAGTTCAAAAACAAAAACAGAAAAGTTGCCCAAGCAGGAGATACCAGAGTGCCAACATATTATGCTCGCAGAGGAAAACATGCATATTTTTCTGCTACATAAATAATGCCAAATACACGAAGCAGAAGAATATAAATTAGAAGTTCGAGGAAAAATTCTATCAACAAAAACCATCCATATATTCAAGAGTGGAGGCGAAAAAAATAAAGGGTCACCATGGCCATACCACTGACACCAGTGTGTGTTTGCTTCCTTGATCTAGACCACGGTAGAATTTACTAATGTCTATCTCAGTTGAAATACCAGCCAAAGTTGCAGTTATGTCATCCACACTCTCTTTGTTGTTCTGCCATCCCAAAACTAAAATGAAAGTTCAAAAAGTAAGTAGAGGGGCATGTAGATAAATGATCTCGCAAAAAGTAAGTAGATAAATTATCATAGAGCATGAAGTGTTCAAATGCAGGGATATTAGAAGCAGGCATTGCAGTTGCCCATACAAGGATGGTCAACTAAGAGAATAACAGCAACCTATCCTACATGATTATGGCACTGAACATTTGTCAAACTGCTTCATTGGACATGAACCTCCACTGAACAAAATAATTGCATCCTGAAACGTCCAAAAGCAGAATGCTTACCGACTGTAAAAACATGCGGGGAACTAGAAAGAATATGGTGTATATGATTCAGTTTTCCACAGCCGTCAACATCTTGATCACAAGCTAGTTGATCATTCATTACTACAACCTTCAAAAGTTCATCAAATGAATAGTTTGGACACATCATCTGAAAAAGGAATAGTTAGGAATCAGTAACTATACTGATTACAATATATAAACCATAGATTACACAAGAACAAAACACATGAGGGCACATGTAATAAGATTCAACCAAACAAACAAAACTAACCTTGGCAGTTCGGAGTGAACTAGCATTGATATTGTGGAAAAATGAAGTATACTTGAGCCGCCTAGACTCCAATTTACAATCGTGACAGTTCATCCGTTCATATACATCCATTCCAAAAAGACTATGTGCTATGCAAGAAATATTTGCACAATCCCATGATCCAATCGAATTCTTCTCATGAGATTTCACATGGCAGACAGTCCGAGAAGTGTACGACTTATGCAAACACTCAAAGATCACACCCAGTACCTCAGATGCATCGTTCATTTGCCCCTGCGACGATCATAAATTGATTAGGGTCAGCAAACATGGAGATTGCAATAATTTGGATGATAAGAAGCTGAAGGAATGTCCAAGCCTTTTTTTTTTTTTTACTATCAAGGGAGAATGCCAAACTACCTCCTGAAAGAATTTGCTGTTTGGGTAGGATTTGCTCAAAGCGATCCTCAATGAAGTAGGAGCGACAGCTTCTCCTTGACCCTTAGAAGCTTTGCTCAGATCAATAAAGATATCATATAATGCGCAGACAGCACAAGGATCTTCGACATGCTTGTGCAATGATGATGTTTTAAGGAACTCGTATCGAAACCGCTTTATATGCCATAGTGACTGTGTATAGAAGAACATTAGCGGTAAAAAAGCATGGTTACTTGATCCAGGAGACAAACACACTACAAGTCTATGCTTACCTGAATAATTACATTCAAGAAACAATTGTATTCACCAGCAGCATTTTTAAGGCCAGCCCCATACACTTCTGTCTCATTTGAAGTGCTTATTGTACCAGCAGGATTAGTATCATAACCTTGAATGATAGAACTTAGGTCAGAAACGATGGAGATTACAGAAGACAGAATTTCCATCGTGACCATACATAATACTACGAAGAACAGACATCGTAACATCACATCATCCTATTCTTATATAATGACCACTCAACATAAGAAAATAGTTATTCAAACCCCTCTGCAGCCTAAACTAGCACATCATCTCAAAGTACATAATGCTGGTGAAGCAACAGATAACAATAAAATGCATACCCTTCCGAGAACTAATCAAGTTTAGAAATCTTGTCGGAGATCTGCGGTAACAATATAAATACCATTCAATAGTATTGTAATTATTAAATTATTCTTCAAGAGCAAAGGATATTGTTATGGAAATGCTCAGCATTGATAACTAATTAGACCAGCATGCATTTAACAAAAGGAAAGCATGTTTCATGAGGCACTATAAAAGCAGAATATTTGTAGACCACATGCACAACACAAAAGGAGACCTATTTATGATGTTACAGAGGTATTGATATAGAAGTTCATGTGAGCCTAAGATACCAACATATTCATTGAGAATGAAAGCAGACATAAAAAGAAAGGTTACCAAGGCTTTGGCGCATAGCCTCATCGAGGTCTTCTTGAAACCTTTTATCAAAATCATCCTCAATACAAACGTCTGCTGACGGTATTGCGCCACTGCCAACTGGATGTGAACACAAGTTTGGATCATAAAGAAATAAAAATATACACATCATTAATTTACAAGACATGACAAGTCAAGGAATTAGGAAAGTGAAGAGCAATTGGAACCAATATGTAAAAATGGCCATAGTAGACAAGGTATCACGCTGGCTGCTTTAGCCAAGTAACACAAATGCTTAAAGCAAGAACAAGAATACTATGAACTAAAGCGAACCGAAAACACAAGAATAACTGATGCTTTGATGTATATCAATGCTATATAAGCTGCTAGCATCAGTTAGGAATTGCAAGATGTGGCAAACTATCTGTTATCAAAATCAATCTGCTAACTGAACACTATTATTCATTGAACAGGTTTATATCATAGGAAACCCAAAAATACTATTATGCTAATTTAGTGTCTCAAGCTTATCAGGAATTCAGGATCTGTTTGAAGTTTCAATTGCTATATCCAGTACTGAAAAATGATGGTGGCATAGAGCAAACCAATTTATATGGAGGATGTATCCAATATCAAAAAAAAATAGCTACCTTTCTCAAAATTTGGCTTCTCCATTCCAGCAGAGTGTCCTTTATTAACAAATTGTCGATCATCTGAAGGCAACACATGCAGCTGATTCTGTTTTCCATCACAGTAACTGTGATTTGCAGAGGGACCTATTTTACCGGTGCTGCTCCATCTAGGAGTTGCCATACCAAGCTTTGGACCAGATGCCCTATCATCATCATCATCATAAATAGCACCAGGCACGCCTACAATAAACAGATATTAAATGTTGAAACTGTGAATGCCATTGGTAGTGATTAGTGAAAGGTTTGTAACTTGTAGGCATAAAGCCATAACCCACAAACCTTGGATATATTTCTTTTGTGGTTCATTAGTACTTCTCTTCGGCTTCTGGATATTAGGATTACCCTGAGATTTCAGATGCTGTGCATTTTCCCAAATCCCATTCATTCTCAGAGTTAACTTAGATATGCTCATATCACTGCTGGTTAATGACTGTGCCCCAGGTGAGTCCAATTCATTATGTTTCTCCCTGAAATTGTTCTTGGTGTAGTTAGGGTGTTCTCGCAAAGGAACTTCAGAATAACGAAAGTCGCCAAACTTTATGCCTTCGAGATAAGCAAGGGAGGAGTTATCTGAGGCACTTTCATGGCCATTTTGACCCCTGTTAGTGCTTGAAAGACCAGCTGCCCCAACAACAGAAGATGCATAGGTACTCCTAAATTGTTCTGCAAGATGCTTCTGCTTTGCTTCCTCCTCTATCCATCGTTGATATTCAAGAGTCTCTTCCAGCTTTCTTTCCTCTGCTTCAAGTTGTACTCTATGTCTAAGTTCCTCCTCTTGTTCGTTGAAGTAATCATCACTTGTTGAGAGTTTGCAATCCAAATCATCACAATCAGCAACAAGTTGGCTGCAAAATATTAGCATGGTCAAAATAATGAAAAGAGTGTACCGCCATTTTCCAAAGTTATATTAATCCATCACAGTTTCTTCTAAATCCTGATAAATGATCTATAGAACTTAAGCACTGACTGGTGAAACAAGCATTTTGCAGTAAATTTCTAATAGAAGCACATACAATATACGAGATGCATGCAAACATCTCATGAACAGAAGGCATTAATGAGATAAAGATGACCACAAGCACCTGATAGGCATTGAATGCATACGGAAATGCACAGTTTGGGTGAAGCCACATTGTACCACCATGATATCACAATAACCCAGACTCATAAGATCCGATATGGAGATAAACTTGCCCAAAAAGTAGGGAGATGAGGTTGGATGTGCAATGTTGAGGAGACAAGAAAAAAAGGAATGCATGCTTCAATCAATCTATCTTTTCTTTTTCCTGAATCCATGTATCTTTCAATCATTGTGTACACGTAACATTTTTACGCCTTTGGTCACCTACATCTAGAGGACCCAATTTTTTCCTGTATTGTATCGTGTTTCCAAAACAATTATTCACCACCAATCATTGCAAATTTGTAATGAACAACTTTTACTAAATTACTAGTCAGGCCGGCATATTTAACCAATAACCAATTAATTGCCCTCTGATGGTATTGGAAGGCATATTACCTAACTCTCTGACATAACAAAATGGAATCTATGGTTTAAAAATAATACTTGCATGATAACATATGCTGCCATTGATATTGTCAACATTATCCAGCAAGCTTTCAACATGAATAGTTCAACCGGAAACGAAATTACTGGGTAAGCCAGTAAGGTTAACATGGTTCAACAAGTACAACAGAAAGCATGAGACATCTATTCGCTCCTCCCTACTGTGGCCAAATGATGCATACCATGATACAAGTACAAAAATAGATAAAAAAAAAAGAAATACCATCAAACAAAGTAAAGCTTGTAATTATGCAGCAAAACATCTTTCCTCAAGTATTGATAGACAAATCAACTTTGTCAAAAAAATAATCATATGCTGACCAGGATGCAAACTATTAGTACTGAGTAACAACGGATGCCCAGAAAAAGGAAAGTCCAAATTCCAAAACGCTTCCCTGAGGAAACATGTACACCATACCCAATTACCGAGACACTTGAACAGATCTGAGATAGCTCTTTTCTAGCAATCAAACTTACGAAAATATAGGTGCTACAAGAATCACTTACAACTCTCTTGTTTCCTCGTCAGCACTGTCTTGGCGAACGAGATGATGGTCATTCCAGCTTGAGTCCTAGGGATCAATCAGGAGAATTAGCGAGAAAAGAAAATTCCCTATTGTAAATGGAAAGAATACTGCAGTCAAAATCAGACACCTTGATGTCCCTAAATCTCCGAGAATCCTTCAACTTCTTCTTATCTTTTGATTTCTCGTTGTATGGTTTCATGACACCCCCTTTGCTAGCATTCTTCTTAGCATCCAGGTCAAGTTCAGCCAGGAAAGCCTCCCTTGCAGCATCAGATCTATCTCTGGCATCCTTGTCCACCAGCTCTTCCAAATGGCTCTACATTGCACACCGTAGCCATAATTAAGCAACGAATAAGGAAAATAATAAGGCACAGTCTAAAAACAGAGTGTATGATGCTGCATACGAACCTGCAAGAATGATTTCACGAGGGGTATAAGAATCAACCGATAATCGAGAGAGGAAGAAGGTCCAAGCTTATGCTCCATTTGATGCATCGCAGCTACATTTCGCATTATTTTAGCATCTGCCTTGCTAACCTGCAAGCAAAAAATAAAAAATCAGAAAACATATATTGTAAATGCGTTTTGAAGATCTTAAAGTAACTCCAGTAGTAAATAGCATCCACAAAAACTGACCTCCATAGTAACTTGTTCCTTCAACCTTGAAACAACCATATGTACAACTGAATCATTTGAATGCATTAAATCGCGCACATTCCAGCCTTCTTCGTCTGCCTCAATGTCAGTAAGGTGTGGAGCCATGCTAGAAAGGGACTCGTTATAACCAAGGCGTGGAGCCATACCAGAAAAGGACTCATTATAACCAAAGTGTGGTGAGCGAACTTCATTCAAAATAGTTGAGAGTGCATCCAACTCACATCTGCTACTGTTGGTCAGCTCCCCAGTACTGAGCTCAAACAACTCCTCCTGCCGCTTCCTGAGGAGCTCCTCATACCCTTGGTAATGCCCCTGCGTATCCCTTTCAGTGTTCTCTTGAGCAAAGATGCTCTCTATCGAAATCAAGGCCTGCTCATTTCTCAGATGTTCAAGCTTCCCTTCACATAAATTCCGCAGGCTGTTGAACTCCCTCTCAAGTGCTCGAAGAACATCTATTCCCTGATGTGATCTTTCTTCAAGCATACGGTTCCAACCCAACAGCTGCTCTCCAATTGAAGATCCAGCATACAACCACGAAAGCAGTGCATCGGTATCAACATTCTCAGATTCAAACTTACTAACGAAACTCTCTCCATCAATGATCAATTCTGATGAATCAGCATTAAGTGTAACATTCTCCAGTACATCGTGACTTTTTGGGGAAGTATCCCGATCACCTAGTCCTTCAGCCCTATCTAGGTGCCTGTTGAGTCCAGAGGACTGCACTAAGTCCTGCAAGAATTTTAGTATCTTCCGCAGTGATGATGCCTCTAAAAGGCAAATGCAAAGTGGTGACTCATCCAACGAGTGATTGAGCAGCAGTGACCCGGACGGCAACCCCCTGAGTTCCTCTATAGCAAATTGTATAACCTTATTCAGATTGCCCACTGAAAGATTCTTATTGTTCACAAGGATTTGGAGCAATGAATGGATCCTCTCTAAAATATCTGCCCTTTCACCATCATCTGAGAGCGGCCATTTACGATCACCTTCCCTCATCACCACCCCAAAGCCATCGCACTCCTCGTTGTGTGGTGAGGCTGATGATTCTGACGTGTCTGATTTGTCTTTGCTGCTCCAATTGTCCGACGACATCGAATCCTTGTCCCTATCCAGGCCAAGATTGTCGGCTTGCTCCTCCTCGAGCAGTTTCAATGCTGCAGTAGCATCAAGTGGCCTCCAGTTCCAACCAATGAGCATTGCTGCCCATTCAGAATCAATCTCCTGCGGCACCATATCCTGCAGCTCAGGGGAGAGTATGCCAACATGCTCCCGCAGCACATGCAACCGGTGTGACTCTGCATCTGCAAACTGCTCCCGACACCTGGCACATACCCAAAATTCCCACTTACCACTCTTGGCGGCAAACCCTAGCACCTCATTGAGCACATCAGATGCCACATTGGCAGCATCTTTGTCCTTGTGCGTCAAGGCAGCATAGTATGACTTGAGATCAGAAATGCTAGTTTTTAAAAACGCAAGCCTTTGCTCCACTGGTATTGTGGCCCAGTAGGCGCGCAATTGGACCATGCGATCAGACGCAGATGGAACTGTGGGTTTCCTAGTGCCACCCCTTCTCCGGTCAGCACGATGTCCACCCGCCGATGACTGAGACGACGAGGAGGGGGCCTCATCCCCCCGTGACTGAGAAGAAGCGGGGGTGTCAGCTGCAGCACCATTGGTCTGTTCCTTCTGCTGCTGCAGCAGCCTCATTGCAGCCAGCCGTACCTCGATCTCCTGGCGGCGCTCCTCAGGGGTCTTGGTGGCCTTCTTGATCTCGTTTGGGCGGCGCGGGGAGGGCATGGAGGGGACAAGGCGGCCCTCCATGGGTTCCTCCGCAATACGGCGCACTGGGATGAGGCGAAGCTTGTCGTCCCCCGCGCCGCCCAGGGTTTTGACCCAGGTGGAGATGGAGGCGAGGTTGGCCTTCTGGACCAGGTTGCGGAGCTCGGAGTGGACCTGGTCGACGTCGGGGCCAGGCAGCCTGAGGGAGTGTGGCGCGGGGTCGGAGGGGGCGTCGATGCTGAGGCCGCGCTCGCACTCGGAGACGACCTCCTCGTAGCCGCGGGCGTCGTCGGCGGCGTCGAAGAGGAGCATGGCGCGGAAGTGGGCCAGCTCGACGGAGTCCGGCGCGAGCTCGACGGCGCGCTGGGCCGCCTGGAGCGCGGCCTGCTGGTGGCGCTTGCGGGCGGCGGGGTCGTCGAGTACGGAGGCGGCGCGGGCGTGCACGGTGCCGTGCGCGCGGAGGAGGAGCGGCGACGAGCCCTCGCCGTGGCGGGCCACGGCGTCCTTCATCAGCCGCAGCGCCCGCGCGTGGCTCCCGCGCTGCAGGTAGGCGAGCGCCTTGTCGACCTCGGCGCGCACGGCGGTGTCATCCCCGCCGCCGGCCGCCGGGGCGGCGGGCGGCGGAGGCGGCGTAGGGTTTGGTGCGGTGGGGGTTCGCTTCTTTCGCCCCATCAGACGGAGCGGCAGAATGAGATTTGGGGACGAACCGGCGTATGCCCTATATTATACGGAAAAAAAAAATCGCAGCCCCAATTCTTGCTGCTGGTGGGTCCGGGTCTAGGTCTAGCACCACCTAACACGAGCGTGCGCCTAGCCGATCCGGGCTCGGATCGTGAGGTGGTGGTGACTGGTGAGATGTGTCTGTGTGCTCAAGTCCCGTGCGCTCGGCGATCCGTTCAGGCCCCATGGGCCACGTTTCCCTTTTTTGTTTTGGGCTTTGGTTTACGGTTCGCTATCGACAAACAACTTCACCCGTCTTCGTCGTCACCCATGATGCCACGAGTTCTCAAAAAAGAAAAAAAAAACATGACGCCACGAGACATACATTTTGCGAATTGCGATGAATCATTAGTTACCATGCCAAAGCTGCCGAGTGCTGATTCAAGATTATACCCTAGTAACAATCCTACAATTTGTTGCACACGTAAACCTGCTTACTAATACTAGAGGTCTACAGCACGTGTTTGCCCAAATAAAATGTGCTTCTTACGCATGACTATAAACTGTGCAACAAAGAAAATAACGCGTTAGCTAGCATATGCGTGATCGTCACGCTGAAAAACAACAAATTAGTCTACGCGGCTATTTAGTTAAAAAAAAAACATGTCTACAAGCTAAGGAATCATTAGGCATGCTTGACCGTTTGACAGTCATTAGTGCCCGTGTGTCATCAACGTCCTTTTACAGGCTCAGGATGTGATTTACTCAAAGTCCATATGCACTGCCACAATGCAACTCTGCTCACGCAATCCTTAAAAAAACTATGTTCAGGCAACGAGTATCTCCTTTGTCCAAAATGCATCAAAGCACACTTCCGTTTGGTGCGTCTTCTCTGGTCACCTCCCCGGGGACTACTGTTCATGGTAACACCGTTGCCGGGGCCACAATATGCAACCAGCCAGCAGCTCCTTCACAGTTGAACTTGTTCATAGCCTTAATTTTGGGGTGTAATTTTCTCTTAATTGGTAAGAAGAAAACATATTTATTTGAAAAATAAAGAAGAAGAAAAATGCAAGGAGCATGCAACTACAAGCGGCATGAGAATCCCCCGGACGCCTAAAATTAGCATCCATGGTTCCCGGGCACCACAATTCTCCGCCACCTCCAAACATCGCCAACGACCTTCGTCCTCCCACACCCTCCTCCACCACCACCACTCTCCCCGCACACCCCTTCGCTCCACCACCTCCGGGACCCCCCCGGGCAGCGCAGGCCGGCGTCGTCGGTGGTCGTCGGAGAGATGGGGCAGCAACGCACGCTGGTGTACAGCTTCGTGGCGCGCGGCACCACCGTGCTGGCGGACCACGCCGAGGTCTCCGGCAACTTCGCCTCCGTCGCCGCGCAGTGCCTGCAGAAGCTCCCTTCCAACAACAATCGCTTCAACTACAACTGCGACGGACACACATTCAACTACCACGTCCATGATGGATTCAGTAATGCTCCCTCTGTTCTTCTCACCTCACCGTCTCTCTCTGCTTATGTCATTAGCATGGGATTCTATCATTCTATAATCTGAATGAAGCAGATGTGTCCCTTTTATTCACTTTTTTGCTCGATGGCGACCATGCAGTGGATTGTGGAATTGAAGATGTCTTTACACTGATGTCTTGATAAAGACATGAGGGAACCAAAGTTCAATGTTGCATTTTAGATAAAACTTCTTCTTGCCGGAAAGAAAAAAAAAATTGTGCCTTTTTAGTACAAGGATATATATGCTTTTGCCTGTGGTGTTTAATTTGATCGATGTGGTTAGCATGATAATGTTCCTTTATCTGTCTGCGTATGGCTGATGGGTCAATTACGATGACACTAATGTCATGTGTAGGTTGCAGACCAAGCTATAGTTTATGATGACACTAATGTCACCTAAAATGTGCATTGCTTGTCAGTTTGGACCATGAATTATATATTCTTCCATATATGTGAACAAAATGTTACAGCTGGATATGATGTTTCCATTTCTACTTCTCTGTCTTTGATTTCCAATCATTTCAGTAGTTACAACTATCATGGTTCCAGATGAGAAAAAATTAGGTGATGGTGTTGACTTCTAATAGAGCTATAGTTGTGCTACCTTTTTCATGTGGCAATGTCTTTGATTTGCAGCATATTGCGTTGTTGCTACTGAATCAGCTGGCCGACAGCTTCCAGTTGGCTTCATTGAGAGGGTTAAAGAGGATTTTTCCAAGAAATATAGCGGAGGGAAAGCCAAAAGCGCTGCTGCCAATGGCCTCAAGAGAGAATATGGGTACGCAATCCTTCTTGCATTAACATCTCTAACGTTTTTTTTTCATATAAGCTAACTGTCCACATGGTAAGTGTGAATTAATGCCAAAATGGAAGCCTTTTCTTCTAGGCCTAAACTTAAAGAGCACATGAGGTACTGTGATCAGCACCCAGAGGAGATTGACAAGCTTGCAAAAGTGAAGGCTCAGGTCACAGAGGTCAAGGGAGTGATGATGCAGAACATCGAAAAGGTCTGTATCTTTTTAGTACACTGGTTTTACTGATGAAGGAACCAACAATTGTTACTTAAATGCTTTTATATTTTTCATCAGGTGCTAGATCGTGGTGAGAAAATTGAACTGCTCGTTGATAAAACCGAGGATCTACGATCACAGGTTCATTATATACTTACTCTTTCCTGTAACTCATTCAATTCATCTACTAGACTAATAAAATTCACCTCTTTTCCCTGTAGGCACAAGACTTCAGGCAACAAGGAACGAAGATACGGCGGAAGATGTGGTGGGAGAATATGAAGATGAAGCTCATCGTTTTCGGCATTGTGGTTGCCCTGATCCTCCTCATTGTCTTGACAGTTTGCAAGGACTTCAATTGCTGGTGATGCAAAATTACAGAGCCCATCCTACTGGTTACTGCTATAGCCTGCATTACCATCCCATCCTTCAGCTTGATGTTGTTTTTTTCCTGCAGATAAGAAGGAAACACAGGAAAGAAAAGGAGAACAACCACGTAGGGAGTTCATTACCATCACACCGCAAGGCTAAAATCCATCTATGCGGTGCGATGTTGACATTGATCACATTGTTCTTAGTTGTGCCTAGATCACATTGGGCTCCAAGTTATTACAGAGCTCTCTCTGTTATTCTTAATAATTGTAATAGTAGTATATTGTTGTGAATCGTGATTCAGATAAGGTATTTATTCCCTGTGTCTCAGTGCTGATGAGCTTCTTGTTGGTGACACTTGAGTTGCCATATATTTTTCCTAGGATATTAATTGCTAAGGAACTTCCATGGGTGAAGCGCCTTAAAATGACGATATTTACACTCCATTTTCCTCTCTTAGATTAAGGACGTGTTTGGCATGGCTCTGGAGCTAAACTCCACCAGCTCCAGCCAATTTTCCAGCCAAACACCCCGAACTCCCAAACTCTGGAGCTGCAGTCCAAATTGGGGTGGAGTTTTGGAACCTCTTTTGCAACTCCATAACTCTCAGGAGCTTGGAGTTGGAAGAAATTACCCACCACCACCACTCATTACACAAAAAAGGGTTCATTTCTTTCTTTCTTTCTTCCCCCGACCTCCCTCATCCCATTGTGGCAATCTACCGTAAAAATCTCTTTTCTGGAGCTGTGACTACCCTTATAGCCAAACACCCCATCTAAACAAATCCAACTCTACCCAGAGCCAGCTCCAGCTGGAGTTCAGAGTTGGAGCTGCTCCACGGTGGAGCAGAGCCATGCCAAACAAGTCCTAAGATCAAACATTCTCTCGTAATGAAAAGCGTGCTAAGGCATGGTAAAAAATGGTCATAGAACTTTGTTAGTTTCTTCTACCTAGGCCATTTTTCCCTCATTAACAGCTTGTGCTACCCCTGCAGGTAACCTCGCTATCAGACATTGACTAAGGCCTTTCTTTAAGCTTCAAGGTGCTTTTGCACTATTTGATGTTGGGACCTCCAAAAGCCAAATACCCCCAAAAGCCAAAAGCTATAGAAACATCACGAGGGCATCTATAGCAGTTTCGCTTTTCCCAATCCAACTACCATATTGGACGAGTTTATTGGGAAATAATGCTCTAGTAGAATTACATCCCCCGTTTCAAAAAAAAATACTAGGAAAAACCAATAATTCATCCCAACTCTCCCCAAATAAAAAGAAAAGTTTAGTCTCTCGTAATATGGTACTAATGGGATGGGATTATTGGGAGGCGGCAAAAAACTCTCTGTTGGTAATCCATGATAATTGTATTGGGACATCCCAATAGCATGTTATTGGGAAATACTTATCGGAATACTGCTGGAGATGCTCTGACATGGTGCTTCTGGCTCATGGAAACACGTGTCTTTTGCAGGTTCGAAAAGCTACCAATCCAAAACCACATACAAGTTCAAAGAAACACACAACCTAACTCAAATAATGCTTGGCAGATATGTCATTGGCAAAAGCAAATGCCTTTAACCGAATGCTGTGTCCATGGTAAAAAGAAATTGTTTCCCATGTTCTGCATCCATGCCAAATGAAGAACAGACATCTACATTCCTTGTACTGAAAGTTTTACCACATTTCTAAGGTCCAACTTGCACTTGCCACTCGGTATAAATATAGTATGTACACATGCATCGGTCGACAAAACATGCACACACACATGTACAGTACATGCATGCAAAATATCCAGAGATGGATCGGAGGCACATAGCACACACACTTAAAGTACACGCTTTACATTTCTGCCTGATGCTACTGCACAAACTATCGCATCTAGCACGCCATCTGCTCCCTGTAGACCGGCGAGATCTCCTCGAAGACAGGCAGCCTCCTGCTGCTCTTCCGGTACGGCGCCGCCCACTGCTTCACCGCCACGTCCAGCAGAGCCAACATCTCGTTCTCGATCTCAACCCAGTCGTCGTCGTCACTGCCGTCGTCACTACCGCGCCGTCGTCCGCCGCCGCCCGGCGACGACGTCTGCCCCACGATCCGGGCCAGCAGCTCCTCCACCTTGCGCACGATCTTGCTGTCTTGCTGGTCGCGGGCCTGGTACCTCCCCGCGAGCACGTCGGCGAGCACCACCTCGGCGTCGGCCAGCCGCGACTGCTCGATCAGGCAGAGCGCCAGGTTGCACGCCTTGTTTGCGTCCGGGTCGATCATCTGCGCCTTCCGGTACACCACCTCCGCCGCCATGAAGTTCCGCTGCTGCATGTACGCCCACGCGAGGTTGCCCTGCGGATCGTCGTTCATATATAGCGTCAGATATATCTATGATATATCTATAACATATATATACATGTGTGTGTGTGTGTGTGTGTGTGTGTGTGTGTGTGTGTGTGTGTGTGTGTGTGTGTGTGTGTGTGTGTGTGTGTGTGTGTGTGTGTGTACGCACCAGGACCCGCGAGGTTTCTTGCTTGACGGAGACGTGGATCTTGCGGCCGTGGGAGCGGGCGCGCTTGGTGGTCTTGCCCTGGAACGCCTCGCCTTGGTAGATCTTGCGGAGCTTCTGCTTGAGCAGGTCGATCTCCTCCCTGGTCCGGCCGCTGGCCTTGTAGAGGTCGAGGAGGATGTTGTCGAGCGACTCCTGGGACTGCCGGGGGCAGAGGTGACGCAGCGACTTGATGGCGTCGATGGCCTCGGTGAGGTACCCGCGCTGCTTCATCACCACGGCCATGTCCTTGAGCGCGCTGTCCACCTTGTCGCCCGTGTTGATCGCCTTCCAGAACCACGCGATCGACGCGTCCAGGTCCTTCTCCACCAGCTTCAGTTTCAAAGCGATGCATGATCGTGTCAGTCAAATTTTCACGTTACTCTCGAGTGTTTGTATGTGCTTTATTTTTCAGTTGCAATTCCATCTAGTCAACTTGCCTAGGTTATGATGGTAATGTTCGGTTGGAGTTCGAGGCATATATCTAGCTCGAAACAAGCGTGTATTGATCTCGCCATTTCGGTTTAAAGGAAGCCCTATCGATTTGCTAAAAATTGCTAGGTTATACAAAGTCAGAAAGTGAGTAGCTATATCTTGATAAAATTGTGGTATATAAGAATATACTAATGCATCGTTAAATTGACCATTTGATTAGTGTAATATAAAAAAATGCAATTAAAATAAGCTAAACCAACATATCTTTGACAACTATCCGATAATAAACAATTACCGAAAATATTTGCACCTCACAAATCTAGCCTTTATCACATGGGATACTTATTCTTCGTAGATCCCTAGAGACCGATCGACGCATTATTTCTAATTGGATTGCCACAAGGTGCTCTACGCTACGACCTCAGGAATCAATGAATCATGGAGTGAGATCGATGGATGCTCAGCTCTTACCTGGAAGTGCTTGGCCCTCGCGTACGGCCCGTCGCCGGACGGGATCTTGTGGGCGACGTGCGGCGGCGCGGTCGTCGCCGTCGGGCTCACCGGCTGAGCCATGGCGAACAGCTGATGATGATCCATTCCTCGATGCACTTCCTCGATCTTCGTAGCTCGCTATAGCAAATGATTAGCTCAGGCTTCCCCTCTAGCTAATTAATCCCCTTCTCGCCGCTGCCTCTTCTTCCTCGCTCGCTGTCGTACGGTCAGACACCGGCGGAGGAGCTGTCCCTGTTTATAAACAAGCCGCGACGGCACCGCACCGGATCGCATGAACCTGCCCTCGGCGCGCATGTGGACGGGGACCCGTCCAGGTTCACTCCTCCCTTGACGCAGCGGCCGGCCCAGAGGCTGCATCGCGGGGCAAGTTCATCGGGCCGTGTCCAGTAGCTGGTCGTCCCGGCCCCCCCTGATAAGAACACCCACCCCCTCTCGTGACGCAAGGGACGTGGCACTGGAGCGATCCATCCACATGAGAGCCCGGGCCCTCCGGTATCGTGTGGGACGGCACGTCAGTTTCTACATGCGTTTACTGTGGACACACTCATCCAAGTCACTGGAAATGGTTTGTTTTGGGGCACACGAAATGTTTACATGCATTATTGGTATATATGGCTACACATGGTTGCCTCCTTTTTCAATCTTATCTAGCAGCTGCAATGATGTGGTTTTGACATGGGATTGCAAAGAAAGTCTGCGGTAGGCTTATCTCTGAAGCCGGAAGGGATTCCATGGAGGACCCCAACTCCTACAAGTACTTTCCAAATATTATAGGCCGCTTTCGCTTTTTTAAGTGCAAGATTTTATTATGTACTTAAGTACCCATTATGTCTAGATACATACTACTCCATTCCAAAATACATTTTGTTTTGGTTTTTAGATATATAGTATTATGCATATAGATATACGCTATGTCTATATACATAATAGAAACTATGTATTTAATAAAGTCGAAACAAATTGTACTTTGAGACAGAGGGAATAAGAACTATGTTTCTAATACATCAAAATGATACAAAACTGAAATTAAATACGTCAAAATAATACAATTTGGAAGGGACGGAGGATGAGTGACATAATTACATCTATTTCTCATTTTTTTAAATTGTTGTAAAATTGACGATTTCTTTTTAAATTGAAACATTCGAGGTATGCTTATTAAGGCCCTCCATAGTGTGCAAGCGAAGCTTCAAAAAATTGGGTCCCATGGTGAGAAAATAAACATCATTCTAGCAGAGCTGCAGTGTATATATATATATATATATATATATATATATATATATATATATATATATATATATATATATATATATATATATATATATATATATATATATATATATATATATATATATATATATATATATATATATATATATATATACGAGTTTTTCCTACACCCGCGTGTAGCTACACCCATGTGTGTATCTCACAAATTAGAAGGTATTTTTCCATACTTGACGTTTCTAAATAAAGTATAACACATACATGATTTTTAAAAGTGGTATGCGGACATACTTTTTTTTTATTAATGAAGTATGTGGACATACTTCTATATATATATATATATATATATATATATATATATATATATATATATATATATATATATATATATATATATATATATATATATATACGAGTTTTTCCTACACCCGCGTGTAGCTACACCCATGTGTGTATCTCACAAATTAGAAGGTATTTTTCCATACTTGACGTTTCTAAATAAAGTATAACACATACATGATTTTTAAAAGTGGTATGCGGACATACTTTTTTTTTATTAATGAAGTATGTGGACATACTTCTTTTCCTATACAGGAAATATAGTATATCATAAAGTGCAAAAACATACGAGTTCCACTCAATTTTTTTCAAGGTTAGCACTTTGTTAAATCTTATTTTAGGTATGTGTACATACTCAAAATGATAAATGAGTATGTACACATACCTAACATTGTTTTTTGGACATGGGTGTAGCTACACGTGGTTGTAGAAAGGATTTACCATATATATATATATATATATAGCAGTGATGCTTATTTGGTTGGTTCGAACCCACATGGAATAAAATAACACTCTTTTCCCAATCATATGTTAACTTCTCGTGAAGAAGAGAGCTTGTCCTCTTGTGCCACGGTAAAATATATGTATCTTTATGAATTTGGCACCGGTGTAAGAACTTGCTGCGCTCCCACTTTTTCAGGCATCAGTATAAGTTGGCACGGTAAACATGGTGCGTGTAGTGATGCTAAAGACAGAGAGAGAAGATTGGGACATCACTTCAGACAGACGCTGTGAAGGGCCAAACTGGACTTTGATATTCCCTTTCCATTCCGCTTCGCTTTGAGTTCGCTTCCGAGTTCCTAGCACTGACTGCTCACCAAGTGTTCCTTCCCGTGCACACAAAGTACAAATTTTTTATGACAGGTGCATTTTCTCCCGCGCGCACAAAAACAAAAAATCAACTTTTTAGGGACAGATACTTTTTCAGGCCGTGCGGCCAGATACACAGAGATGTAAACTGCCTAAGACTTCAGCATTTAACAGGAACGACAATTGTGGACGCAACAATATTGTAGGAAATGTGTATAGTACTCTTTTTTTTCCTCCAAATTTTAGGCCATAATAGTCAGATACATAATTGTACTTGGATATACACTATGTCTAGCTACATAGTGTTGACTATGTATACTGCGAAAACAACCAAGTATAATTTAAGAGCGTAATTATAAAAATATTATAAGAAATCAAGCAAGACCTCGGAGCCATAAGACGTACCCATAGCTTTCTTACTTAGCCATGACCAATACAGATGAGTTTAAATGTGGGATGAACTTAACATGAAAATCCAGAGGAAGGCAAGAGGAGCTGGACTACTGATAATAAAACCATCAAAAATGCACTCTTAAATACAGGAAAGGTGTCCCAGGAAAACCTTAACACTCATGTCAAAATCCCACAGAATTGAAGCAATGGTACAGGGGGCACCACCGGCCATTATACTAAAATCCGGGAGGACTTGGGAACAGCGCTACAGTTCCAGCAATGGAAAGCGCCTTATCTTTTTTTTTGTTCCCTTTCCATTGCCATACAGAACCACATGGAAGGGTTAATGATCTAATAGTTTTGATTGCCGCGCCCACGGCCACCACCCATTCGTCCACGGCCTCGCGCATAGCCCCTGCCGCCTGGGCCACCAGCACCTCTGCCCCCACGGTCATATCCAGGACCTGTGTATAAATAAAGAGGTCCCAGTTGTAGTTTAAGACATCACTGCACAGCAAGATATGAGCTTGCAAAATTTCTCTTAATTCCAAAGGATAAGCACCATGAGCACCAACATGCTGCAATTCTACATTTTTTGAAGAACCTTACTGCTACAGAATTGTTACCAGTATTGCTGCAAAAATGACTACAGTGCGCGATATCAGGGACCCAAGAAAGAGGTGGCTGGGAACTAGCCACAGCGATGTTGACCTACAGGATAGTCTATCTATCCAAGTAAATAAAATAAAACTAACATACAATTGACCACTTCCAAAATTAACTTGATATAGCCTTAAAACAGTCATAATAAAGGAGGTCAACTGATGAAAAATATTTATGGAGCACAGATTACTAGGAATGTACATACCACCATAGCCCCAGTTGCCTCGCCCTCGGCCACCGCCGCCACCACCTCTGTTCCGGTTGTAGTTCCAGCCACCACCATTTTCTGATGACAAAAAATTATCATACATGGGTGTATAGAATATAAAAAGATAAACAAAGAAAAGGCTGAGCATATGAACTGAAGCAATCTGATTGTACTGAATTCCTGGCATAGTGATTATCTAATTATAAATACTTCAGCAATGAAGTTGAAAACTTGAATAATAAGATAAACAAACACTCCATTTAGTACATACCATATCCTCCGTAACCACCTTGGTTGTAACCATAACCCCCATAACCACCTTGGTTGTGGCCATATCCTCCGTGGTTGTCATATCCACCTTGATGTCCATACCCGCCTTGGTGCCCATATCCACCATAGCCTCCTTGGTTGTTATCGTATTCATATCCAACATAGCCTCCACCATATCCACCCCTGCTGCCACCCCAGCCCCTTCCTCGCCCCCTGCCTCTACCTCGGCTGCGTCCATATGAATCTTCAATACATTGTAAACAGGTTAGAAATTATAACAGTGACAAAAATGGAATTAAATTTGCTAGCAGTCTGTTCACCTGTTTGACCTTGAGTTTGCCTTGGCTGGTGCTGTTGATAATGCTGAGGTTGCTGGTATCTTTGTGGCTTAAGTGGTTCTGAATGGAGAGGAGCTTGATACCTGGAAAAGAGCAACAATGAAATACACTAAACATTGATGTACTCGTAGAACTAAGCTTGTCCCCGGAAAGGAAGCAAAACAAACAGAATACCCGGGTGAATTCTTGTTAAGCTCCTTCGGCGATAAGGAAATTGAAATCATTGAAACATGACGAGTCATCTCCAATCTGTAATAATGACATAATAAGTAAATAAATAAAACAAGAGAAATCCAACAATTTACAAGCAAAAAGATCAGTTTTGCAAAACTTAACGGTACAAGGCCTTCCTCAATGGGCTCCCATACATCAGTAATACTAACAGAACTGATTATTGTATCTTGATGCAACCCAGGAATCCTCTTCTGCGGTTTAGTACAAAAATACAGGTCAAATCAAACAGTCAAGAAGATGGCAACTAAAACTAGACATTAGCAAACCAACCTTTATGATCTCAGCAATAGCCACAGTCTTGCTTATAGCCTGTCCCATAGCCTTCAACACAATTTCTTTCACCCGTTTTTCCTGTTTTAAACAGCCTATGAGATTCATCATATGCATAAATTAGGAGTCTAATAGAAGACCAAACTCGCATAGTAGATCATAGGAATATGGATGATATTGTACTTTAAAAAAAATTATCTATGCACTGGGGCATGGTCGTTCCCAAATTTGAGGTTGCAATCTCACGTCTTCATAGAAATCATATGAAGGATGCAATTCCCATGGGTACAGGGAGCGCCCCAAGGAGGAAAAAAAAAACGGAATGCTCTATTTGAGCTCAGGTGAGGCGGGAGGATGTACTAACAAAAGGCAAATAGGACTGAGAAAGGTAGAAGCAGGCATACTATAAAGGGATGAGGAAGAGACTGGGCATGCTTGTGAATTTACTAGCCTAGGCATCAGTGTTACAGCAAAACTGGATTTCCTATTTTGATTTGGATCCCATATCCTTCCGCTGGTAAACAGTTGCTGTGCATTGTGGGAGCACAACTCCCTGATGGTTGGTTTTGAGATGAACAGATCAGGAAAAAAAAATGTCAACCTTGAATGCAGTTCTGGCGTTCTGCACTGCGAGAAACACGCAACTTTCAATAACAATATCTTGATACGCATCAAAGCATTGAGACATTTACTGTTACGCTGCAATGTGCACTACACGCCAACACCAATCAATTGCAATCCAGACAGGGCACACACAATCAATTGTCAACACTCAACCGTGAATCCATAACAACCACACTATGCACCAATTACATGAACAAGCGTAGACTACATGGCAGCAACATGACATAGCACACAAACCTTCAGAATAACTAGATCCTGGATATTCCTAGACAGCACCATGTGTAACAAAATTTTTGTCCACCTCATCTCCTGAATCAATGGTAGACAAAACAAAACCCTCGCTCCTCGATGCTACACAGCTCATCAGGTCCAGCATCCATATGTGCTCCACCAAATGCCATCATTTTGCAGGCAAAGGAGAAATTTCTGGGTTTTTTTTATGCGTCACAACACAAAGGGAGAGCAAATCGCGTAACTGAATACATACTGGATGCGACAACAGACGAACGCCGCCAACAAGTGCTAACTACACAGTATAAAGCACAATCCCCGACTCTATGTAAAACATCCGTGCACCGATCCAAAACCTTGCCGACAAGTTACATGCCACAGCACGTTCCAAACCAACAAACAATTCCATCCTCCGCGCTCAACCATTATTGCAGCGCTCCATGAGCGGCGTTGGGATCTGACCAGATGCGGCGCTTAAGCATAGCAACGTGAGCGCCGTGCACGGGACCGACGAGCCGAGCGTCGCGATGGCTACGTGAGGGGCGCGGTACCTGGAGGAGGGAGGTGGCGTAGGTGACGTAGTTGCGGATGAGGCCCTGGGTGGTGATGCGGATCTCGTTCTCGCTGATGGCGGCATCCTCGGGCCGCGGCTTCTCCACCCGCTGGTACCGATCCATGTCGCTCTCCTCCGGTGACGCTCCCGGCAAGTCGGTGGCGGCGGCGGCGCTGCTGTTGTTGATGGGGAAGAAGGGGATGGAAGGGGCGCTGTTGGGGCGGGTAAAACCCTAGAAATAGGGGCAACAAGTTGGAGTTAGGGTTTAACGGCATCCGGGGGTGGCGGCTGCTCGGATGGAGGGGAGGATCTGCCGCGCAGGTGGATTCGGTTTCTTTTTCCTGATTTTTTTTTGGAACCTTTCTTTTCCTGATTATGGAATATCTGCAATGCTCTTTTAGAGATAATATGGAGTTAATATATGGCAGATTAGCATATAAAAGTCCTTTATGCCGCACTTTTTTATTCTTTTTGTCTGAAAATGCATGGTTGCTATGTACAGTAGTAGTATTGGAGGTGTGCAAGTGTGTTTGAGTGGAGACTGGCTAACTGCGGTAGAAATTATAAAATCATGTCATTCGAATGCAAGAAGCAGTTTAACATTATTAGCAATTGCTTGGTGAATAAATTATATGCCTTTGAGATTATGTGTGCCTGCAATCCATTCTAATTTTCTTATTGGGGCATAAATATATTAAGAAAATCTTCACTTATAGTGCGCACTCACGGTGTATGCCATGCCGTATGTGCTTCTGTCACTATTTTTATAACCGAAAAAAATACAAGAAAATCATAGTAAATGGGATTCGTTTTCAATAAAAAAAGATTACATTTTTTGAGAAATAATAAAAAAAGATTACTGACATTCTGAAATCCGAAGCAACACTTCATTTCATCAGTTTAACACCACAAAACAGCCCCTTTTTAGCAGTACTAGGCCTTCTTTGTCCCAAAATATGGACCTAAAGGCTGGCGGCCCATATGCTACAACGCGGTGGCGCCGCATGGCTCTCCTCCATCGAGCTCTCGTCGCCGTCCTCCTCCTCCGCCTCGCCCTCGGGGAGGCGTCCACCAACCCTGACCTCAACGAGGCAGGGCGCTTCGATCCCACCGGCGTCATCCATGTCTCGTGGCACCCCAGGTGAGGTGATCGTCCTCCTCCAGCCCCCCCAATCCATGGCGATTGACGTTGAGACCCAAGCTCGGTAATGGCACACGCACGTAACGCGCGCCCGTTTGCCTGCAGGGTGTTCCTGCACAAGAGGTTCCTGTCAGACGCGGATGGTGGGCACCAAGGAGGAAGCATCTTCATGGGGGAGGGTTAGGCGGACAATGACAACAGAGGCGGTGGGTGCCATCATCAGGGCAGTATGTACCACTAGGGCGCGCGAGGATTTGTGTAAGTCTCCTCGGCCAAAACCAAGGAGAAGTGGTTGAAGAAGGGGTCGATTTTGCTCAAGATTCAGAGTTCGGTGGGGGCGATGATTTCCTCTTTGTCTCAGAAACGGATGAAGAAATTAGTGATGAATTTGTTGATATCTCTTTTGTTCCCGAAACTGGGGACCCAAGTGCTAGCAATGCTCGTGTATCTCCATCTCCCTCCACAGTGCCTCTTCACTCAATTGGCTCCTTCGACAACAACATGGAGAGAGTTCATGGCTTGGAAGTTGGTGCATAGCAGGACATTGTCGAGCACTTGCAACCACCGGAAGAAGAAGCGGGTGTGGAGACCCTTGAACCAAAGGAACCAGAAATAGGTAGTAGCGATGATTTTCATGGGGTTAGAGATAGTATGTTGAACATTTTAGTGCCATCGTACTTCGAGAATGTTGGGTAGAGCAACACTCTACTAGTAGGCTCGTCAATAATGTTTGCAAAGGTTGCATACTGTTCATGATTTCTCCTGCAATTATGTTGACAAATGAATCCTGTGCAATTTTTATCATATGATACATTTGAACTGTTGGTTGTTTCATACAATAGCCAAGGGTAAAGTAACAACAGTTGGCAATGTTCAACAAATAACCGACGGTCATTAAGACATCGTCATCAATTATCTACCTGATTGCTATTACAATTATTTGCCAAGTGCCATACTAAGACCGTCAGGAGAAACTTTTCCCTGTCGGCCATTTAGTCTTGTGCCCGAGTGGTCACCATCTAACACTAGGAAATAACTAGTATTGTCGGCCATTTGATACGAACACCAACGGTTCAACTGTAACTCCCGACAATTTTTTTGAACGGTTGGATATTCAAACTTTTTCCCAACTACCTGTTGGCCATTGAACTTTCCTATTGGCCTAAGTTACGTTTCTTGTAGTGACAATACAAATATTATTGACGACCTCTTAAAACTCACAGTCCAACTGTAGTTACCTCTTCACCACATAACTCCAAATGCCGCTGAAAAAATGTGCTGGCATACCATCTGGGCCTGGCGCCTTCGTCGGGAACATTTTGAATAAGGTTGTCTTTACCTCCTCTTGGACAAATGGTGTCATCATGCCCTCATTCATTGTCGTTGTAACCTTTGTTGGGACTGTGTCAAGGATCCGGTCCATATCTGCAATGATCGGTACAACATCTTGTTGAAATGTGTCACAAGCTCTCCCAATTCCTCTGCATTTTCAATGACCTGGCCATCTTACCTCTTCAACTTCAAGATACAGTTCGTCTTCCTCCTTTGGCTCGCCTAAGATGGAAAAACTTTGTATTCTTGTCACCCGCTGCCAGCGACGTAATCCTGGAATGTTGCTTCCACATAATTTCTTCTCGATGGTTCAACTCCATGATCCTTTCCACCACTTTGCGCCTGGCATTGATGGGCCGCCAACTCGCCATGGGTCCTATCTTAGCCGTTCAAGCTTCACGTTCAACGATCTCAGCTCCCGTCAGACATGGCCAAAAGCGTTGTTGTCCCACACGATGAGACCGCCAGCAACCGATATTAGTTTGTCATGCAACTCCTGCAAAGTCTGTACCTTTCCTGCATCCTACCAAGTATGAGCCAGGATAGAAGCAAAGTCGTCATGAGATTCCAACATCAACTCATACATGAACAACCTACTTCGCCTTTTCCTACCTCTTCTCAGTTCCTGCTCCCAACGGAGTAGTATTGGATCGTGATATGCTGCTGCCGTAGTAAGACGAGTTAACCGCGCCAAGGGAAAAAGTGAACACCAATAAGGGCTAGTGCACAACTGCACATTCTAGTGGAACCCGACAGTAGGACCCCCCCAATAACTTTCTTCTCAAAGGTCCACCCACGCCCCTCAAAACCAAGGTCATACAACCCACATACATCCGCCATTTCACAAAATCCTGCAATATGCGCATAGCTACGATCCTGCATGCCACAATGTTCATCTCTATGCAAAACTTCATTAAAATCTCCAATACACACTCAAGGAAGATGAGGCCTTTATATATTTCGACATGTCCCATGTTTTATGGCGCTCTGCAGTCTGAGCTCCCCCATAAACACATGTCAATCTCCATGGTTCCTTCCTATACCCAGTAATAATTGCATCAATATGATTCTACGAGAATGGTAAAATCTCAACTCTAGTATTATTATCCCAGATACCGAGACCACCACTACGGCCAGCGCTACTTACAACAAAAGCATTATCGTACCCTAGAGTATTCTTCAAACCTTCTACGCGTGCGTTGTTCACCTAAGTTTCTAGCACACACAACAAGATCGGGGCAACCTTCTTTGCAAGATCGCGAAGTTTCTTCATTGTCGAGGCGTTGCCTAATCCTCGAGGCCAACTTAGACAACTCATTCCTCCTAGCGGCGCTCCGACGCGAATCCCGCCTCACCATGTGAAAAATCACCTATAGCACTCTTCTCGCTCTTCTTCCTCTCTCTCCGCGAGATGCACACAGCTGCCGTTGTTACCTTCGTCCTCACAAATCGAAACTGAAACACACCAAGGCCGGGTAGCTTAGCAGATCAGCCGCTAGGCCAGCCCGAGCAGGAACAGATCGATCCAGATGAGGACGAGGTGCAGCGCTAGTCGAAAAACCTTCGTCAGCAGAGATCGCTGACGGAGTCGCTCGAGCCCTTGTTGCCTTTGGTCATCGAAGTGTCCTACATCAACCGACCGAAGAGATGCTGCTTGTCCAGGGAGCTGAGAAGAACTTTTTTCCATTTCCTTTCGTTTCTGCATGGACCTTTTATATCTGGCGGAGCCCAGCCGTCCTTTTGGCCCATTAGGCCCAGGTGGGTGTGGTCATGTCCAGCGTATAAAAGACAGGGGGCGGCCGGCTAGGGTTGTTGACGCTGCCGCCTCCTCCTCCACGCCGAGCGAGCGCAGACGCCGCCCCAGCGCTGCTCCTGTCCCCGCCTCGCCCCGCGGTTCCTGATGGCCGCCACCGGCGGCCGCTCCTGCTCTTGCTCCGCCAGCGCCTCCCCCTCCTTTGCATGCCGCCGACGCCGCAGGCTGGTGGCGGCACTTTCCGGTGCGCGGAGGCGGCGCCCCCCGGCGGGTGCGGCGGGTGCGCGGCGGCTTCCCGGAGGGCCCGAGGGTGATGCAGCAGCGGCGGCCCCATGGTGAACCCAGCTGCAAGCGCGGCCCGTTAAGCCAGACCCGATCTACTCGGCCCGTTAATCCAGACCCATCCGATAGCCGATATTGGATGCTGGTGGGATCCAACGGTTATGGGTTAACGGGCGCGTGACCCACTACCGTTTACGGGTTAGCCCACAATCCTAGGTTGGCGCGCGCGGGCGCCAACCCATCGGCTTGCAGCCAGGCTGGCTGGGCTCGGTGGCGTGGGGCTGGGGCTGGGGCTGGGCTTGGTTTGCCCCATTCGTCAGTGGCCGAGGATATAAGAGGACCCCGCTCTCCAGCCCCCTCTCCAGCCTCTCTCGCTCCGCTGCCAGGTATTCTGATCCTCCCTCCCTCTTTTCAAAAAAATGGTTCAAAATTTTCCGTGCTTCTAACTCGCCTCTCCGGCGTCTGGCCTCTCTCGTTCAGGGTCTCTCGCGAGTCGCAACCTTCACGGAGGCTCTCGTTCAGGGTTTGTCTCGCGATCTTCTTGTCTTCAGAGGTGAAGGTATGTGTGTGAGTTTGGTTGCTTTCGGGGTCACCGATGTCCGTCGTGTTTAACTCTCTGTTACTTTGCTTGATTTGGTGGTCTCATTCGTGTTGATTTGTTTTAATTTGGATGGTTTTAGGAAGCCTCTGCTAGACTGCTACGTTAGGTTTGTGTTTGAGGCGCCGTCGGGGGGCACTGATTGTGATTTGTTTGACTCGTTCGTGTTACTTTGCTTTTGGGTGGTTTTAGGGAGCCTCTCCTACGTTAGGTTTGTGTTTGAGGCTGAGGTTTGTGTTTGAGCCTGGTTGCTGTCCAGGTGCACCGATTGTGATTTGTTTTTAACTCGTTCGTGTTACTTTGTTTGAATGTGGGTGCTCTCGTTCGTGTTGCTTTGTTAGAAACTTGTGTGGTTTTAGGGTTAGAAACTCGTGTGGTTTTAGGGTTAGAAACTTGAATTTGGAACATTGAGCTGATGGATTAAGGGCATGTGGGTATTCAAAATTTGTCTCATAACTGTTAATTAATACCATAATGGCACTGAGACAATCCGCTGTGCAGAGAAGTTAGTTGTCACTTTTTTAAGGGAAGAGCTAATTTGTTACTTTGTCTTCATTATGCTGTTTCCTTGCCTATTGGACGCCTTATAAAATGATCATTACGTCTTTCAGCTGAACTGGTGAGGTATGTGGCTTTTGTTGTCATCGAGCTTTCATACAGGTTCTGTGCAGTAGTCAGGTCTTTTGACACCGAGTACCAATAATTCTGGAACGCATAGCAAACAACTGAAATTGTGTGTCCCTTTTAGTTGGTTGCCTGATTAGGAACATGCTCCTTTGCGTACTCTATCAGCAATTTACAGTAGAGAACAGTCATGAAGTGTCCATTGGCATGTTTCCACATATCTGTCCTTGCTGTACAATGCGCTTAAATGGATACTAAATTGAAACAATTTTGTTACGTGTACATGAAATTCAGTTTGTTATTTGGTTGAAAATCTTAAATGCATCTCTCTTAGTTTTATATATACTATTCTGTTCCAATAACTCTAGAATACATAGAAAACCACTGAACATGTGTGCCACTTTTAGTTGGTCACCTGAGTAGGAACGGTGCTTCTTAGCGTACTATTTTTCTGCTGTCCGATTAGCCCGAGAAAATTATTTCTATCGCTTGGATCACGAGGTCTCCTGTTCCTGCGTGTTTTAATTTTTATTGCCTGTTACTGTTTGTGAATTTTTTATTGCTTGTTACTGTTTGTGGAACCCAGCAATTTGGGGATATGCAAAAGTTAATGGTATGCGGGGTGCATGCCATAGAGTTGCAGCTCGAATCTCCACGGCACCATAGGACGATTTCCATGCCAGTACACAGCCTATTCATGTGATTTTTTATGGGTTTTTTTTGTTTTATTTTATTATTTCTTTTCTTCTAACTTTGACTTATTTGTGTGTTAGATTGGTTGCATCAGTCTACATTAGCCTTATCTGACTTGCACATTTGTTGATCCACTTCCTGTGCATGATTTGTTTGTCAAATGTTACAATATTTTTTTTTGTTCTTTTTAATAATTTTGTGGATTATACTTGTGTAGTCATGTCTGTATCTTTTTTTCCCCTTTGGCGTACTAGTTCAGTGTGATAATCCCATTTAATTTTTTAATCATTTGACATTGGTTGCTTATGTATGCGAGCTACTTTAGTGTGATTACTATATACTAGGCACCTTCTGTTGCTCCCTCATGTATTGGTCATTGCTATGGATTGTGTTAACCTATTAGTTTCATAGTTATACGTTTTAGTGTAAGATTACCTTTCTTAAGAATTTGGTTCGGTTGCACTGCAGTTTACTCTTTCATGCCCTGTGGCGTAGGTTAGTATAATTATTTATAGTGTTACCCTTGCTTCAGATTTTTAGCATATGAGACATGAGTCAGTTGGTAATCACAAAATATTTGTTTGGAACAGTTGTATTACACGAGAAAGCTAATACATGTAATTTTCAATATATACATACATGGCATTTGAATCTGTATTTTAGAGGATTTGGCTCTTTATTGTTAATTTATACATGTATACCACATTTACAGTTGACGTTCAACTTGTAACCAATAGTTTGTATTGATATTTGTCTCTTATTTGTCATTTGAAGGATTGAGCTAGCTAGATTTTCTATCAGTTTGTCATCCATATAATAATTTTGATTTTTTTCGGCTTTGTATCTTTTAATTTGAATCTGTATTTTAGACGATTTAGCTCTTTATTTTTAATATATAGACTAATTCTATTTGGATATGATTTGTCACTTATATGATTGGATTATACTCCCTGAAATATTCCCTGCCAGTCAGTCTGTATTGTGGATGGGCTTGTACTTAAACCACTGTCAGTTTCTTAATTCTTCTGTTCAGCCCGTCACCTCCTCCACTTGGGCTCCTTTAGATTCACCAACTTTTTCCAAAAATATACTATTCATCCAAATTTTCTATATTCACTTTATCACTCCTACACATATAACACTTCATCTACAGTGTTTTTTAGTGAACAATGTATTTTCAGCGAATCTTTTCTCAATCTAAACACCCTTGATCAGTTAATCTAGGACTACTAGGTACTCCAACTCGTAGCTCTGGGATCAAACGGTGCTTGTACGAATATGTATGTTTACCTACGCGTCCTCTCCATCCCAATTTATAGGTCCTTTGACTTTTTTTCTCCAACTTTAACTATTCGTCTTATTTAAAAAATTATGTGAAATATCAATTAATATTCTTCAAAAGTGACTAAAATTTAATTATATTTGCATAAGTCTTTTTTTAAATAAAACGATTGGTCAAAGTTAGGGTAAAAAAATCAAAGGACTTATAGATTGGGATGGAAGTCATTCTAAGGGGCCATGATTTTTTGTCATGACTTGCTTTATTAATGAATATTCATCAAGAGTGACTTAAATTTAATTATATTTGTATAAAGTTTTTTGGTAAAAAAGTTAAGACTTCTAAATTGGTATGAAAGTCAATCTAACTCCCTCTATTCCGAGGGCTTCCCGCCCGGCCACGAGACGTGCCAGCCACCGGGGCAATGTGTTTTTGAAAAAAAAAAACCTTTCGCTTTGTGAATCAAGTTGCGGTTCAGGAGGCCCACGCGCTTGATTGTTTTTCTGTCGGCGATCTATTTATGAAAAATGTTTTAGAAAAGGGTTTTAAAATAAAAAAAGGTGATATCAAATATAAGAATAATTGACAAATGGGTTGTCAAATGGCACCTTTTTTAAGTAATTGAGTAGTAGCCTGAGCTAAATTACTTTAAATGACATGACAAATGGGTTGTCAACCAGCATTTCAGTAATCACTTGAATAATTGCTACTATGGAAAGGATGGCCTGAGCTAAAAACTATATCAAATTATCCTTTTCTATGGGATGGAGTAGTAGTAAGAGAATGCAAGCATATAACCATAGTATTTTGGTTTATGTTTATGTACATATTGTAGTTTCTTGACTCTTAAATATGGTAATAGCTTTGTTTTGTTTGTACTCAAGATAATAAGTTAAACTACATGACCAAAATCCAAATTCATGGTTAATAAACTCTCCTGTGCATGCTCCTAAATTATTGTGTTATTGCTCTAACCACAGATGGTCCTAAATCCTGTGAACGTAATATCTAAAGGACAATTTTTAGAAAAGGATTTCATGTATAAGTAAGCTAATGCACAGAAATCTTACACTTGCATGTGTTTTTGCACTGCCTCACATTAACTTTTCAGCTACATGTATACTATTTCTCCATCGTCAAATTGAACTTTGCAAAATTACCAAACTCTGCAAAATTACCATTGGCTGACAGAAACTGAAACTTTTGGACCTGGCACAAAGTTATCACTGGCATACTCAATGATGCATGGCGCAGCACGCCGCGCCCTGCCATTTCTAGTGTAACAAGGAAATCCATAGGCAAACCATGCTAATCCACAATGCACGAATACCAAATAGTGACAACTCATAATGAACAAAGTGATGCAGCCTTAACAGGAGCAAACATCACAACAATGAACGAAAACACGCGCCCCTAGCCTAATAATACACATTAACAGAAAAGCCTAAACTTCCTGCATTCAAGTGATTACATGCATTCTAGGTCTGGGATTTCCCTAATTTAAGCATACTAGTCCACAGTGACATCTTTAGGAGCAAGGCGTGCTTCCCTATTTTCGAGATCCTTCAACAACTCATAATCACATTTACGAAGAGAAGGATCTCCCCCATCGGCAAGTGGACCTAACATCGCAGGCAGATAGCACTCATCGAAGTGTGACACATCTTCGCCTTTTGAAAGAAGCAATTTGGCCTTCCTCCTTTTCTTCAGCCAAATGGCTGCTTCCTTTGGATCTGCAGGAACATCATTGTTCCATTTGTGCACGTCCTCTGCGTTATATCTGAATATTTTGAACCGGCGAACCAGTCGTGGGGAATCAATCCTGGAGGCAAGCCATGGGGTTTCGTTTCTGGGCCTACTGAACATGAAGGGGAGTTCAATCCGGGCCTAGTTAATTCCCAGCCCAGTGAAAACGAACAACACTTTTCTGCTGGGCCAGATTTCAATTCGGGCCAATTTGTTTCGCCGGGAATGATGCTGGGAATGGGCTGACCCGGCCGAAACGAACGAGCCCTAACGGGGTTAAATTAAATATAGCTTGAACGTCGGTTGGCTTTGGATTGGGTCCGCAGCAAATCGGCTCCCAAATTTTTTACTTCAATCCGAAACGGGTGCAAACGGCGCTCGATGGGGCTGCGCGCCCACAAAGTGGCACGCAACTCCCGCTACTGGCGCCGCCAAGCACTCCGCGCCGTCGCCGCCGCCGCCGCCGCCCATCGCGGCGGATGAGAGAGAGGAGGGTGAAAAGGGGGCTAGGGTTGCATGGGGCGTGGCTGACCGGGGTTTGATCCGCCCAGGCGCGACGGGGGCCGTCGGATCGCATCCGACGACGCGCGGCGGCGCCTTTGCTAGCAGGTTGTTGGGCCCGAAGCCCAGGTGGGGAGGCGATGCGCTGAAATGGGCCAGGCCAAATTCGGGCCTGGGTCGGGAGATTTGGTTGGCGCAGCTACAATTTTGTGTTTTTCTTTTAGGAAAAAGTTAGTTCTGGTCTCAAAACTTTCACGAAAGTCTGATTTTACTCTTGAACGGTAAAACCAGGTAAACCACATCACGCAACTTTGAAAACTGTGGGTCCTCCCTAGCCTGGTTCTAAACAGTTTTAAAGGCGGTTTTACCTTTTTTATTTATTTTGGCTAAAAATTTAAAAACATAGTAAATCACATAAACATCATACAATAGAAAATTGTTTTAGCTCTGCGTTTTCAAGCCCCTCTCGTGGATCCTTTCATCATACTTAAGGTTCAATTTGGTTAAAGGAACTCAAAGAAGTATATGCCTTTAATTTTCTCTCTTCAAAAAGCACAGGGGGCTTATATGCAGTTGGGATTTTAGGACTCTGAATCTGTTTTTTTTTATTTGTTAGAATTTATCTAAATTAATTTATTTATTCTCCAGGTTGAATCTATTTTTGTTTTCCTATAAAAATGATTATCATGTCTTCTTGGAGTCAACTTGATTGTTTCCATGTATATGTGCAAACTGAATACGTGATTAATAACATGATTGTTTCCTTGTATCATATAACGTGATTGATGGTATTTCCTTCTTTTTTATTGATGGGGGAGTGTGGATCATTTTTCTTATTGAAATAAAAAAGAAAATAATCTTGTTATTTTAACTGAACTTGAATAAAAAAGGTTTGCCTCATTAAAAAACTTCACGTATAGGAATTTGTTGACACCGGGTTTTGACAGGGTTGCCTCGGTGTCAAGTGAAGCAGAATCGGAAATGGGAATCGGAACCCAAGAAGAGGAAGAAAGAGAAGACTCGTTCAAATCGGAATCGAACTCCGAAGGAAGAGGCCGGTTTAAGTCAGAATCGGAGAAGGCGGATGACGTGGAAAATCCTGGGTGAAAAGCCACCAATCAAGCTTACAGAAGGACCGAAATAAAGAGTCGGTTATCTTTACCGTTCGAGTCGTAGATGGTTTTAAAAGAGTCTTTTCTTTTGTGTCAAGTGAGTTTGTCGTAAAAGGTTAGAGTCATAGTTGTCATGATATAAATAGCGGCCCTGCGTGGTCATGGAAGTCGGTACACACCAATAACAACAAAACATTTATATTTTTTCGCATATACTTTTACATTGTCGACGACTTTGTCTTTTTCTTTTCACGAGTTCTTCTGGGCACGTCAAGGGTGATCAGATCTTAAGGTTTGCCTGTAAATCCCGTATTACTGAGTAAGATCCAAGCTTTAGCAGCCGGCGCATCGTTGCTCCTTCGTTTGGGATTATTCAACAGTTATCGAGTAAATATCTAGGCTTTAGTATCTGGCGTGTCGCTGTTATTTCGTTTAGATTTTATTCAACCTTTATCCAGCTTAGAATCAGTTTTATTCGGTTTTTTATCTACACTTCATCATCAGATCTGTTATAACCGATTAGATCTATTCTAAGTGTTGCTCTGCTTAGCTTGGTAGGTTACATTTTAGTAATCTTACTCTGCTTCACATCGGAATCGGCTGATCTAGCCGGTTCGTTATTGTAGATCGGAATCCACTGCCGATCACTGCTAAATCGGAAACCCAGCCGATTTCGCCGTGTTTACTAACGTCCGATCTTCCTTGTCAATCAACAGGTCAGATTGACGGGCACACCCTGCATCCACGGTCACAACGATTTTGTGTGCTAGTACGTGAAGATCTTTCCCGATTTTTGCGTCGACGGAGCTCAACTCGTGATGCTTCTATATACTTTCCTTCTAAAAAAATCAACATACTAGTGATGCATGCACATACTTACAATATATAACTTAACATATGCACTCTAAAAGAAAAGGAATTAATTAGCTTATTCGCGTGACGAAAAAAGAACTATGCTTGTTTCTTATGGGAGGTGATCCGGATGGATATGAAACAAAATAAATATAAGATATGTATGTGCACTTTGACAATGTATAGATTTAGTTCTTGATGAATCACTGCTACCTTTTATGTTTGATATTTATTTATTTATTTCCGCCTAATTTTTAGCTTGTGTACCCACGCAATTTCAGCTTGGTTATTTTATTTTTACCACACTGCCTTATTCACACCAATTAACTCTGCTTTATTTTTAATAGCACGTGTGTGTCGCACGTGCCAAAAGACCAGTCCTATAAAAGATAAGCAAATTAAGGACAATTCTCACCCACCACTCTACCCCCTTACCCCTCACAGAGGCCCCACCTATCAGTGCTGAACGGTGGGCCTAGGACGCTTTGGTCGTGCTCATCCCGTTAAAAATTGCCCCTGGTGGCCTCCTCTCCTGTTTTTTCTCACCATCAAATGCACCCAACCCCAGGGTCAAGAATTTGGAAACGGCAAAGAAAAAATGGAAAAAGACCCACTTTGATTTCTCTGATCTCTCAATGAATGAAAATAAAAGGCACTCATGCAAATGAAAGCAAGCCACGTACATAGAAATAAAAGACACCCCTAATCTCTCAACATTTCCCCACGGTCAAAGAAAAGGAAATAATATTATTTGATAAAATAAAAGGAAAGACTCACCACATTTCCTTTTATATACATAAAGCTTATTGCCACAGAAGCATATGCCAACCATCCGCACGGGGTTCATGGACGCCGCCGGCCAGCCGTCCCGTCGCCGCCAGCCAGCCAGCCCTTCAAGATGTCGCCCCGTCGACGTTACAAACGGATCGTCGCTGTCCCCATCGCCGCTTCTCAACATTACCATCGTCTGCCATCCACGTCGCTGCCAGCAACTCTCCATGCCATTCGATCACGGAGGACCTGCTCCTGCCGCGGTGACGGATTCTGCTCCACCGGGCATACTGCAATCCCTCCCAAGTTCTGAGCACAAACACAACTGCCCAGGTTCTGGCAAGCTCGATCAAGCTGCAACTGCTCAATACCTTATTATGGTAGTGGTGGCATAAGCAAGTCCTACACTTATCGTTCGTTGAGCAGGCCATCTGATCCGGTTGGATCAGCATTTGCATTGTAGCATTGGGCTGTCTGTACACGGTAGGATGAATAAATTTGGGCAAACATGGATCAACGTAACGTGACGAGCCTTCCTTTTCGTAGGAAGCACCAACGACCTCGAAATGTTGTGTCCAGTAGCCAACTGGTCTCATTAACCTCGCCGGCCGGATTATTTCGTAATCTACAGCACCGAATTTACAAATGGAACTGGAGTTTCAGTAGATAACATGTCTCTACCCAGCGACGCGGCGCTTCTTGTCACCGGTGCTGACATGAACTAGGCCGTCATTGTCGGCTAGCTCCCTATACTTGTCCTTCCTGGTGAAGCCGGTGCACTGGTACGAGAGCGTGGACGCGATGAGCTTCTGCACGCGGTTAGCCACCTCGTGGCTGGACCTCCCACCGCCACCGCAGGTGAGCTCAGGCGGCAGCTTGTCGAGGAACGTGACCGTGTACGCCGGGCTCGGGTTCATGAAGAAGTAGAAAGGGTCGAGCCCCTTCCACCCCCTCGCCGTGGTGCCATGGAACATGGCCGCCCGGCACTCCATGGCCACCGGCACGACGTCGTCGGTGAGCTCGGCGAAGAGCGCCGAGAACCGCAGCAGGAACGGCTCCCGGCACGTGGTCCCCTCGGGGCAGATGGCGAGCTCGCCGCCGCCCTCCGGCGAGAGCACGCGCCGGATGGTGGCCGCGTCGGCGGCGCGGTCGCGGGTGAGGCGCACGGTGGGGATCGGTGAGAGGAGCTCGGAGAGGCGGGAGAGCGAGTAGGTGACGGCGGCCACGGGGCGGCCCAGCGCGACGGAGAGGAAGATGCCGTCGAGGAGGGTGCGGTGGCAGCAGGCGAAGAGCACGCCGGAGCCCGGGCGCGGCGGTGGCGGAGGCGAGCCGCGGATGATGACGCGGACGCCGAGGGCGTGGAAGGCGACGTAGAGCCAGGGCATCGGGAGGAGCGCCCCGGCGGCGACGCGGATGAGGGAGAGGAGGAGGCCGACGGGGAACCAGAGGAGGGTGAGCAGCGCGACGAGAGGGGTCGGGCGCTGCACGAGGCGGCCGTCGTGGAAGATGACACGCTTCCGGAGCTTGTCCAGGGGGACGGCGTCCACCGGCGTCCTCGGCACCAAGTAGGCCTCCTGCAACAGTCATCAGAAGAGCCGCATCTTTAGTACCTAGAAGGGAAAAGTTATGTAGGAGTATCAAATTGTGTAAGTAGAAACAACGTGGATTGACTGTGTAGTCTGCGTACAGTGCTCAACCTAGCTTGCACAAAAACAGATGTCATGGTCATCCGATCGGTTGACGTATGCTGCGGATATGTTGCGGCTAGGGCGTTAGGCTCGTAATATATAGCTGGATAATCAGTCCACGTCCATTTCAAATGGGGTATGTTAATATTTACGTATTAAATCTGGATACAGTAAGTCAGATTGGAGAATGTGAGGACTGAATAATTATGATTTGGACTTGGCCCCGTACTAAAGGCACCTTTATTTAGTGTCCTCATATGCAACACACGCCATCAGAATGGAAACACGACGGGCGCATGTTGTGTGGCCTGCCTACGCTAGTGTCACCGATAAAACAACTGCGAGAAAAAAATGATTTTGACGTGACATGAACCTCCAATGGCCATGATTAATTCCTAAGCTACGAATGTTACTGCGTGCGGAACCGTTTCGCTTCTTCACTGGAGATGCTATTCTACTGCGTGTGGAGCCGTTTCCATTTTTTTACCCTGGAAATGCTATTCCTCACTGTGGCCTACGTTTACCATGTCGCTCCGATCCGGTCTACACGTCAGGCGTCACCGCCCCGTCACTGCTGGGTTGACCTGACTTACCACTGGCAACCGGCCATTGGCAACCTTCGTAGCCTCACTGCAGAGCAGGAGAAGCTTTCGTGGTCCAAAACGAGTGTTGGTTTAGTGGTTTTCTCTTTGAGGCCATTCACGCACTGTGTTACCAATGATATAGGTACGTGCGAGGATTTCGTTTGTATCATAAATCTGACCTTGCAGATGCCCATGAAGGCGTAATCCGACCTCCCATCTCCTAGCCCGACGTCCGGCATCTCCCCATCGCCAACCATCTCCCTCAACGCCTCCGCCTTCCTCTCGCCAACGAGCACGCCGCCGCGGCGCGCGTCCACCAACCCCGTGGCGCGCCCACGCCACGTCGCGAGCTCCGTCCCGGCGACGTCGTCGGCGCCGAGGACGCCCCTCACGAACGGCTCCACCATCACCCTCGGCGTGGCCGTGAGCACCACCCGTCTCCCCCCGCACGCCGCGAAGACGCGCCACGCCGCCGGGTGCACGTCGGCGGCGTAGAACCTTGGCAGCACGGCGCGCGCCGCCGACTCGACGTCGGCCACGCGCGCGCCCGCCGTCACAGCGAACACCAGCACGCGCACCGCCGCCGCCGGCGACGCCAGCAGCCGCGACGAGAGCGCCGCCGCCACCGGCGAGAGGAGGAGGAGGAAGGCCAGCCGTGGGAGGCCGCCCGTCTCGAAGGCCACCAGCGCGTAGTACGGGAAGGCGCTACGTGACCGGAGCAGCGTGCCGTCGAGGTCCGCCGCGACCGACGAGTGGGTCCCCAGGCGGGACGCGTCGCACTTCTCCACCGACGGGAACGCCATGCCTCGCGGTCGAATGAGTTGGTTGGCGCGGGGGCTTTTATAGAGGCGACGGGCGCGCGAGAGGATTGGTTGGTGAGCGGTAAAAGGTGGAAGGATTCGGAGGATCCGATCCGCGTCGCCGTGGAGCTAGCTGCAAACCTCCGTCTCCGACCATGCTACAGTGCTGCAGGCTGCACATGATCTCGTCACGTTTTTTCTGAGGCGGCTTCGTCACGTTTTGTCGACCCAGGTCGCTCCGTTCCGTTCCCTCGAAATATAAAATGAAAATTTTATATGCCATTTTGGATCGCTTTCGTCATTTCGTGCGCCGGGATTGCGAATCCGTATGAAAATTACATGGCATGATGGTCAGGAGCAGAACGGCTGCTAATGTGTAGTAGGGCCTGTGAAATGGAAATCAGACTGACAGGCCCAAGCAAATAACCTGAGGCGTGCACGGATCTGAGTAGATTCACGGCAGGAGAGAACTGGGTCCTTCGTCACGCAGGACAAGGATCGCGTTGAGATCCCGAATGCCCTCCGGGTGGTTGGCCCGTGCGTTTTGGAAATCACGTTCTAGCATCATGGAAACAAAACTGACAAGCAATCAACTACTCTAGCAGTGGTACTGATGCTCGACTGGACTGTGCAAGGTTTTTTTTTTTTTATGTAGCCGCCCCAGGTTCTGGGCAGATTCATGGTCTTTTCAAGTCCAAACAGCTCTGGAAACGTTAGTCGCTGCGGCGATTGCGTCCACGAGCGCTTTTTTGTTGGTCTAGCTTTTCACCACCCAAAAGCAACTACCATGCCGGCTGCTCCCTGCTCTACTCGAGTTCAAAGCTCGAACGGCAATGCAACGAACCTCACCAGCCAGAGCCCTATGTATTCCAACAGATGAATCCACAATGTCCCTCTCTCTATGCCACTGTGAGTACCCCTGGCATGTGTTTGCAGCTGAGAAAAGAGATGAGCAAAGAACCAAGCAGTTACACACACTTCAGGGCTCAATGCCAACAGGGCATGAACTCGGCTCAAAGCCTGGGTGGGTTCGCAGGTCCAGCCGGCATTCTCTCGTACCTCGACGTTCTTCGGCCGTGCCCGTGAAGCCGGAGGAGTACGTGTCGCCGGCCGACATCAAATTCGACGGCGACGCGCCCGGCGGATTCTCCCGGCGTCAGTGTTGGGGCAAGTACGCTAGGCTATCAGAAAAGACGCCTGATTCGATCGCCTCGTCACCCTGAAAAATGAACGAGCCCGGGCAGAGACGACGGATCGGGAAAATATCTGGTGTGAGGGGGTTGCGCGTCCCTCTCCGGGGAGTTGATGCCATGTGCTGTCCCGATTGCACCGCGCGCGGCGCAGGCGAGAGAGGGATCCTTTCCCCTTCCTTCCTTGCTCTCATGCTCTGCCACTTCACTTCGACTCGATGGTCTTCCCGCCAGCGTGTGTGGGAACACGCCACGCTGTGTCGCGAACGGCGCCTGCAGCAGCAGTAGGAGACCGTCGGCGGCGAGCCGAGGGCGCGATCGCCGGTTGGTCGCGGTCGGCTTTCTCATTAGTGCCGCGGCAGGATTGATCGGCACAGCGAGGGACCCACGGCTCAGATGGTGTGGGCTGGGGCGCTGGGCTCAGCTCAGAAAGTCGGAAGGTGTGGGCTGGGCTATCTCTGCATCAGGAGGAAAGCTGGGGGTACTTTCGGCCTAGAAAGCGTTCAGACAACTGGGCCATTGTTTCTAAAAAAACTGAGCCATTGTTTCTCAAAAGAACAAAAAAACTGGGCCATTTCTAGGCCATTTTTCTCATGGACTTATTTTTTTTTAGAAAACAGGAAGGACAAGCTACTGGATATATGGAAATATGTATAAAAAGTAGAAATCAAGGTTATGTTACAGAACCAAGAAATAAAAAAAAGAGAAGAGAAACTAAGCAAGACAAGAAGGATTAGGTGGTAACTAGAGAATCCAGCCAGGAATGGAGTTAAAAAGATCACACTCGTTTGGTTTTAGAGTTTGAATCCCATGACTAAGAATTGTGAACCCAATATCTGCTGGTGTTCGGATAGTCAGGGAATCAGTTTAGAAACTGATTTTACATCTACCAAATGTAATGCAAGCCCTCCGATGTTGACATCCAAATGAACACTAAATGTTCTTCACTGCTCCCCAGCTAAGAACAACATTTTAGTATTTTTAAAAAAGAGGATATATCTGGTAAAAACGAACCTCTCGTGGAAACTATGAAACTTTAATTGGGCCACATGGTCTTTAACATCGTATGGCTCGTATCGAAGTTTTTTAGTTTCCACGAGATGTTGATTTTTATAGGATAGGTTGCCTTTCTAAAAGGGTTTCTTTGATTTATGGGTGTGTCCTTGCGTATTTGTAAGTATTGTAAGATGTACTGGTGATACGTGATTGTAAAATATGGTTACATAAAAATAATTATAATGCATTATAACCAATTGAAAGAAACTATTTTATGAAACATAGAAGCGTGGGCACAGAATCGCGTGAATATATTTTGATATGAAAAAGTCTATATAACCCCCAACCTATAGAGGTTAGACTACATAACTCCCCAACCTATGAAACGGTCTACATCACCCCCTAAACTTTTAAAAACCGATAAATTACCCCTAAAGCAGTTTTTAAAAATCATAGTAAATCATAGAAAAATCATAAAATAGAAAATCCAGTTGTGTTGGACTCCAAATGAGTAGATATACACACTGAACATATAATGTGGTATGCTTTAGTATATTTTTTCACTATAGCTTTAAATCTACGCTTTTCTCTATAGTAGTAAAAAAATATATTAAAATATATCATATTATATGTTCAGTGTGTATATCTACTCATTTGGAGTCTAACACAATTGGAATTTTCATTTTATGATTTTTTGTGATTTACTATGATTTTTTAAAATTGATTCAGGGGGTAATTTGATCGGTTTTGAGAAGTTCAGGGGGTGATGTAGACCGTTTTATAGATTGGGGGTTTATGTTTCCACTCTTCATAGGTTGGGGGTGATATAGACTTTTTCCTATTTTGATATATAAAAGTCGTTATAGTGTTATTTGTGAGTGTTTTTTTTATGTAAAACATGGGTACGGAAGTACTATGTCTGATTGTGTGAATTGAACGTGTTGCCTGGTCCTTGGTCCCACTCTCACACTTCCTCAAGCGTTCCATTCCAAATGGACGCAGCAGGGCTTTAACACCCAAAGCCTCGCCGCCGAGAGCAGCACGCCGCCGCCTGGCCCTTCCCCTCTGCGGGCTCCTCCATCCACTGCTTCTCTCGGTCTAGCGCCTGCCGGAGATCCATCACCATCTAGACGACGCCTGGCTCCTTGCGTTGGTTAGTAACCCTTGCTTGCTCGGATAGTCGACGGGTTCCTCCGATGCGGGGGAGGATTTGGTTGCGTTCTCAATCGAACCCAACTCTCCGTTTTTCTCTCCATTTCAGATTCACCTGGTCGTAAGATTTGTGTGCTGCGTGGTGTTACCGTGCTAACGCAATCCAATCTGTCCATTTTTGGTTCGATAGGGTTTGTCTTCTTCAGCGCCCAAGATCGATTCTTGTTGGCACCGTAGCAGTTCCCTGTACCTAGTTGAGGCGCAGCAGGAGTTGATTTTCAGGATTTTTTTGGGGGTTCAGCTGAACCCCCATGACCCAGGTGAAGCCGGCCCCCGGGGGAAGGATGCTGACCGTGCTGCGGGTGCACCTCCCGTCGGAGATCCCGATCGTCGGCTGCGAGATCACGCCGTATGTGCTCCTGCGGCGCCCGGACGGCGGCGTCTTCACCGACGACGTGTCTGAGGCCTCGCCTGTGGATGGGTACTTCATGCGCTACAAGTGGTAAGCAGCCCGTATTGAACCTCAACCTCTTCAGTCTCAGCTAGTACATATCTGTAGTAAACCAAGCACGGTTATTCATTTGAGCTGCTTGTTGAATGCAAGCTACTTGTCCATTTTTACCCAATCTTGCATTCTGGTCAGGTGTATGAAATGAGAAAAAAAAATGAAGCTTTATATTGTTTTTGCTTTTTGTTCTTGTTGCCTATGATATCACTGGGTGCTCATAGGATTCATGCTAAGATATATAACTAGTTCAACTACTCATCATGGCTCTTGTAGTCTTGTTAGATTAATATCTGGTTGCCAAAATCATTATTAATTTAACAAGTTCAAATTTGCATGTTTCTACTTGTAGAGCGAAATTGCTCATTCCAGCTTCATCTATTAGTGGTATAGTCTTTTGCAGTAGTGCATGATAGGTGGATGCTTAACGTTCAGTTTGCAGTTGCTATGTTCTTCTTATCACAATAATACCGCTTTCTTAACAGTGTGGTATTTATAGGATGCATGAACATTGCTTAGAAAATAGAAATTGGTGTGCCTGCTGAACATTTGATTATGAGTCAACTTCTGTTACAGTGTAGAGTCTCCATACTATACAACTCACGATAGTCTTGTATTCATTGTACCGTAGTTTTTTTTTGTTTATTTCTTGAATAGCTGGACGTTTAAGCTTCATATTGTGGTTGCTATGTTGTTCTTGTTATGGTGTTTAATGTCCAGCAAACATTCTCAACAGTGTGGTTTCTACAGTATACATGAACATTGTTTATATGGAAGCTGAATATTATGAATCAATTTCTGTCATAGTGTGGAGTCTGCATACTACACAGAACTTGCAATAATCTTTCATTCATGTGCGATACTTTTGAACTTTTTAGCCAAAAATACTCATGAATGGCTGGATATTGATTTTCCTATGTTGAAGGTACCGCATACAAAGTGATCGAAGAGCCGCTGTCTGCAGTGTACACCCAACAGAACAAGCAACACTTCAATGCATAGGGTGTCTGAAGTCAAAAATACCTGTTGCTAAGAGCTACCATTGTTCTGCGAAGTGCTTCTCTGACGCCTGGCAACACCACAGGGTTTTACATGAACGAGCTATTAGTGCTTTAAATGAAAATGGAAATGAAGAGGAGGAGTTATTTGGCAGATTTGGCAGTGGCAGTTCGAGTTCAGGGATCCTTAGTTCTGCCTTGTCTGGTTCAACATCAAATCATTCGCAGAGCTCAGGTGCTAATAATGGACCAACACCTGTGTATCCAACAGGCACTGAAAAGAGTTCTGGTGAAACTTGGTTCGAAGTGGGACGGTCACGAACATATACAGCAACTGCTGATGATATTGGGCATGTACTAAGGTTTGAATGTGTAGTTGTGGATTTGGAAACAAGGGGGACCGTGGGAGCTCCTACTTCGGTCATGACATCCCGTGTGATCCCAGCACCAACCCCCACTCCACGTCGTGTGATCCCTGTGAATGCAGCTGATGCAATGGGGCACTTGGATTTAGATAGCCGAACTTCTTCTTTTGGGACATTCACTGTGCTGTCCTACAATATTCTCGCTGATACATACGCGACAAGTGATATGTACAGCTATTGTCCAACTTGGGCACTTTCATGGGCTTACAGAAGACAAAATTTACTACGCGAAATTATTGGTTATCATGCTGATATTATCTGCCTTCAGGAGGTACTTATGCTATTATTTTCATATTGTGAAGTTGAATGCTCTGAACTAATTTAATTGTTAGACTGTTAGTAATCGCAACTGTTCAGCATGATCATCAAACCAGCTGATGTTTTGTTCCTGTCAATATAAATACTGTCAGAGTTTTTATCCCCATAAGCACTGCTCCATTGCTTCACGATAGTCATATTTTTAAGTTAAATGCTCTGAACTACTGTTTCTTAAGTCGCTAGAAAAAAAATATTCTGATGTTCTTTCTTCATTGATTTATGGTAGGGTTATTTGTTCAGCATCTTGATTGTGCTGAAGTATTATCACAACATCTGTCTGCCTTCTGAACTTGCTTTAAATTCTTTGGTGTTTGCTACTTCCTCCTTTGAACTCCCAGATCCATATAAATGGCACACGATGATTGTTTATGTTGTTATATGATTGATGTTGTAGAGAGAAGGAAAAAGTTTAAATTACTGCCCTCAACTATAAGCCAAGTCTACATAACCCCCTAAACTATTTTTTGGTTTATTTTACCCCTAAACTATGCCATTAGGCCTATTTTACCCTCTAATACAATTTGTGTTTTTTTATTTTTCCATGTACAAGTGTCATATTACGTTCAAATTCTGCGAGATAATAGTAGACATCATAATGCATGCTAGAAAAATATAAAATGATTTTTTGTCATTATTTTGATGGGGGTAAGATATTTAATAATTAATTAATCCTTAGGATACGACATTATACAAAAACTAATGACGAAAAATTCATAATATATTTTTTTGACATACATTGTGATGTTCACTAAAATCATACAAAATTTGAAATTAAAATTCAACTTGTGCATGGAGAACTAAAAAAGACAAATTGTATTAGGGGGTAGAATAGATCAAGTGACATAGTTTAGGGGGTAAAATGAACCAAAAGATAGTTTAGGGGGTTATGTAGACTTTGAGTAATATAGACTTTTTTCCTAGAGAGAATAAAGAGCACATTTTCATAGCAATTAATATAAAAGAAGACATCCTTATGTTTTTGATGATCTATATGTTACTGTTTCCAGGTACAAAATAATCACTTTGAAGAATTCTTTGCACCAGAGCTTGACAAACATGGATATCAAGCACTTTATAAAAGAAGGACAGCAGAGGTTTGTCAGTTTTTTTTTTACTATAAAATCTTATTGTGCTTAATTTCACAAACTATTTCTGTAACAGGTGTTCGCAGGAAGCCCTCAAGCAATTGATGGTTGTGCTACTTTTTTCCGAAGGGACAAATTTTCGCATGTCAAAAAATACGAGGTAGCTTTAGTATTTTTTTTTTGGTAGTATTTGTGATTATCAGCATTCTAATATTTTCTGGATTTTGTTCTATGCAGGTTGAGTTTAATAAGGCTGCACAGTCTTTAACTGATGCTATCATTCCTGCTGCCCAAAAGAAGTTGGCGCTAAATCGTTTGGTTAAGGTACAGCCCGCTTGAAAACTACAAATATACTTTGCGTTCTTCATGTTTAGTCGTTACCTTACCTCTAGCGATTCTGCTAATAATTTATATGCCATGCAGGACAATATTGCTTTAATAGCAGTTTTAGAAGCTAAATTTGGTAACCATGGGACTGAGAATCCTAGTAAAAGACAGCTTCTCTGTGTGGTGAGTGCTCCCTTTTATTGGAGTTAGCATTGATAATATCATCTGTGCTGCTTTTGAAGACAATGAAATCACTTTCATTAGGCTGATTAGTATCCTGAAACCATTGAGTACTAGTTGCTCGAGAGCACTGTTTGCATGCTATCACTGTTATCAATGACCCATGGGTAAAGCTGAGTATTTGTTAGATAGTACTATCTCACAAGTACTTGTTTTTCTGATAATTTTTAGTTATGGATTCTTTAGTTTTTGTTGTAATATCGATGTGGTGTTGTCTAGTTGACAGAATGTTTAATATCGAAATATCGAGAAAAGCTTTCCTTTTCCTATCAAGTAGAACCATGCTCAGATAAATTTGGCACTTCTCTTTCTTATCACTAGTGCATTATAGATTTAGGTGTTACCTCTGTTAGATCAATGCCGATTGTAAGCTTGTCATCTTTTATTTGAACTACCTTAGTATGTTTTTTTAATCACTGGTGCTTTAGAGGTAACATCATCTTGCCATATTGAACTGATCTGCTAGAATAAGAAAAATGGCGATAGCTAGACTGGTATTATTTTTGCTCTTAGAGGTGGTCAATTTGACCTGATGAAAGGTGGCAGAAAAATGAGTTCCCTACAGAACAGTGGAAAGATAGATAAATCTAAACTCTCAATGACAGATCACAGGTCAGAGAATAGATTGTTTGATTTTCAGCATACTCGTGTCCTTGTTACATGGTGGCCCTGTAGATCCTGCTAGACATAGGAAAGATGATAGTTATGGGAGTGAATAGTAATATCGTAAGACAGGGAAGGTAAACTTGTCCTCCATGCTATTACATCTCTAAGGTGGCAAACCATGTTGACTAGGAATCTAAGGTCCATACCGAACAGTAGAAAAATAGAGAAATGCCAAAAATAGCGCTCCGTTTGAGGCTAGCAAACAGACCTGTTTTGACTAGATTATGTTGGTTACTCTTTGATAAGTTTCTTTGTGCTTTTAAACATGACTTAGTCGTGTTTCCATGCGTGGGTCCTTTGTACGTTCTGTTCCTATTTACTTTTGTTTAGGATCTTATGCACTTATTTGACCATTTGTTTCTTGAATTGTTTGCTTATGCTAAACAGGCAAATACACATATAAATATCCAGCATGACCTTAAAGATGTGAAGCTATGGCAGGTTCAAATCATTGCCCCCATATAATTTGACAACATTTTAACTTTTTCTTAAACTAATTATTCTCATGTCTGGGAAATTCTTGTAGATTCATACCCTTCTAAAAGGATTGGAAAAAATAGCCGTCAGTGCAGACATTCCAATGTTGGTCTGTGGAGATTTTAATTCCACCCCTGGAAGGTTTGTTGGATGCTAGCAGCAGTTCTTTTTGTTCTGGCCATTACTTTGTCTTTCAATGTGAATATTTAATGGTAAACAATCATGTTATTCATGTAGTACGTCACATGGGCTTCTTGCAATGGGAAAAGTTGATCAGTTGCATCCAGATCTGGCGGTAGATCCTCTTGGAATTTTGCGCCCACTAAGCAAATTGACACACCAGCTTCCTCTGGTACAATTAGGCTATCATGACTCTTGCCAGTTTTTTTTGGGTCTATCCCCCCTCCCCTGGTCATGGCAATGAACAGAAGATTTGCTTGTTTGTAGGTCAGTGCATACTCATCTTTTGCGAGGATGGCTGGTGTTGGTTATGATCTGGATCACCAGCGCAGGAGGATGGATCCCACGACAAATGAGCCATTGTTCACAAATTGCACAAGGGATTTCACTGGTACCATTGATTACATATTTTACACAGGTCAGTGCTCAAGTCCTTGAACTAGTTAAGTATTGCTACATTTTTTTTGGGAACTTTGGCTATCTCTGTTGACCTGGAATAAGTAGCTGTTGTTAACTTTGTCTTGTACAATGTGCTCTACTATTTCAGCGGATTCATTGACAGTGGAGTCATTACTGGAACTATTGGATGAGGATAGCTTGAGAAAAGACACTGCTCTTCCTTCTCCTGAATGGTCATCGGATCATTTAGCACTCCTGGCGGAGTTCCGGTGCACACCTAGAGTTAGACGATAATTTTAGGTATGGCCAGACTATTACTACTGCTGACGATCCAGTATTGCCTTTGATCAACTACTCCTACTGATTGGGGAACTCAGTTGAACGCATGAGCCGCTACGAATTCTAATCGTTATATGTTGGCATGTTATGATCCTGCATAATATTCTTGTCCTCTGCCCATTTTTATACTTTTAGTGCAGTCTAAATTTTTATTGTTGTGTTGTCCATTTTACTGATAGGAGTAAAATCCTTGCTTCGTCATTAGCTTTGTTGCAAATCCTACCATCCATCTTTAACATCCTATTCTTTCATTCTTACCAGGAGGAACTGTAGGTGAGGGGTTATCCACAGTCACAAGAGAACGTGCCTTGTGGAAGTCAAGAATGAGAAAGTGGAAGTCAAGATTGAGAAATCCTAAGGGAAAGAGGATTGTGATTTTCCTCACCCTTTTACATTCTACCCCTGACATTTTTTTAGCGGCTCTAAATGGAATGTGACTTCCTATAGAAAATATATCTTTGCAAAGAGAAATAATTTAATAGATTTGGACTTCATGGTTACTTTTCTAGTCTCACATTCTCACTCTTCGGTGTGAGCCCATCGTCCACATTTTGTTTCTTACTGTGGAATCTGGTTCTTACAAACCGGAAATGACCCTTTCCATTGTGTATGCCTCATTTTCTTGTGACATGTAAATTATGTTGTATGGAGGCCAGCACTTGATCTAGAGATGGTAATTTTTTAGTCTGAGATGCTCAGTTTTTTTTAAAAAAAGACATGGAACAACATGGCGAGGCTGTTGCAAGAATTTTTAGCTTCATACTTGGGAGGTTATATAAATGGAAAATGTGGAATCTGATGCATCTTTTGGATTGTTCTACTGTCTATCTTGTACGATTTATTTTGACTCGCAAGTTATGAATAAGGCAAAACATGCTTTTTTTTTTTAAAACCCTAAGTTTGAATTTGTGGTGGGGCCGAAAGTCCAGTAATTCAGGCTGGCATGCTGGGAAATGTTTGTGTAAAAATGGACGGAGAAGGCCCTGGCAATCTTGATTTCACTTGAGCAGTTCAGATGGCAGCAGCTTCAAGCCAATTCCTACGTACAGTAGCCTGTTTAATATTCTGCCGATAATTCACTGCTCCTGCTGCTGCTGTCCCTGGTACATAAAAGTTAAAGCCGCATTATTTGGCTGTGCCCCCGTGACTGCCATCACTACACAGTGCCTGTTGATCACCTGATTCCCTTTTACTGCTTGCTTCGTCATCCAATAAAAGTTCAGGGGTGTTTATTTTTTTGATTATTTTTTTTCCTGTTTTGCCATTGCAAATTTCAGCATCAACCATAATTTCAGTGAATCAAAGGTTTTCTTGCTCAAAATGAACATGTTTGATTCTGTAGCAGGTGTAGCAGATATGAATGTGATGACTGATGAGGAAGAAAATGTAGGCAAATGGTTAACGGCAGCCCGCAATGTCCTTGTTGCTGCTGTCTGGGTCCGGATGTCAGCTATTTCACATGCCACATGGTCTTCTCAGGCTAAGTTTCACCAGCCCCTACGGGCAGGATGAATTGCAGAAGTTATTGGGCGCCGCAGTGCAGTGCCAGTGCTCTACTACTCCTCTGCTCCCAGTAATTATTGGACAGCTTATCTGCGTGGTAACTGCTCCCGTCCGTCAGTGATCATCGCTGATAGAGTCGCCGTCTGCATTTGATCCCTTTTGACCGTCCGTCTCGCCGGAGCATCTACCACGCCTTGTTTGTTTCACCGGCGGCAGCAGTACTGCTGCTGGTGGCGGTGGCGCTGGGCCTCACGGTCCCCCCTGCCCGGGCATCAAAGTGACCGAACAGTGTGCCACTACGAACCCGCCTGTTCACGAGGGCGCGCACGACACGGCTAGCTAGGAGTAGGCTCCCGAGCTCGTCACGTCGCCGCTGCTCCTGCTCTCTCTTGTTCACCTCGCCCCCGGCCAACCAGCTATAACTCCCCCTTCACTTCACCAAGCCGTCGTCAGCTCATCAGTTACTCACTCCCAACCAACACTCCATTTTGAGCAGAAGCCGCTTTCAAAAAAAGAGAGAAGAGGAAGAAGGCGATGGCGGCGTTCGGGTGGGCGGCCGTGGTGGTGGTGGCGATGGCGGCGACGGTTGCGGGTGGCGACATGAACGCGGACAAGACGGAGTGCGCGGACCAGCTGGTGGGTCTGGCGCCGTGCCTGCAATACGTGCAGGGGCAGGCGCGGGCGCCGCCACCGGACTGCTGCGGCGGACTCCGGCAGGTGCTGGGGAAGAGCCCCAAATGCCTGTGCGTGCTTGTCAAGGACAAGGACGACCCCAACCTGGGCATCAAGATCAACGCCACCCTCGCCCTCGCCCTCCCCTCCGCCTGCGGCGCCACCCGCGCCAACGCCTCCCACTGCGCCCGTACGCTCTCCCGTCGCTTCTCTGCGTTGCTTCCTTGGCCTTGCATCCTAGTACGCCCTGCCCCCCTGCAGCGGCGGGCTCGTGCAGAGACGGATGACGCCATGCCAGAGAATGCCAGAAGCCACCGACCAAACGTCTGCACGGGCGCGCGACGCGTGCGCCGGCGGTTGTTTCGTGATCCGGGGCCTGGTTTTGGAATCACGCGCCTGGTGTTTTTGTTTTGGATTTCCTTGTCAGTGCTCTGTTTTTAGCAAGCGGTTAGCTGGACACCGGAAGCCATGGAAATGCCGCTGGAGGATTTGGCACCGGCTGTTGCTTGTGGAAATGCAGAGCTGCTTTGACGGCAGCAGCATAGATGCAGCTGGACTGTTCTGTTCTTTTTTTTCTTTCTCTTCTCACTCAAACATGGAGTAGCTTGTGAAATGTGTGTTTTGTGTTGCAGAACTCCTGCATATTCCTCCGGGATCGAAAGACGCCGCCGTCTTCAGCCCCGGCGCCGACAAGGGCTCCACTGCTGCCCCAGGTAAAGCCTACCCGCCCTCTACTCCATCAACCATCATCGCCTATTTGCCTCACTGCTGCGAAGAGATGCACGACATGTTCTGATTTTCTTTTTTCTGTCATGCAAACGTGATAATTCCAGTTCAAATTAAAGCTGGGAACATGAGACCCCACAAATAGAAAAATCCCTTGTCAAATAATTCCATGCTGCTATCAGTCAAACACGCACTATCGATTTCGATCTATATCGAAATCGAATTCAACTGTCGGAAACATCTGTTCACTCAAGAGTTGAAATCTGACGGTCGATGCTTTCTCGTGGCAGCCAAGGACAACTCGACGGCGACGACCGACTCGCGCGGCCTGCAAGCGGCCAACGGTGGCGGCGTCTCCTCCTCGTCGACCGCCGGCGCCGCGCTCGCGGCGCTGCTCGTAGGCTACCTCCTCCTGCTCGTGCCGGAGATGGCGCCTAGCTCATTCTAGACCTCTGTCAAGTGTCCCCAAGAAAATTCACCGAGATGTGTTGTGTCGTAGTTCGTGACAAACAGTTTGTTTCCTGTTGTACTGCCTTATTGCTGTTATAATATGCTACTGTGTAGTTTGGTATTGAGCAAAGTTAACGATGGATTCTCTCTTGCTTGCATCTTATATCAGCAGTACTCTCGTTCTGATCCTTGTCAATGGCATTTTTGGTTGTTTGCTGTGAATTACACGTGACGATTTTTTTGATCAGACAAGCAGCTCGTCAGTTCGATCACCTGTTTGCTTGGTCAGATAAGTGGCATGGAGGAATCCAATGGAAATCCCAGTGCTTCAGTGTACTCGCGATGATTCTGGGCTCCATAGCACAAGTGCAGGGTGAGAAAAAGTTGTGAGGCATCTTTGTTTGGCTAATTGAGCTGTCTGTTCTTTCTGTCGAGATCAACCGGTGTGGCTGTTGATGGTACTGAACTTCTACCCCTGTTGTCAAGCAGGTAATATTTATTATGACAACGTCAAGCTACAACATGCATGGAAAATACTGCCATTCAAGTTGTGTGGTTTCATATGAATCGAAAAGTCCCGAAGCAGATTTAAGCAGAAAACTAAATTTCAACAATGCATTATGACAAGCACAGAGAGAAAGCTAAATGCCATTCACATCTAAAATCGATTAACTGATTTGTCACGTCTACACCTAAACATGCCAATAGCACAATACTCATTCACCTGTGCTTCAGATTCTTGTCATGTTAAAATTTGAAAATAACAAACAAAACAGCACTTGTATACAAAATGATTTATGAGCAGTCCAGCAGGTAGCAACATTTGGTTTAAGGAGCATTGTCTACAGTTCCATAGATTTAGATACCGTAATTGAATGAAATGAATTTTTTTTTACAGTAATCAAAGTAGCTGCCATATGATAATGTTGACATCTGACAGGACTTCCTAGCGCAAGATGCAATATAGTATCTTGACCAGATTTACAACAGGGAAGATATGGATACCAGTAATCCAGTAGGTGTTGATAAAATAAATTGAATTCTATCTTCCTACTGTGCTACAGAAACACCTCTTCCTTTATGCGCATTTCTCAATAATTTTACAACTGCACAAAAAAGAACCCAAGACACCATAATGTGTTTCAGAAACTAATTGACTGGTGTTCGGAAAAGGCAAGAAGCCAAGTACTTGGAGAATAAAACCCTTCCAGGTCTTGTTTCCAGCGCATCTTTTCAGCTCTAGTGCTATTGTTATCGCGATAAAAAAAATCATATCGCGAATAATAGTCGCGATATATCCGGCTATGTGCAAAACAATGAGGGTATTATTTGTAAAATATCGGATCGCGACCGATTATTAATCGCGATGGTTTATGAAAAATATAAGGGGCTAACATGTAAATCTTCATGAGCCAACGAGGTGCGCCGCCTCCGGGCTGGCAGCGACCGCCGACCGGCCCATTACTGCATCAAGGTGGCTTTCGAGGAGGCCCATGTAGGGGTCCAGCCCAGCCCAACGCGGAAGTCCTCCGCGACCGGGTCGATCCACCACGGTGACCGAAACGGCACCCACCCCCCTCCAACTATATAACAAGCCAGCGCAGGCCTAGGGTTTTCTTCCTCCTCCAGTGCTCTCCCCGCGCCGCCGCCGCCCTTCGCTCCTCGTGCTCGTGAGCTCGCCGGCCTCCGTCCTCGCGGCAACGAGAGGTTCGCATCGTCTCTTATCCCATAGCGATACGACGTATTTTCTTCTGTAGATGCTATCATGTATTGTGCGTTTGCGATCCACGATTCATGCGTGAGTTCTAAATTCCTCGGCTGTTTCGCGCTTGTTCAGTCTCCATGGTTATTGGCGGATAGATTAGCATACTAGCACCGAATTTATTTACATTTTTGTGGTGAATGCTATGTAAGCTGGACACCCCGTGTAGTTCGTGCTACTGCTAATGGATTGATCCGTACAGCAATTGCTTCCCAGATTTCAGTGTTCTCTGTGAATGGAACTGATTTCTGGAGTAGTAAGAACGCATATCTGTGCACCTTTATTTGTCCGTATATGCTACAGTAATAACGAATGTAAAGAGTTACTTGTCGAATTAGGCATGTGATTTTTTTCTTAACACATTGTAATGCACCACCGTGATGTTTTGCAGTGCCTAATAAGCAAGCTAAATATATTTTGGAAACTAGTGTTCCTTTGCTGCGCTTTGTTCAGACCAAGTTTTTTTAATGCTACATACATGCTACTGAAGATTCTGAAATCTTCCATGCTGCAATAGTAAAATAGCTGGTCAATGAATAGGGTTTTCATACAATGTTTCTGTTTACTAACCTGCATCTTGATCATTGACGCGTGCCTTTATCAAACCAATGCAGCATGGACACCCAGGTGAAGCTTGCTGTTGTGGTGAAGGTGATGGGCAGGACCGGCTCCAGGGGTCAGGTGACCCAGGTCAGAGTGAAGTTCTTGGATGACCAGAACCGTCTGATCATGAGGAACGTCAAGGGCCCGGTTCGTGAGGGTGACATCCTCACTCTGCTCGAGTCCGAGAGGGAAGCCAGGAGGCTGCGCTGAGGCAGCTTGGGGGTCTTAGTCCTTGTATGGAGTTGGATGTCGTTGAATTTGTGCTATGCTTGTCAAACTTTGTGTGTCCGTTTGAACACTCGTTTTGCCTTATGAATTATGATTAGTAAGTCTGGTGATAAGATTGCAATTTTGCTTTGTGATCCAGGTTGAAAGTGCACTAGTTGTTCCGAGACATCAGCCATGGTTAAATCTGTTGTTTTGCTAGCTCATTCTCATGGCTCTGTTATTCTATCTGGTGTAATAATAGGCCTATATGTAATCAGCGAGGTGGCTCGCATAATCCCATGAGTATCTGTATTTTGTCCGGCGCCTGGATACGTGAATAGCGATGCTTTGTCTGGTCCCTGGATACGTGATTGAATAGCGATGCTGCTGTGCTTAACCAAATTTTGCTATTCTGGTGATCGCTCTGATATGATGTTTGGATTGTTTTATTATCTCCCAGTCGACGTTGTTATCTGATGTTTTCTAGTCGAACGAATTTATCTGAGCGAATTGGTGTCGGATATGTAGTGAACGATTTTATTTGAACGATCTTATTGCTTCGTTGTGCCCCTGTATGTACTTCTAAACAGACCATGGTTTCAGCATCCGACGGTGTACTCGATTACCCTGTAATTTGTGTTTTTGATACAAGAAATATGCAGATTGCAGGTTCTATGCAAGAACTTTAAATTTTTTTTTGCGTTCCAGCCATGTCGCGTATTCGTACACCATGGACTATAAGGTCTCTGGAAAGCCCAATGCACAATAAGGCCCGTTGGGCCGGTCTAGGTGGTTCCACCGGGTGGTGGCCGTTCGGCTTAGAGCGGTGCCTTCGTCTCTGTTCTCCACGGCGGTCCGGCGTGCTTCCATTCCATATCCTCTCGCCGTCTTGCGCACCACACTCCGGCGGCGGACACCTCACCAGGTCAATCGTTCCACCCCCAATCCTCGTCTCTGAATTTAATGCCGCGCGAGTTTTCAGGATCTGCCCGCGTCTTCCATCCAGGTGCTCGGGGTTTCCGATCGGATCGCGGTGTCCCCGGCGCCGAGTCGGAGACGGAGAGAGAGGGTGGACCAATCATCCTATATAGTTCGGACAGGGGACGGCGGCGCTCGCCTCCGCTGATTTCTTTCCCGACCTCTAGCGTGCCTGAATAGCTGGTCCCGGTGATGGCGAGACAGGCGACCGCCGGATCTCTAGCTCCGGCGACCGCTGGACTGAAGCGTAAAGGTCCGTCTTTGGGCCCGCTCGTCGCCTGCAAGCGGTGGCGGACCACTGCAAGCGGCTGGGCATCCCTCCCCACCGATCTAATCCAGCTCGTGGCCTGCCGGGTGCTGGCCGGCGACGTGGTGGACTACATCGCCTTCCGCGGCGCCTGCTCCGGCTGGCGCGTGTGCACGCCCTCCCCGCGCGACCCAACCTTGCGGAAGTATCACTTCCGCCCGCGCGGCTGGGTCGCGCTCTGCGACGGCGACGGGGTGCGCCCGGACGACGCCGGTGAGATCACCTTCCTCCACACGCGCACCAGCAGGTGCCTCAGGGTCAGCCTTCCGGAGATCCGGCGCTACAGGATCGCCGGCTTCACTGATGGCCTCCTCATCCTTTTGCACAAGCGCGACACCACCGTCCGCGTGCTCCACCCCTTCACGCGCGTCGTCGTCGACCTTCCACCCCTCGGTCCCGTGTACCACGAGGTGGTGCGCAACCGGAACGCAATGCTTGAGATGAGAGCCGCGGTCTGCTCCGCGTTGGCGACCTCCATTGCTGTGGTGGTCTGGTTCCCTTGGACGGCACCTGTCGTGCTCTGCGCGGTGCCATTCCGCTCAGGCTGGGAGGTCATCCATGAAACGATGGAGCTTGGGAATACTTTGCCATTCCAAGGTCGGCTCTACGGCTTCTTGCGATTATCCAGGAAGATTGTGCAGGTCTACCCTCCAAGCCCAACAGGTCCTGTTGTTGCTAATGTTCCAGACAAGTTCGGCAACCCGTTCTTGTGCCACTGCCATTACTACCTTGTGGAATCTGGTAGCCACATGCTGCTTGTTTTCCAGCACGGGAATGTGAAACGAGAGGGCACGGAGCCATGGCAACGTTTTGCTTTCGCGATATTCAGAGTGGATATCAGCGACCGCTGGAGACTGTTTCCAGTAACGAGCCTTTGCAACCAGGCTCTGTTCCTTCTTGAGGACAGATGCCTCTCCGTCTCAGCCAAGGAGCTCCCTTCGGTCAGCAGCAACTCGGTTTACTTCTCCGTGCCACTCCCAGACCACGTCATCATGCACTCTCTGAAGGATCAATCTTTCGAGCGGCCAACAATGTTCTGTCAGGTGCACAACATGAAGGAGAGGATTCGCTCATCTGTGCGACCCTTCACCATTTGCGATCATCTCCTCACGTATTGCAGTCATCTTGAATGGTAAGTTTCTGGCGCTTGAGTAGCACAAAGTATATAGAGTATACTGAATAAATAGACCCAATGATCTGATTATGCTTTCTATCATAATGTAGGGCAAGAGGGCTCATGTTTCACGAGTACAACGGTGTGCCTGAATGTTTTGAGGATATGTGGAAGAAAATAAGAACTCAGAATTCGCAACTGAGGATTCCACGTGCCATTTGGGGAGTCACGAAGGGAGACAGGTTCTTGTGCAAAAGAAATCATGATTCACCATTGCGCAAAGAATAGGCAAGGGCCTCGCTCTGCAGGGACTGAACTACGCATCGACAACACTCTCCATTTGTATTCCGGTTGTTTTCAATGTTATATGCATCAAGCCAGTGATGTAATCAGGATTCATAATATTTGTTCCCTCTTAAGTCTCTTAAGTTGTGGTAATTTCTCATATGGTTCATATGCGACAACGGTATCACTGCAAATTGAATTTTCAGGCCAAGGAAATTGAAGAGTTTGTCTTGAGTTCACTGTCACTTTTGATGTGACAGTTAAGTATGCACTTGCACAGTTTTGTTGAACACAAACCTATAACTGCTAGTGACTAATGAGATACATCTTCAATCAATCGTGTTTTACCTCAACCCATGGCAAGGTTGACGATTTTGCATGGACTAGGAAAACATACATGTTAGCTAGATACAGGTGGCATCCGCAAATAAAGATCCAACGTGGCAGGTTAAAACGACAGGGTCGCGTTAGTATGCACAGCATGACAGAAGAACCAGAAAGGAACATATGTGAACATTAATTTGTCAATCCAAAAAATCCGCAAAGAAGAGTAACAGAAGAAAATCCAGAAAGTTGGTGGTCTGAACTTGTATATGTCCGTTCTATATCGTCAGCATCTACAGCAGTAAATTCTCAACAAAATCCAGCCTAATCATTCTATCAGTAGTCAACAGCATCTACAGAATTAATTCTCAACAAAACCTAGCCTAAACCACTCTCATCACCTCGGCGGGTATCCAGATACCGCCAGTGCTTCTCAGAAGTAATTCCAGCTCAGCATTTTCATTGCCTGCAGCCAACATCATCTTGTCATTAGAGGCTTTCTTCATCAAAGAAAGGGGAAGCTAGATCCATAAAAGTGCGCAGACATTCAATGCGTGGTTAACATCATAGAATCTTCAAACGACCTAATATAATCCAATACACATTACAGGCTCAAGAACGTGTGCCTCTGCAACCTAATCTAATCCAATACACCAAAGACAATACAGAAGAGTTAAAATTTATACTCTGGACACAAAATTCTTTCGATAAGGGCTCATTCAGATACTAGAAGCCTCGGACAAGAGGAACAATTGCCCATGTCACCTAGTGGAACATTATGAGGGGAAAATTAAGAGATGCAGAAATAAATTATCAAGCAATAGGTCCCTTCTACCAAACATTCAGTTCCTAGGCAATACTGCACATGCCTCTCCAGAGGGAAAAAAAACACAGAAAAGGTTTCATCCAAAGCAGAAGGTCTTTTTTCTATTGAGCTGAAAGGTAGAGCCATGTGCTTGGAATGCAAATAAATAGCAACAGACAATACTTACTGCAAATGGTGTTTAGTTTCCATGAGTTTGACTAATGCGCTCCATCATTGTTTTCTGGCTCGCAGACAAATCTTTGAGAGATTCTGTTAGAGCCAAATGGGCAGCTGTAGCAGCTTCATTATTAGCTCTAAGAGATTCAGTATGTTCCTTCTGTAGTGCAACAACTTCTTTAGTTGCTGCTGTCAGTTCTTCTACTGCTTTCAATATATCAGCTGAAGTAACTCCGCGGGTTGAGTTGTCATTCTGTTGCTTATCCTGCTATGCTCCAACATTACAAAAACGGAAAGTTAAATTTCAAAATATGCATAGAAAATAATCAAAGCATCGAAATCTGACAGAATCCACACCTTATTGCACGTCACCCTCCACTGCAAGAGATGAAAACAGTTGTTGTTTTTGAGGCAAAATCGTCTTGTGTCCACAAATTCCCTCTCATCACATATTGCTCAATCAATGAGTTATCGTTATCCTAAGGAAAAAGATAATATAATTGACATAAATATGCATACAGATTACTTAAACATAGATAGTGAGATACAGATACAAACTAAGTCTGGTTCTCAATTTATCCCAGTGTCACTCACATCAAATCAAAATTACTTAAACAACAACTGAGTTCCTAAACCTGTGTAGGCCTGATATGGCTAATTTATTGATTGTCTCACAAATTATGCAGATTAGGATTAGTCTTGGAGGCTCAGAACCTTGGAGGCTCTGAGCTTCCAGGTTAATCTTCTGCTTAACCTCCAATCTACTGCCCAATCGGGCTTACATAGAGGCTGAGAGCCCTGCTGACCCCTTTCATAACAAACCGGCTAAATAAAAGGAAACAAATTAACCACTACTCCTGACTTTGTGCCGAAGCCTGGACCTTCTTCTGGCGCTGGAATCGGCGCCTGAAGAGTTGGTCCAGAACACTCAAAAGCCCAAATCTCTCTAATGATCATGTACCTAGCAGCGGCACACATGTCTCTTTTGTCTATTTTTTTTCTCTCTCCAGTGCCTTGATCAACTCCGCCTATGTTGATTGGAAGACTTTCTTGAGTCGTTTCAACATAGCCGGTCCCAAGCCCGGGTAAAGGAGGAGGGCCGCGTTAGGTTTGGCGAACCAGCGGAAAATATCAGCCACTCTAATGGATTTGAAACCCATAAGAAACTCGTTGGGGCGTAACCCTCTCAGCGACGCGCTACATCGGAACCCGGGTGTGGTGTTAAATGGGCAAGGGCCGGGTCGCCATCCCTCCAATGGCGCGTCGTATCGTGACCTGGGTACGATGAAAAGTGAGCAAGGGTCGGGTCGTCGCAACCTTAGTGGCGCGCTACATCTACGCCCGGGTGTAGTGAAAAATGAGCAAGGGTCTTCGCACTTCCCTCGACGGGTGCGAAGCGTAAGAAAGCTAGCCGAGCCAAGTAGGATTCGGATAGGTAGTTGGAACGTAGGGTCCCTAACGGGTAAGCTACGAGAGGTAGTTGATGCGGCTATTAGGAGGCGTGTAAATATTCTATGCGTTCAGGAGACTAAATGGAAGGGCTAGAAGGCGAAGGAGGTGGACGACACTGGCTTCAAGCTTTGGTACACGGGGGCAACATCGGGTAGGAACGGCGTAGGTATCATGATCGATAGAAGCTTTAAGGACGGAGTTGTTGAGGTTAGGAGGCGAGGTGACCGGATTATCCTAGTTCGGTTGGTAGTTGGAGACTCGACTCTGAATGTGATTAGTGCCTATGCCCCTCAGGTAGGCCTTAGTGAGAGTGTGAAGAGGCAGTTCTGGGAAGATCTGGGTGGTATGGTTAGCACCGTGCCTATCAGCGAGAAGCTCTTCATAGGAGGAGACCTCAACGGACATGTGGGGGCAACTAACGTAGGGTTTGAGCGAGTGCATGGGGGCTTCGGGTATGGTTGCAGGAGCCAGGAGGGAGAGGATGTTTTGAACTTTGCGCTGGCCTACGACTTGTTGATAGCGAATACCTTTTTTAGAAAGAGGGAATCCCATCTAGTGACCTTTCATAGTGGACAACACTCGAGCCAGATCGACTTTATCCTTGCGAGGAGGGACGATAGACGTGATTGCCTAGATTGTAAGGTGATACCTGGAGAGTGTGTTGTCCCTCAACACAAGCTTGTGGTGGTGGACTTCCGTTTGCGAGTACGTGTCCATCAGGACAAACGTGCCAAGATGGCAAGAACGAAGTGGTGGAAGCTTAGAGGAGAAGCGGCTCAAACTTTTAAGGGGAGGATAGTAGAGGAGGGGCCCTGGGACGAAGGAGAAGATGTAGACGACATGTGGCTAAAGATGGCAACATGTGTCCGGAAGGTGGCCGCAGAAGTCCTTGGTGTGAGTAGGGGAGGTAAACAGGAAGGGAAAGACACCTGGTGGTGGAACGAGGAGGTGCAGAGGGCTATTAAGGAGAAGAAGGAGTGGTTCAAGCGCCTCCACCTTGATAGGAGTGCAGCTAACATCGAGGGCTATAAGGTAGCGAAGAAGGCTGCAAAGCGAGCTGTGAGTGTAGCAAAGGGTAAGGCTTATGATGACCTATATCAGCGGCTAGGCACGAAGGAAGGAGAGAGGGACATTTATAGGATGGCTAGGATTCGCGAGAGGAAGACAAGGGATATCAACCAAATCAAATGCATCAAGGATGAGACAGATCAACTTCTGGTGAAGGATGAGGAGATCAAGGACAGATGGCGAGAGTACTTTGACAAGTTGTTTAATGGGGAGATTGAGGGCCCTGCCCTTGAGCTAGATGACTCATTTGACGATATCAACAGATGCTTTGTGAGAAGAATCCAGGAGGCAGAGATCGGAGAGGCTTTGAAGAGGATGAAGGGCGGTAAGCGATGGGCCCTGATGGTATCCCCATTGAGGTGTGGAGATGCCTAGGTGATAGAGCGACGATATGGTTAACTAAGCTTTTTAACCTTATCTTTCGGTCTAACAAGATGCCTGCAGAATGGAGGAGAAGTATATTAGTACCGATCTTTAAGAACAAGGGAGATGTTCAAAGTTGTACTAACTACCGTGGCATTAAGCTGATGAGCCATACCATGAAGCTCTGGGAGAGGGTTATTGAGCACCGTCTAAGAGGAGCGACCGTGGCATTAAGCTAATGAGCCATACCATGAAGCTCTGGGAGAGGGTTATTGAGCACCGTCTAAGAGGAGCGACGAGTGTGACCCAAAATCAGTTTGGGTTCATGCTGGAAGATCGACTATGGAGGCGATTTTCTTAATCCGACAGTTGATGGAGAGATATAGGGAGCAGAAGAAGGACCTGCATATGGTCTTTATTGACCTCGAGAAGGCGTATGACAAAGTACCAAGAAATATCATGTGGTGGGCCTTAGAGAAGCACAAAGTCCCAACGAAGTACATTACCCTCATTAAGTATATGTACAAGGATGCTATGACATGTGTCCGGACTTACGATGGCGACACCACTGACTTCCCTATTAGGATAGGCCTACATCAAGGGTCAGCATTGAGCCCTTATCTGTTTGCTTTGGTGATGGATGAGGTCACTAGGGATATACAAGGAGATATCCCTTGGTGCATGCTCTTTGCTGATGATGTGGTGCTAGTCGATGAGTGTAGGGAAGGTGTTAATGAGAAGCTAGAGCTATGGAGACGCACATTAGAGTCGAAGGGGTTCAGACTTAGCAGGACCAAGACTGAGTACATGATGTGCAATTTTAGTGGGACTAGGCACGAGGATGGAGACGTTAACCTCGACGGACAGGTGGTGCCCCAAAAGGATACTTTTCGGTATTTAGGATCGATGTTGCAACAGGATGGCGACATTGATGAAGATGTTAAGCATAGAATCGCAGCAGGCTGGATGAAGTGGCGTCAAGCCTCTGGCGTCCTCTGTGATCGGAGGGTGCCACAAAAGCTGAAGGGGAAGTTCTATAGGATGGCGGTTCGACCGGCGATGTTGTACGGGGCGGAATGTTGGCCTACTAAAAGGCGACATGTCCAGCAACTAAGTGTAGCAGAGATGCGGATGTTGCGATGGTCTTGCGGGTACACAAGAAGGGATAGAGTTCGGAATGAAGACATTCGAGAGAAGGTCGGGGTGGCACCCATTGAGGAGAAATTGATCCAACATCGGCTGAGATGGTTTGGACATGTCCAACGGAGGCCCCTGAGGCGCCGGTGCGTATTGGGGTCCTAGGGCGGGCCAATAATATAAAGAGAGGTAGAGGTAGACCTAGATTGACTTGGGACGAAGCGGTAAATAGAGACCTTAAGGAGTGGAGTATTTCCAAAGAGGTAGCTTTCGATAGGAGCGCTTGGAGAATAGCTATCAATGTTCCTGAGCCTTGAGCTTTGTTTCTTGGGTTTCATCTCTAGCCTACCCCAACTCGCTTGGGACTAAAGGCTATGTTGTTGTTGTCGTCGTCGTCGTCTCTCCAGTGCCTTGATCCCATAGAGATTATTGCCAACAGCTAAATATAGATCATCAAAGAATAAATGACATATATTGACATTCATACCTTAAGCTTTCTTTCCTTCAATGATCTACATGTGGTAGTATATTTAGAGTAGTCAACTTTAAGTTCGCACAATTGTCGATAATTTATCATTGCAAGACAGCCATCATAACGCCCGAATGCATCTGAAACCTGGTCGCACAAAAATATCTGAGCATTTACAAGAAAGGCAGATGCGGTCTGTCTGGATACCCACTTTATAGGTTCTTGTTTCTTGACAATATCCAACAATTCCAGAGTAGTCACATAATTGTATTGTGCTGATACTTCCAATGCCTGATCAACTGTACATGAAAAAGAATAGTTACTTGTCATGAAACTTTCTATTGCCCTACTAATATTGCAAGACAAAAACTCACATTTAAAGTGGAGGGGCAGCCTTATAAGGAACATCATCGGATCAGGTTGTTCAACTGAAATGACAATATCAGTTGTGTTCTCCTCTGCTTCTACATGATCAAACTACAAGGCATACAAACACTTGAGTGGGATTATCCATATTGTACAGTCACAAGATTAGATATCAGAATAATTAATACCTCGTGTGCTTGCTCTGTTGAATTTTGCAAAGCCATTCGATCTGTATTCTCTTCTTCTACTTGATCAAACTACATGGCATGCAAACACTTGTGTGAGATTATCTATATTGTAGAGTCACAAGCATAGATTTCAGAATAATTAATACCTCACGGGCTTGCTCTGTGGAAGTCGGCATAGCCATAGAATCTGTATTCTCTGCTTCTACTTGATTAAGCTACATGGCATACAAGCAATGTGAGATTATCTATATTGCAGACTCACAAGCATAGATTTCAGAATAACTAATACCTCAAAAGCTTGCTCTGCTGAGTTTAGAGTAGCCAATAGATCATCGAATGACATCGACAAATTTTCTGCATCTGTATTATAAGAATTAACTGCAGGGTCATGAAACTTTCTTCCCCTCTAAACTCTCAAATCTATATAAGAAATAAAAACAAAGAGAGAGGCCATGGTGGATGGGCCACTAGAAGGCTCTTCGGAAACTATGATTTGGAGAGTGTTCGAATTTAGAAAATTTGATTGGAAAATTAATAAAACCCATGCTTTGAAACATCATGCACTTCCAGATTTTTCAGTAAGAACTCAACAGTAGTATACTTGCCGAATTAATAATGCATGTTTGCTGGTGAACATATTGATTGTATAATTTTCATTGTGCAAGCAGTAACCCAATTAGAAAACCATGATTACCATTAGAATTTAAGCACAATAACACGTTTTTATTGTATGCATCCTCAAGGATATGTTCATTTAATGATTCATGATCTGCTGAATGTCTTACCTGTGGCAAGCCAGGGAGGGAGCTCCCAACAGAGAAAGTATCGCCAGCTACTATCCTGCAGCGGCATGTTCCCAGATAAAACCCCCACAAGCTCAGGATCCTTAATGAACTCAATAACCCTTATCTCTGGCAAATTTATGCTGAATAGAAACTGCTCAAGCATGAAATAGACAACATCAGCATTGCCAGGGTGTACAAACGCAAGAACAGGTATCTTCTCAGGCATCTTGGACTCTATGTAACTCCGGCTGCTCCAAATGCTTCCCAAGGATGTGGCACTACGCTGTTCCCACCGCGTATCACGATCAGATAACGCCCAAATTGCCACCACGGTTTTCTCCACGGGGTCAAGATTGACCGGGCGACCTCCACAAATATCAGCTTGTCTTGACTTACTCCAAATATACCACCGACCCGAATGTTGTACAGCTCCTGGGGTAGTATCTCTGGTAATACAATATGGTCCAATACTACCTCGTCTGCGAAAGGATCACACAAGAGCAGCCCCGTATTGCAATTAACCCAGCAGAGCTTTCCTTTGTGAGCAATGACATCATCTGACGACCAGCTCCACCCCGACATTGATGGGCAACGCAGTTTCTTCTCCATCCAAGCATCCGTGCCGGAGCGGAAAGAGAACAGTGAGAAGTAGCTCTTTTCAGCGTCGGTGAGGCAGAGAATGGCAGCCAAATACTCACAACCGCCGCTACCTGGGACGGGGACGAGGCCAAGGCTCCTGACACATGTGGAGGCAAGCTGCTGGCCGTTGGGGAGGGTACGGTCGGGGACGCGCACGACTTCCGTGGCGAAGTATGTGTCCTGAGAGGCGTCGACGGGGACGAAGCCGCTGGCCAACAGTAAGGTTCCGGGTCGGTCGCGCTCGCGGTCGTCGAGGAATCCGACGAGGGGGCAATCGGATACGCGGAGGAGGACGCCGGAGGCATCGGCGGCGACGGCGGAGACGTAGCGGTCCTTGTCGGTGTCGTCCTCGTCGTCGGGCTTGCGGAGCGCGCTCGTGGCCACGGAGAGGGTGGATACCGACGGCGGCTTGGCGACCGCAACGGAGATCCCCCGAGCGCGTCGACGGAGTTGCGCCGCACGAGGGCGACGCGGCCCAGGATCACCCAGTGCGGGTCCGGCGGGGGCGACGAAGACGACGCCATTGCTTGGGCGGCGCTCCGCCCTCCGCCCTCCGGGTCCGGGCGGGGTTGAGGGAGGGAGGGAGAGATTGCGATTAGTGGGGGAGAGGGTTCTGGAGATGGAAAGTAATTGGTGTGATCGGCTTTCTTTGAAGCGCTTAGCGTGCGTCACAAGACTGATTAACCGTACCCAGTGCGGCGGTGCCGGCCCGTTGCCCCTCTGCGAACTTGTCACAGTAGACGTTAAATAAAATTTTATAATATATTTTCACCGCGAAAACAAATATACTATATATGTTTGACTAAAACAACAATATATTTATACTTCTAGAAAAAAATCTTAAGGCCTATTCTGCTTCTAGAATTAAAATGGTTATCATATATATGTATACTCCAAAATATAAATTGCTTCTCATAAAAATACTTATTGGGGTGTTTCTTCATGCGAAATCACCAATGACAGTATTGAGATTAATAGAGTCCAATATATCCCTCTTGGTGACGTATATTATGTACTCCATCTTAATTTATAAATCATTTGACTTTTTTTTTCTTTGATCATTCATCTTATTAAAAAAAATTCGAGGGCGCAGTGTGCTGTAGCGGCGGCGGCGGTGAGACCAGGCCACCCAGCGACGGCGCGCATGGGCTTTGCCCGTGTGTCGTCGCCCTGAACCGGCCCGGCCCGGCGCCTGCCCGTGGCGACAGGCTGACCTGCTCCAGCGACCGGAACTGCAGCTCCGGCGGATAGTCCCCGGACGCACCCGATCCTCGGCCCGGCGCCGGTGGTCCAGCGGAATGACAGCTGGTTCCCGAGCTGATACGAGTGGAGGGCGATCTTGGAGTTGATGCGGTGCAGGATCTTCTCCTGCGGCACTACCACCACCTCTCGCCGGCCTCGCCGCCTGGGAACAGGTTCGCCTTGCAGAAGTCTAGGCAGTCCCCGAACGCGCCCGCGCCATGCTCTGCTGCAGTGCCCCTACCCACTAGGTTCTTGCCCACGGCCAGCCGCGGCGGGCGCTTGCGCTGCAGCCGGCTGCCGGATGATGATCTCTTCATCACCGGCGTGCCTGCCGCGTCATGGCGTGTGGAGGGTGGCGTCGCCGGCGTGGTATTGCCTTGGTCGGCGACAGGGGTTTGGGGCTTGGAGTCTTCTTGCCTCGCGGGATTGCTGCTCTCGGTGAGGCTGATCTGAGAGAGGCTACCCCTGTGCCTGAGCCACTCGTCCTCCTCGCCTTCGGACGGGCTTAACTGTAGCAAAACCGACAACAAAAAGTGTCCACGTGTCAGAGATGAGCCAATGTAATAGGATTTCCTTCCTGGGCAAAGATTATAAATAGCGAAATTGCAATCTGATTTTGCTTCCTCACCTTGACATTTGTAAGATCCACGTTCCTCTTCCTCAGGTAGCTCTTGAACTCCCGGAAGTTTGCCTCCGTGGGACGGTAGTGCCCACTGTGTGGCCAGACAGCCTGGGAAGATGCTTAACTGGATCAGACAGGCAGAGTTCGATGCTGTATCAGTAAAACACTACAAAGCTGCTAGAGAATATTGATCCATGCACCCTTAGAATTCCATTCTCTACGATCAGTCTCCCAGCTGCAGATGTGGCTCCACCAGCGAGGAAGCTCGAGTGCTGAAATGTGCCCTTGCTCTTCTGCAACAATGTGGTTGTTTAATTTGTTAGAGACCAGCTTCTGCAAAACGTGCTTCGTTGTGTATTTTGTTGAACATACCACACCAATGTATAGAACTCTTATGTGCTCAGCACGAAGATCCATTTTGCATCCCTGGGGCCCTCAAACGTGTCTACGATTTTGCGGCTCATCCTGTACATCATCTTTCCATCCTCAACCACGACCTCATAAAATTCCCTTTCTTTCTGCACAAAGCAGCAAATCATCTAATATTCAGATATGCAGGATTTCACCTTTGAGATTCCAGATTCATTGGTGTGAAGGCCGAAGTACTTACTGGTCCAAGATACCTGATGCATTGCTGCAGCAGCTTCCATCTTGGGGCAGTGGTCCTCCATGTTAACCTCCTTTCCTTCACCTATATCCAACCTATTAAACATGAATTCAGAGAAATTTTAACTAGTTCATCTGGTTGAAGATAGCTTTAAAATTTTGTATGAACTATACCAGTAAAAGAAAGGCTGTTTGCTCTCGCAGTGTAGCCAGTGTTGGTAATAGTAGTGGAGATTATGACCATACCGATGTCGAGGGTCAATCTGTCCATCAAACATAATGGATTGTTATTTATTTCATCAGTTGTGTTTAAGGGAATCGTTTTATGCGTACTGCTTCGAGCCAGTGTTGCAGTGCAAGCTTTTGAGCCTTTTCATCCTTGGAAAGGACCCTTCCCTACCTGAAGCAAAAACAGAAAAAAAAAACACCAATGATATGAATTCAGAGTTCAATAGTACCAGAACAACAATATGCCAGTAGTCCTACGGAAAACATACTACATTGTTTCACCAGTTCAGGCATATCATTTTCATAGCAATACCTTCCCTACCTGAAGCAAAAACAGAAAAAAAAAACACCAATGATATGAATTCAGAGTTCATAGTACCAAAACAACAATATGCCAGTAGTCCTACGGAAAACATACTACATTGTTTCACCAGTTCAGGCATATCATTTTCATAGCAACATTTCCCACATTAATGACACCATTCAGCAATACAAGAACACCCGAGCCAATTTATATCAGTAACAGCAGAATAAAATCAGTTTGGCCTGTTCAGCTCACCAAGTTCACCATACTATCTAAAACGGTTAATACCAAGATAGGATCACAGCATAAGCCAGTGTTGTAAGACCATAATACTACCACACAACTGCACTGGAATTCGAAATGCCAAGCTCAAAATAACGTTTGTGTAGCATAATTTGTAACCATGTAAATTTACCTTGGCAGCTCTCATTCTGGCACGAGACCACCTAGAGAGGGCAGACTCTGGCTTCTGTACTTCAAAGAACGACACTGAACTGCGCTTGAGCAGCGCGAAATCAAGTAATTTCCACCTAGATTAGCATCAAAATCCATAAAATTTAGTTACCATCGTCCCAATGTCGAAAAAACACATTGTATGAAGTATGATTAAATGCATGGAAATAGCACAAACCAGCGTTGTTCAACAAGAACAGCACAGTCAGCTAGCTGCCGCCTTGTCCTGAAACTCTTGTACACCTTCTGCACCCTTATTGCTGCAGCCTGGTGCTTCGGGCTGACCATCCCAATCACTGGAGAATTCAGTGGCAGGTTCTCCAAGGACTCGTATCTTGACAGGCTGATAGGTTTGTAGTTGCAACTCTTCTTTGCAGGTTTAGGACTCACCGTTGATACTGTAGTTTCAACTTGAAATGGATCGAACTCCCTTTTTTCACAGCTTAAAGGGCCTCTTGCAACGAGCCTCTTGGAAGTAAGGGCATCAAGTAATGCCGATGGTGACTCAAGGGTATCAAGCGTGCTAAGATTATCAAAGCTTAGGGACCGCACAAAGAGCCTGTCCATATCATCATCGTCATCATCCTCGGGCAGGTAGTCATCTGGAGGGTATGAGATTGACAGCCCCATTTTCCTGATTATAAACCGTAGTAATGTGACGTTTTTCTTTTGTTCACCCTTTTCCTTATTGTTTCCTCTGATATGCCTACCTGCTGCCCTTCCTCATTTGGATCTGTTTAGTTTGTGTTCTTTTCATCTTTACAAATGCTTTTTGACACCCTGTGTCAAGAAGGAAATGATGGGATATAAAATATAGGTTCTTTGAATAGGAACAGATCCATGAATTTCTTTGTTGTTGTTGATTTTTACCCATAGATTATCTTTCAAAAATCTCGTATAATATCTCCTATGGCAAAAGGTTGTGTTCTAGTGTGTGTTCAGTGATGGACGGCAAAAGGAGGTGAAAGAAAGTACAGACACAAAAATATGGACATAAGTATTCTAGTGGGGAAAAAAGGGCAAGAAACTCAATCAAACGAAACATCAGCTTTACCTCTTTTGCCTTCAATTTTCCTGCACCATCCATCCAATAGAACCTCTTGAAAAGAGGTCTGACAAACAGAAGGCTGAATATAAAGAGAAAAATTTCAGGGCAAATGAGAGTAGATTTAGGAGGAACCAAGCGTAACTGGTGAATGGCTAATGACCACGCAATTAGGCAAGTGGCGAAAACACACGGTCATCTCTGGTCTCAATCCTATAAATAACAAAGCAAGGCTGAGGTGCCTGAGTGTTCTCTGGGAGAAAACGAAAAAGTGATAAACTATTCGGTGTTGTTAAAAATAGACAGAACTTAACTAGTAAGTAGTAACACAACATGTGTACAGGTAGATGCGCAGAACTCATCTAATCAAGTGGCATTCATCACAGGAGTAACACACTAACACTAATAGAGCAGTTCTTAAGCACCGTGACCCCGATGGCTGTCACACGCGTCGAGATGAAACAAAATACCAGACCAAATTAGCAGGACTTTACCTAAAGGAGCATTCCACCGAACACCTACCATGCAGTGGCAGAATTTGGCATCTGTGCTTCCGACGAGCCATCGGTGACCGCGTGCTGAGATAGGGTCGCTTTCCGAACTTCGGACGGAGCTTTCCATCCTTCCTCTTCAGTCATTGTCTCAGCTTCCTGCAATCCTGCACTTCGCAAAGCCCAAAGCAGCAACATGATCCATGGTTCTCAAGGAACATTAAACTGCATAACCCCGCTGGAATTGCTGATCCAGTCCACACTGCGCCCCTGCATTCCACGAGCTGACGAGCACATGCATCGCGGCAACTACGAACTATCCCCGACGCCACGCATCGCCTCAGAGGCTGTGAGTTTTGATTTGCAGTTTCCGGCGGTTGTCCGTCAGTCCCAGGATCATGATGGCGCGAATGATTGGTGGTTCAGTGAGCCCGGGAAGTTGGAAGCCCATGCTTTTGTTTGCAGTCAGCTGGGCTTTGGTGGCCTATCTATGGCCCATGATTATTTCCGCCCAAGACAGCGAGCTTTTCCCCTAAAATTCAGAAAGTTTAAGTAGTTGCTTAAAACGGTGACGACAAGGAGAGCGCACCAGCAAGACCCAAGCAGCAAAATAGTAAAAACAGCAACCATGAGAATAATGCTTCGTCGCAAGCACAACAAAAGTCCCAACTGGTGACTCTTTTATGTTACTTTTTTTGGGTCTTTAAAAAAATGCCACCAGAATTGTACCAAGTGTTTTTCTTCCCAATAAACCAAAATATAACAGTATCAAGCGGTTAATGTCCTTGTGGCTCATGCGACGCTGACACTCACACACTTTACATTCTTAATCACATTGAAGCATGCACAAGTGCAACCAAGTCCTCTGTAGTCTTCTCTAGATCCTACCAAGTGCCAAACCAAACGGCACAAGTTGCATCGCGTGAAAGGAACATGCCCTCCTCCGGTCAGTTCACAATGGGCTTGAAACCACGGTTCCATGGCTGCTGCCGGACTCCTAGAAGCAGGCACTACGCCTATTCATTGCAATTCCGTTATGTCACTTCATTGGTTGATCAGCAGCCCAAGCAGCAGCAGGCCAGCAGCTACCATGCCATCATTCTGACAGTAACCCGGAAACTGATATTCTGCGTCCACTACGTTGGTTGAACTTGCTTGGTGCACAATGCAAGTAGCTGAATACATCGTTGTCGTCCATCCGTGTAGCTGAAGCTTACAGCTTAGTTGACTAAGCATCCATCAGATCCTCCATTAGTGTCTAATCACGCACATACTTTTGTTTTGGTTACCTCAAACAGTCAAAGCTGGCTGCAGGGACAGCAGCACCTGTTCAGGGGTACGCGTCTCACTGTTCAGTGCCATGAACACTTGGGCAGCACCTGAGCACAGCAATAAAACACGCAGCCATTATCTCAGGCCTTAAGCAATGGCCACCCTTGTCACCTTGAATTCGTAGTTTCGTACACTTGTCACCACGTCGCTGGAATTCAGGGAAATCATTGGGAATTCAGAAACAGGCAGAGCAGGATTTAAAGCGAGGGATGACTCGTCAGCGAGGGTAGGGATCGGTCGTCGGAACGCCGCTCACGATCATTCAATACTCTGCCGGGCATGCATGACAGAGAAGTTCCCATGAATTCTCTTGTCTCTAAATTCGGACAGCGATGGATGGATGGATTGGTAGATGAATACAATAAACACAGATTAAACACGCTTCTTCAGAATTCATCAGATCAGTCGTCAGGACTCAGGAGACCCAGCACACACGTCTCGGCGCAGCAAGCAAAAGAAACTTTGGAGCTCAAGCCTGATCCCGTGTTGTTTTCCCGTGTGCAATGCATACCGGGAAAAAAAGGCACAAGGAACTGGGAACAGAGGAGATGAAAAAGATCGCCTTGGATCCTAGACCAGGATTGGTGAAGAAGCCAAACGATACATCTCGGGCAAGCTAAAGGCTCCTCTTCTGGTTCGTGGGTTTGTTGCCGCGTCGCCCTCGCCGTGTCGTTGCAGCCGCAGCAGCGCCCCGAGGAAGCTCCAGCAGCCCAGGCCTTGGCAGGCAGCCCAACCATCCGTGCGCGTGCCATTTGCTTGCACGGGTTGCCCAGTCGCCGTCGCGTCCCGCCACCGTGCGCGCCATCGAAGCTTGCGGCCGCCGGATAACGGGCTCTACACTACACCGACCACGGCGCATCAACGGAATCCCCTCCTGTGGGTGTAGAGTCCTGACGGACTAAACAACCCTGGCGGCCCATCCTATGGGCCGGCCCATGAACAAGACTTGACGTACAAGACAAGGAGTAGTCCTGGTCGGTTTGGATATACTGTATTAGGGAATTAGAGATAAACTTGTAAAAGTCTCCTAGTCCTATACGGTTTCCATGTAACCCTACCTCCCGGACTATATAAGGCGAGGTAGGGACCCCCCTCAAAACACGTTCATCAATACAAGATACACCATACAGGACGTAGGGTATTACGCTCCGGCGACCCGAACCTGTCTAAACCGTCTCTTGTCACCTTCGGCTCTAGATTCTCGACGACTTCTCCCAAACCCTTCTCTCGGGGCACCCCCTCGAGAACCCAGTCAGCATAAATCGCCGACACTTTGGCGCCGTCCGTGGGATACTCTCGTCGAGTTTTCAAGTAAAGAGTCGATGGCCACCTTCAGCGCCTCCATCGTCACCAAGTTCGAGGCAGGCGCCTCTTTCATCTTCGGCTCCTGGCTTTGCACCGCAAACCAGGAAGGCGAACTTCAACGTCAACTGCGCGACGAGGCGGTTGCATCAACTCCGCCACACGCGCAGATCGCCCCGCGTGGATTTCGGAAGACTCCGGATTCCGACACGATCTCTGGATCGTATCCTACTCGGAGGAGTACGTGGCGCCCGAAGCAGATCCAATCCCGGGCAGACCACGACAACTCAGCCCCTACCAAGGGGCAGGATCAAGCCACGTGTCCTCGACTCCCCGGCGGGCTCCGGATCACTTCCGAGTCTCGCCAGGGTTCTACAATCCGGACCGTGACAGCAACCCCGCGGGTACCCAGGAACCCTGGTTCCAACTCCCGCGGGACGAGGACTTCGCCACGTGGACCGCGCGCAGGCCAGTTTCCCTTTGGGCTAACAAACTCAGCCGCGGTCCACCAGAAGCAACTCAAGAAGAAGGTTCTCCAACCCCGCGGAGCAACCTCGGATCTTGTCATGACCACAACCCCCTCAGGGGTTATCGTTCATTGGCCTGGCATGGACCCCGAGGCGGCTCTGTTCGAAGCAAACGTACCTATCACGGTACGAGACATTCAACCTCTGCTTCCTTTCCAAGAAGGCAGAGAGCTACTTGTTACCAAGGGTAACAAAAGAACCGGGCTAAAGAACCCCGGTCGCCAGTCCTGCGTGCTCCTCAGCGAGCACAGCGATGAAGAAGTCGTCTCCGACGACGCACCAACGGAGGAAGGAGAAACCGACGCGGACCGGGAGCTCCGTATCGAGCGCAATCGCAATCGCGCCCTGCGACGTCGCTTCATCAAGAAGAAGAACCTCAATCCTGAGTTCGACAAGCAGGAGATCTTCAACTCCCCCGTGGCCAACATCTTGTTCGGGGTCAGCGTCTTCGAGGGGTTCCAGACAACCCCTGAAATCAACCTCGCCAAGGCTCGCCTAGAAGCCGCAGCGGTCATGGTCGATCGCTTGGATGGAGGCCACTCCTCATCCAAAAGCAAGAGTTCTTCGCGCCAGCAAGCACCGTCGGCCAAGCGTCAGAGCAGCCACTACGGCAGCTCCACAGGCCAAAACAAGGACAAGAACAGGCCTCGCGAAGAACCCCGCCGTCCTCGCGAGGAACCTCCCAGGTCCCAGCGTCGCGGAGAACCCCGTCCAGCTCGCTCTCATAACACACCCAACGACGCCCGCAACGACATCATCCGGATCAGAGAGGGAAGAGCCACTTCCCACGTTGCGGATTCGGCGGGCAGATGCGGCGTCCCCAATCCCGATGCTCTTCCATGCTACACACGTGCCATCCGCATCAGCTCCTTCCCGCGGAAGTTCAAGCCGCCAGGCATTACCCACTTCGACGGGAAGCAAGACCCAAACATCTGGCTGCGCAGATATTCCTCGGCAATTGAAGCATCAGGGGGTGATGACATCTCCAAGATGCTCTACTTCCCAGTTGCGATGGAGCAGGGTCCTCTTACCTGGCTTGAGTCCCTCCCTCCAGATTCCATCGATAGCTGGCACGCGCTGAAGAAGGCTTTCGTCTCCAACTACCAGGGTTCTTTCGAGCGCCCCGGTAGCAAGTATGAACTCCGCGCATGCAAGCAGAAGCCAGAGGAGTCCCTGCGCGACTACAACAGGCGATTCTTCGCCATCAAGGCATCCTGCGTTCCCATCCCCGACTCCGAAGTCATTGATTACTTTCAAGAAGGGATGACGGATCGCACCCCTCTTCCGTGACTTCGGTCACAACCGTCCTCGCGACCTCGAGGAATTCCGCGCACTGGTGTCCAATTGGATGGACACCGATGATCAAGAACGGGAGCGCTACGGCAAGAGACCCAACAACCCTGGGCGCAAGAACCAGGAGGACAACAGGGATCAGCCGCGCGACTCCTTCCAGCGCAACGGCAACAACCCACGGAAGCGACCACACAACACGGTCGCAACCGTTCAAACCGTCCGCTCCGCCAAATCCGCGCAGCAACGACGAGAGGAGTTCAACAAACTTCTCAAGAAGCGCTGCCCCTACCACACCGACGGCAAGCACACCATGGGCGAGTGCGTGCTCCTCCGGGAGACATTCAGCACCCCCAATAAGAAGCAGAAGCCGGCTGGTGACGGAAACGACGACCACGACAAGGGAGACAGCGGTTTCCCAGACATCAACAACACTGTCAACGTCATCTTCGGAGGCATGGCAGTCAGCGACACCTCGCGCAATCGCAAGAATGCAAGACGCGAGGCTTATGCAGCAGAACCAGCGGTGGTCACACCGCTACGGTGGTCCGACACCACCATCACCTGGTCCCGCGAGGATCAGTGGGCCGAGATCTCTTCTCCCGGCCGATACCCTCTCGTCCTCGAGACCGTGGTAGCAAACAGCAGGCTCACCAAGGTCCTGATCGACGGAGGCAGTGGACTCAACCTCATCTTCGCCAAAACGTTGAAGTCCATGGGCCTCGACATGAGCACGCTGCAGCCGGCGGACACTCCCTTCTACGGCATCGTGCCCGGGAAGGCCGCCATCCCCCTCGGGCAAATCACCTTGCCCGTCACGTACGGTACGTCATCAAACTACCGTACAGAGTTCATTAAGTTCGAAGTTGCAGACTTCGAGACCTCCTACCATGCCATCCTCGGGCGACCTGCATTGGCCAAGTTCATGGCCATCCCCCACTACACCTACCTGGTACTGAAGATGCCAGGGCCTCACGGCGTCCTCTTCCCTCCGCGGCGACATCAAGCGCTCCTACCTCTGCGATAAAGAAGCAGTGGAGCACGCCGTCAGAGCCGCGTCCACCATCGATCGCCAGGAACTCCAACCCCTGGCTGCGGCCGTCATCGCAGAAGATGATGACGCCCCGACGCAGAAGAAGACACGGGCTATCAAGCCTGTGGAGAAGGTCACCACGAAGACGATCGATCTCCAAACAGGAGATCCTCCCAAGACAGCAGTGATCGGCTCCAACCTCACTCCCGCATAGGAAAGCGCGCTCGTCGACTTCCTGCGAGCCCAGGCGGACATATTTGCTACAAAACCCTCCGACATGCCTGGAGTACCCAGAGAGTTGATCGAGCACAAGCTGGACCTCAACGAGAGCGCGAAGCCTAAGAAGCAGCGCCTCCGAAGATTTGCCACAGAGCGTCGGGAGGCCATCAAGAAAGAACTAGCTAAGTTATTAGCAGCCGGCTTCATTAAAGAAGTCTTTTATCCGGATTGGTTAGCCAACCCGGTTCTTGTAAGAAAAAAGAATTCAAATGAATGGAGAATGTGCGTTGATTATACTGATCTCAACAAGCACTGCAAGAAGGATCCCTTCGGGCTTCCTCGCATCGACCAAGTCATCGACAGCACCGCCGGGTGTACACTACTCTGTTTCCTCGATTGTTACTCAGGGTATCATCAGATATCACTGAAAGAAGAGGATCAGATCAAAACTGCGTTCATCACGCCATTTGGTGCATATTGTTACACAACAATGCCCTTTGGCTTGAAAAATGCGGGTGCCACATATCAGAGGGCTATACAGGGTTGTCTTCAAGAACAACTTCACCGAAATGTTGAGGCCTACGTTGATGATGTGGTAGTCAAGACAAGAAATCCCGAGGATCTCATCACTGATCTCACCGAAACGTTCGACAACTTACGCAAATGGCAGTGGAAGCTTAACCCCACCAAATGCGTCTTCGGTGTTCCATCCGGAAAGCTCCTTGGGTTCATTATCAGTGAACGCGGGTATCGAAGCAAATCCAGAGAAGATAGCAACTATCATGAACATGGAGCCGCCAACCACTGTCAAGGATGTCATGAAGCTTACGGGCTGCATGGCTGCACTCAACCGCTTTATCTCCAAGCTTGGGGAACGCGGGTACTGAGTTCTTCAAATTACTCAAGAAGCAAGACAGATTTCAGTGGACTCAGGAAGCTCAGGACGCCTTCGACAAGCTCAAGATATTCCTGACTACGCCTCCTGTGCTCACTGCACCGCTCCCGGGCGAAGATCTCTTGCTCTACATTACAGCAACCACCAATGTCGTCAGTGCCGCCATTATTGTTGAACGCAACGAGGAAGGCCACCTTCAAAAGATTCAGCGGCCTGTGTACTTTGTGAGCGAAGTCCTCTCGGACTCTAAGTCCAGGTACCCTCAAGTTCAAAAAATTCTATATGCTGTCTTAATGACATCCAGAAAGCTGCGACACTACTTCGACACCTACAAGATCATTGTGGTTACTGGTTATCCCATTGGCGAGGTTCTCCATAATCAAGACGCTACTGGGCGAATCGCCAAGTGGGCTGTCGAGCTCGGAACATACAGCATTGAGTTCCGTTCTCGCACGGCCATGAAGTCTCAAGTCCTTACTGATTTCATATCAGAATGGACCGAGCACAATCTCCCAGTCTCTACCGCCAAGCCTGAGCATTGGATCATGTACTTCGACGGGTCACTCAAGCTGGAAGGCGGAGGCGCTGGAGTTCTGTTGATCTCACCTCGAGGGGACCAACTCAAGTATGTTCTGCAGATTCAGTTTGCTGTCACCAACAATGCTGCAGAATACGAAGCACTTCTTCACGGCATGAAGATGGCCATTACTCTCAGTATCAAGCGGCTGCTGGTATATGGGGATTCAATGTTGGTCATCAAACAAGTCAATAAGGACTGGAATCGCAACCATGAAGACATGGACGCATACTGTGAAGAAGTCCGCAAACTGGAAAAACACTTCCTCGGCATTGAATTCCATCATGTCGAGCGAGATTACAACGTGGCTGCAGACGTCCTATCAAAGCTGGGTTCTTCCAGAGCAGAGGTACCCAGCGGGGTGTTCGTCAATGAACTCTCCAAGCCATCAATTTCTGCAGCAGCAACCCCCAATGCTACAACCTCAGCTCCCGAGGTTATGCTCATCGACGCTACTTGGAGTGCTCCGATTATAGACTACATCTTGCACGACAAACTCCCTGCCGAGAAGGCAGAAGCTCAGCAAATTGTCCGCCGTAGCAAGTCCTATGTCATAATCGGCGATACACTGTACCGACGTGGTGCACGCTCTGGCGCATTGATGAAATGCGTCTCACAGCAAGAAGGAGTTAGCATCTTGGAGGAGATACACGCAGGAGAATGTGGCAATCATGCAGCTTCCCGCACCATTGTAGGCAAAGCCTTCCGTGCTGGGTTCTATTGGCCCACAGCTCTACACGACGCTGAAGAAATCGTTCGTCACTGCAAGGGTTGTCAATACTTCGCTCATCACTCGCATCAGCCTGCTCACAAGATCAAATTGATACCTCCGTCATGGCCATTCGCATGCTGGGGGCTTGATATGATTGGGAAACTACCCCGGGCGCCTGGTGGATTCGAATACTGCTTTGTCGCAATTGACAAGTTTACAAAGTGGATAGAAGTCTTTCCAGTTGTCAAACCAACCTCTGAGAAAGCAGTCCAATTCCTTCAAGAGTTGATTCTTCGCTTCGGAATACCACATCAAATCATTACAGATTTGGGTACCACCTTCACAGGCAACAAGTTCTGGGACTACTGTGAAGACCGCAGCATCGAATGTCTCCAGAACAGAGAGAGCCCTTGCTTGCGAAAACTTGGGGCTGATGGATTCGTGGATTGGACGGGATAGATGTTTAGGCAGGAGGATTAACTGGCGACCTGGGGTTGGAGGGGAGGAGACTTGGCTGGCAAGCAGAACGGCGGCGGGCCGGCTCGGCTGAGGTCAGCTGCCATGGCCACGCCACCACCAACAACGCCACCATCGCCAGCGAGATTTTGACCGCTCCCCAACCCAAAACAAACCGCTCTCCTCTTCTTCTTGCCTCCCTTGAACGCTCCCCCTCCCTTTCCCGGCACTCCACACGCGTGCCCGGGCCGAACCACTCCACTGACACCTGGGGCCCGTTGGCCTTGAGGCCCCACAGATCAGTCAAGCCTACCGTTAGGCGAGGTGAGCGTGCGCGTCTTCCTCCTGGCGTTGCCTTGCCTTGCCTCCTCTTATAACGAGAAGCAACAGCAGCAGCCGCGAACGAACGAACGCACGCGCGCGGCAGCCTGACACAGAAGCTACACGCGCGCAGGCGGCCCGCAGCCCCAGAGAGACAGAGAGAGATGAGATCGAGGGTGGCGCTGGAGCCGCTGGCGGAGGAGCCCGGCGGCGGGGAGGAGGACGCGGCGCGGCGGCGCACGGGGCTCCACGCGGCGCTGCACCGGTGGGCGCGCCCTCCTCTCCGGCGGCGGCGCGGCCGGGGACGACGCCCGCTCGGCTCCCGACCTCCGCGTGCTCCTCTCCGTTCTCGCCTGCCCCCTCTCCCCCGTCCCCATCCTCCCTCGCCTTCCCCGCCACGTACGTACACCAAACCACTAGCCTTCTCCCCTTCCCGCGCGCGCGAACCCGTGTCCGTGCGGACGCCACGGGTGAGTTTGCTTTGCTTGGAATGGTGAATTTGATGAGAGAGATGTGTGTTTTGGGTGTCCGTGCTGCAGGTGGCGTCGTCGGCGCAGTACATCATCGAGCAGTTCAGGGCAACGACGGGGTGCGGGAAGCTCGACGACGGCGCGGTCAAGAGCATGTACGCGTCGGGGCGGGTGCGCCTCTCGATGCTGCAGGAGCCCAGCGGCGGCGGGGGAGGCGGCGGGCGCGGCGGCCACGGCCACGAGGGGAGCTTCGTGCTGTGGCAGCTCGCGCCGAGCATGTGGCTCGTCGAGATGTCCGTGGCCGGGCAGAGCGTCGCGGCGGGCAGCGACGGCCGCGTCGCGTGGCGCCGCACGCCATGGCTCGGCGCCCACGCCGCGCGCGGCGGCTCACGCCCACTCCGACGCGCACTCCAGGTTGGCATCATGGCGCTCCCCCCCACTGCCATGGCATCCCCCTTGTTTTGCTCGCATCGTGATGCCATGTTCCTTTTCCCTTCCGTGTTCGCCTTTTTCCCTCGTCGCTTTGCCCGATCGCCATGGCATGCCTCGCATGCACAGCGTTTACTGCTGCTGCGGGCTAGCCTAGGCCATGACAGCCGGGCCCCACCGGCGCCGTTGCTTAGCTTTCCTCTGCTTTCGCATGCCATCGATCGAATAGCCTCCTGCTTTTGCGCACGCCCTTTCGCTTTGCAGTACAGGACATGGGAGGAAAAAAAAAGAGATCCCTTATACAACTCGATGCCAATGCGATTACGAAGAATCTTTGTTAAAAGAGCCCTTAATTTGGATGTAGCATGTCATATTTTGGTTCTGCACAGAACAGTTGTTATCTTGGGATCTGCAGCCTGGCATACTGTTAATGTCATGACTGCCTCATGCTCCGCTCTCCTTTGAGCTCTGCAGGAGAGCCTGAACTGAAGTCCATACTGTCTCTGTTTGACCCTGGGAAGAGGGCATTAGCAGTAGGTATTATGAGATTAGCCTACTTTTAATCTGCATCCATCACATGGGGCTGGAATAAGAATATCTCTGTCTGCATGATGCTCTTTTTATAAAGAGCTTCATCAGCCTAGTGTGAGATGTCTGAATGGTTGTTTGATCACTTGCCTTTATTTCATCATTAAACTTAGATTGGCTGCTTTTTGTTTAGGCATATCCTGATCAACTTGGCAAGTGGAACCTCTTTAGTTTATGGGCTCTTCCTGAAAGTACATTGGGGTGTTTTAATGTCAGTGTGAGGATGGGAGTTGACGAAAACAATTCTGTGTTTTTCTGAACAACTTGTTGGCAAGGAGAATATACAGGTCGTCTGTCTACGAAAAATGCATTGGCATTTCTTATTTAGGGAAAGCTTAGGGCTCAATGAACAGTGTTCCTAATCCTCTGAAACAAATAAACATCATATTTTGTGCTTTATTTGGTATTTTGGTTAGACCCA